>SJYT01056681.1:690745-701343 GCA_006410635.1 Cephalophus harveyi
GCTTTATATTTGACTTCTTTACCATGACTTGATTTTTTTTTTTACATTACCATTTTTAGAGGGAATTCCTTATAAATATAACAGTGAATTGGCTTAACTTTTGGATATTTCTACCAATAGTGTCAATATTTGAATTTCAGATTTATATACAGGCTAACATATCATAGAAAAATATTAGGAAAAACCACTTAGCAAAGTAAAACTGGATGTATAAATTGAGAACTTAAATGATCCATTTATTATACTGAAAGTGTTATAACTCATTTTAAGAAGTTACTCCTATGTTGAAAATTAAACTTTTCAAGTGCTACAGAATTGCAAATGGAGAAACAGAACATCAAAAAATCTTTAAAGGAAAAAAAAAATAATAATGACAATGGACTTCCCTGGTCCAGTGGTTAAGACTGCGTTTCCACTGCAGAAAGCATAAGTTTGATCCCTGGTCAGGGAAAGATCACAGGCTGTGTGGTGTGGCCAAAAGAAAAAAAAGAAGAAACAACACAATTAAATCAGCATTTGATGCTTTTCTTTGCAAGTAAATTAAGATGAAATGTTTATTAAATTTAATGTTTATTTTTTATCTCATTAGGATGTGGTTACAAATGACCATTACTCTCACTAGAACAAGATCAGCCATTATAAGCTAAAAATCAAAACCCTCTCCTTCCTGTCAGAGCACTAAACATCAGAAAATCTAAATAAAGTAAGTCCAAATAAAGAATTGCCTTTTGTAGGAGAAACATTCCTGAGTTATGTTCATTCTGGAAGCATAACAGAATAATAAGTGAACACACAAGGGAAAAGAAGACAAGAAAAATAAACACAAAGACACTTAATGGCCAGATGTAAGCCAGCAAGATGATAAAGAATTGCCTTTTGTAGGAGAAACATTCCTGAGTTATGTTCATTCTGGAAGCATAACAGAATAATAAGTGAACACACAAGGGAAAAGAAGACAAGAAAAATAAACACAAAGACACTTAATGGCCAGATGTAAGCCAGCAAGATGGGGTAGGATTCAGAGTATCTCCAGTCACTAAGTGAGTCTCCTCCTACATGCAAATACATACCCTGACCATCTTCAGCAAGTTTAATAAATTTGAAGAGGATGCCAATAGCTGGGAACCAGGAAGTAGAGTTGAAACAGATGCCCCAAAAGGTATAAAGGGCATCCTAGGGTACAAAGCAGCTAACTAAGACTCAGGATTTTAGACAGAAAAGGAGGACACAGACATAGACTCCCTGAAAAAGAATGGCCTACACTGTCAGCCAACTACCATGGACCAGCAAGTGTGGTAAGGAGAGGGATTTGAGAAATCTAAAAATTGGGAGAGGAGTAGAAGACATAGAAAACATCAACAGAAAAAAACATCCCCCTCCCCAAACAAAAACAAAAGCAAAAGCAAATCCTGGTACCGGGTTGCAAAACAAAAAGGAACCCCCCCCCCCCCCATAATAGAGAACAATTATATCAGAACTGTAAGTCAGCATAAGATACTTAGATTTCATTAGATCCAATTTCTACTGAAGGCTTAATTATGCCCTCAGAATGTTTGAAGTTAGTGAACTGAATCTAACAATAGCTATAAAAAGTCCAGATGTTTCTATACACAGAAGAACTGTACAAAAAAGATCTTCACGACCCAGATAATCGTGATGATGTGATCACTAATCTAGAGCCAGACATCTTGGAATGTGAAGTCAAGTGGGCCTTAGAAAGCATCACTACGAACAAAGCTAGTGGAGGTGATGGAATTCCAGTTGAACTGTTTCAAATCCTGAAAGATGATGCTGTGAAAGTGCTGCACTCAATCTGACAGCAAATTTGGAAAACTCAGCAGTGGCCACAGGACTGGAAAAGGTCAGTTTTCATTCCAATTCCAAAGAAAGGCAATGTCAAAGAATGCTCCAACTACCGCACAATTGCACTCATCTCACATGCTAGCAAAGTAATGCTCAAAATCCTCCAAGCCAGGCTTCAGCAATACGTGAACCGGGAACTTCCTGATGTTCAAGCTGGCTTTAGAAAAGGCAGAGGAACCAGAGATCAAATTGCCAACATCCGCTGGATCATGGAAAAAGCAAGAGAGTTCCAGAAAAACATCTACTTCTGCTTTATTGACTATGCCAAAGCCTTTGACTGTGTGGATCACAATAAACTGTGAAAATTCTGAAAGAGATGGGAATACCAGACCACCTAACCTGCCTCTTGAGAAATCTGTATGCAGGTCAGGAAGCAACAGTTAGAACTGGACATGGAACAACAGACTGGTTCCAAATAGGAAAAGGAAAGAAAGGCAATGCAAAAGAATGCTCCAATTACCGCACAATTGCACTCATCTCACATGCTAGTAAAGTAATGCTCAAAATCCTCCAAGCCAGGCTTCAGCAATACGTGAACCGTGAACTCCCTGATGTTCAAGCTGGCTTTAGAAAAGGCAGAGGAACCAGAGATCAAATTGCCAACATCCGCTGGATCATGGAAAAAGCAAGAGAGTTCCAGAAAAACATCTACTTCTGCTTTATCGACTATGCCAAAGCCTTTGACTGTGTGGATCACAATAAACTGTGGAAAATTCTGAAAGAGATGGGAATACCAGACCACCTAACCTGCCTCTTGAGAAATCTGTATGCAGGTCAGGAAGCAACAGTTAGGACTGGACATGGAACAACAGACTGGTTCCAAATAGGAAAAGGAGTCCGTCAAGGCTGTATATTGTCACCCTGCTTATTTAACTTATATGCAGAATACATCATGAGAAACGCTGGACTGGAAGAAACACAAGCTGGAATCAAGATTGCCGGGAGAAATATCAATAACCTCAGATATGCAGATGACACCACCCTTATGGCAGAAAGTGAAGAGGAGCTAAAAGGCCTCTTGATGAAAGTGAAAGAGGAGAGTGAAAAAGTTGGCTTAAAGCTCAACATTCAGAAAACGAAGATCATGGCATCTGGTCCCATCACTTCATGGGAAATAGATGGGGAAACAGTGGAAACAGTGCCAGACTTTATTTTTTGGGCTCCAAAATCACAATAGGCTTACTGGCTCTTAAGACTGCTGGTTCCAGCCCTTGAATACATTCATGGAGTTAGGCTGGGAATAAAGGTCAATTAAGACTTCATTCTTTTGCCAGAGTGCCTGAAGCAGGCTGGTGCGTGGAGCCCAAAGGGAGGCCGGGGTCAGCAGGGAGGGCAGTGGGGGAATGGCTGAGTCCACATCCAGAATTAATAGCCGGCATACATGTGTGCTGAGCCACTTCAGTCCTGTCTGACTCTTTGTGACTCTATGGACTGTAGCCCACAGGCTCCTCTGTCCATGGGATTCTCCAGGCAAGAGTACTGGAGTGGGTTGCCATGTCCTCCTCCAGAAATAGAATAGTCCACAGGAGCTTTTAAAAAACACTGATAGCCAGGACTCTGGGCCTGACCCTGACATTAGTGGTTTTCAGAACACCATAGCTTATTGTGTGCCCCTAGACCCACTGGCCCAACCAATAGCATCTCATGTGGATCCTTTATGTCTCTAATTCCAGACTGAGGTCTCCTAATTCTGAGGCTGGAACTAGTCACTCTCCCCTAGCCCTGCTCCTTGCTGCAGAGGTGACCCATGCCTCCCTTTGGGCTCCACATTCCAGCTTGCTTCAGGCACTCTGGCAGACCAATTTGTGTGCAGCTGGGGTTAAGTAGCCCTGATCTATGCTAAGACCTGCAGAATGTGTTCCCTAACTTGTGTGCATCTGAAACCACCTGATGCCTCCCACCTTGTGGCAGAAGATACTCTAGGAGAGTCAGTAAGCCCATGGACTCTGAAGCCAACATTCCTGGTGCAAATTCCCTGATAGGGCCAGTCCTCAGTTTCTCTGAGCCCCAGTTTCCTTAGAGCATCTGATAAGAGAACCTATGCCAAAGGGTCACCATGGGGATTAAATGAATGAATCCATGTAAAGCATCGTGCCTGATACACAGTAAACCATGAGCATCCCCTCTGATAGCTTTTCATGTGGAAAGAACCAAAGGCAAGGGTCTAGCCTGACACATTCAGATCTGGTCATTTCCAAATAACAGGCTCAGGTGCCCTCTGCCCCCTGAACTCACCCCCAGGTCTGCAAAGGGGCCGTCCAGCAGTGCTAACTGGGCCACACGGCAGCGGTCCCTGTTGGCCAGTGTCTGGGGGGTGCTATAGCCCCCCCGGAGGGCATTCTCCTCGGCGATCAAAGCCTCCAGCTCTGGCGTGGCTCCTCCAGTCACCAGGGTCCGTATCAGGGTAAGGATGTTGTCATTGAAGTATGTCTGCGAAGAGATGGGCGCAACATCCTTTAAGCACACACCCTAAAGTCAAGACAACCGACATTCAAATTACAACTTCTCGTGATGTCTCCTGTTTAAAGTTCTGGCCTGTCTCTTCAAACAGTTTTATGTGGGAAGTGAAAAGACAGCAGCCTCCAATTATTCCATGCTTTTCTCTCCTACTTGGTTCTGCCACAAGAGCCTGACTTTAAAACCTGAAATTCAATGGATTTTTATTAAAGAGCTAAAGTCGAAATGGTTGGTGTTTACCATAATAGGTGCTAGTAGGGATGTAAATACGGCTTCCTCTCCTGCTTGCTAAGGGACTCTGGGCGTATGTCATAAAATGCAGCCCGACCCAGGCTGGACGGCCTCTGAGTTTCTGCAACCCACGCGCCAGGAAGCTGCTTCCCCCAACAATGGTAGAACGTCTCTCTTGAGATGCCAAGAGCATCATTAAGGCCATGCGTTCAACAATTTATCACATACTTTGATAATAGGCTAAACCAGAAGTTTCTATTAATTAAATATGCCAGATAAATGTATGACAAGGTGGATAGCCTGGTATTTTTGTCTTTAAGTAACCTCTGTGGTCTGAGGCAAATATAGCTTATTAAGGAAGTTTCCCTCAATGTGTACATTTGTCTCACATCTGAAACATAACAGGTCTGTCAAGAACAAAACAATAGGAGTTTTAAAAAATTAATAGGATGTCAAATAAAAGAGCTCAAAAAGGCATTTTTCACACAGCCTAATTCAAGGAAAATCTCGGTTAAGGGTCTGTTTTCCATTTTCCAGTGTAAGAAGAAATCAAACAGGCTAAATAATATCAAGCTCAAGTTTGCCTGTGGCTTTTGAGGATGGATGGACCTTTTGAAGCAGGGTAGGCAAGACAGCTGCATTTCTTACTTCAGCAGTTTTTTGGACAGTTCACCTGGCAAAGATCTAGTGAGTAACAAGCCTGGTAAAGGATGAGTTCTCTACAGCCTGGCCATCGTAGTTCTTTGTCTCGGGGGAGGTTGCCTAATCTTTCTGGGCTTTGATTTTCTCATCCGTAAAATAAGCACCATCATTCAGATCAAGTTTATATGCAAAGAATTCCAGGAGGACTTCTGAGTTAAAATGGTAGCTGCCAGTGAGGCTAGAATCACTAGGTTATTGAAGTACTCACAAAGCACCCAAAGTGAGGCAAAATCTCAGCAGCAACAGGAAACTAGGAATGTGATTCAGAACCAATCAGGCCCTAAGGAGAAGGTATCGTCTGCCAGAGCTTAGGTGGCCCCTGGGAGGCAGAGAAGCTGAATGAGAACAAATATAGGAGGAACCACTGCTGGTGTGGTTAAGGGGCGAGAGGCCAGCTAGGGGTTCAGCGCTGACCTCGCCACTTAGTAGCTGCATGACTTTGGAAACTTAGTTCTCAGTTTTGTGCCTCAGTGTCATGATCTGTAAAATATAATAGAGGGGGTTACAAGGACTATATAATTGACACATGTGAGGCACTTAGAAAAGCGTTTTGTGCACAGGGAGCACTGAGAAATGCTTTCGGGACTGATATCAGAAACTCGGGCCTTTGTCACCTACTGTTCAGTACATGGAACTCTGCTCCATGTTATATGGCAGCCTGGATGAGAGGGGAGTTTGGGGAAGAACAAATAACCATAAATGTATGGCAGAGTCCCTTTTCTGTTCACCTGGAATCATCACAACATTGTTAATCGGCTCTACCCCAATACAAAATAAAAAATTTAAAAAAGAAACTTGGGCCGTTGTTGATGAAAAGACAGGTCAAGTCATGACCAATTTTCCCTTTCAAAAAGTCTTTTCTGAATTTTTTTTTTTTTTTTTTTTTTGGTGGGGTAGTGGGGTGGGGTTGCAAACCAAGGCCATTCATTTTACCCTTGAATCTGCTCTTCTCAGGCTGCCTCCATGCTAAGATTCCATTTAGACTTCGCAAAGACCCAGCAAGGGTTAATGGGGACTAGATGCTGAGCTGTGACCAGAGCCTTGTGGGCCACCACAGGGGAACTCTCTGGAAACTGGTTCAGGGCACACATGTAAAAACATTTCCCAAAGTCGTCAGAGGTAGATTGTCTTCTCTATAGTTCAACAGACTATCGTTCAAAGCAGAAGCCCCCTCACCTGACCTCAGCTCTGTGCCACATTAAATGAGGGAGTGCCAGACACAGAACTTTGACAAAGGCCTTTGTGCTATAATTACCCTTCTAGTTCAACACCCAGGGAGGGGTTCACCAGCATGAGGTGTGGATGGCCTAACACTAATGACCTCATGGTGAAACACAGACCTCTGTCTTGCTCAAATGTACAGAGAGAAATAGCTAATATAAATATTTTTTAATATTTACTGGAAGAAGTAAAAGAAAAATTTAGGAAGCATATGTTTTAGAATCAAAATCAATTTTAAAAAATAGTATCTCTAACAAACAAAAGATCAGATGATAAGAAAACTGACTTCATACAACTTATTCAATTCTTTTAAAATGTAAGATATTGAAATTTTAAAAAAATATAATTTTAAAATGCCTGAAAAGGATCCAATGCTTTTTCATGATAAACACACTCAAAAAACTAGAAATGGAAGGGAATTTCCTCAATCTGAAAAAGGACATATATTAAAACATCAGACTTATAGGTGAAAGATTGGAAGCTTTCCTTTTACATTAGGAACAAGACAAAGAAGCCAGCCCTCACCACTTCTATTAAGCATAGCACTGGAGGTCTTAGCTAGGGCTAGAAGGAAATAAAGGTATCTATATAAAAACTGAAGGAGAAAAATTATCTCTATTCACAGAGGACATGATCTTTTATATAGAAAATCCTAAAGAATCCACTAAAATGATATTCTCAGTAATAAATGAATTCACTAAGATTGCAGAATACAAAACCAATCATTTGTGTATCCATGCACGTGCAATGAAAAACATAAGAATGAAATTAAGAAAGCAATTCTTATTACAATAGCATCACAAAGAATAAAATACTGAGGAATAAATTTAACCCAGGAGGTATAAGTTTAATACACTAGAAACTACAAAATATTGTTGAAATAAAGAAAATCTAAATAAATGGAAAGACATCTTAAGTTCATAGATTGTAAGACTTACTGTTCTTAAGATAGCAATATTCCCCCAAACAATCTATAGATTTATTGCAATTGCTATCAAAATCCCAAAGACATTTTTATAGAAGTAAAGAAGCTCACTTTAAAATTCTTGTGAAATTGCAAGGAGCCTTAAATAACCAAACCATCTTGAAAAGGAAAAACAAAACTGGAGAACTCACACTTCCTGATTTTGGAGCACACCACAAAGCTACTATAATCAAGAAAGTATGGTATTCCCCTAAGGATAGACTTATGGATCACTGGAATCAAATTGAGAATCCAGAGATAAACTCATACGCTTTGCATCAATTGATTTTTCAACGAAGTTTCCAAGATCACTCTACAGAGGAAGAATATAGACTCTTAATCAAATATTGCTACCACAGCTGGGTATCCACATTCAGAAGAATAAATTTGGATCCCTACCTCCACCCTATGCAAAAATTAATTCAAAATGGATTAAAGACCTGAATATAAAAGGTAAAACAATGAAACACTTAGAAGAAAACATAGAAGTAAAGCATTATGCTTTTGATTTGAACACTGGTTCTTAAATGTGATACCCAAAGCATAGGCAACAAAAGAAAAAAATAGGTAAATTAAACCATCAGAATGAGAATTGTCTGTGCACAAATTACACTATCCAGAAAGTGAAAAGAAATCCTACAGAGTGAGAGAAAATATTTGCAAACCATATATCCCATAAGGACCTAGTATCCAAAGTATATATTTAAAAATATTATAATTCAACAACCTAAAGAAAAGTAACCCAAATTTTAAAATGGACAAAAATGAGCAAACTTTATTTTAAAATACCAGTGAAATATATTAAAACATGGAATTTTTGAAGGATATATTATTATCAAACAATGTAAATGTCAAAAGTAACTCTTGAAAGAAAAAATATGACATAAAATTATCTATCAGTAATCATCAAATCATTTTTAACAGTCAGAAAAATGCGGTAGGAGAAAGGAGGATGGAAGTAAAGACACATGTAAATTCCCTGATCTTCTAAAGGAAGAAATAAAGAGCTACTAAATTTTCTAGACAATAATATAAATAAAATGTAGCTTCAAGTACATTTATAGAGTATCTGGTATCCACTAACTAGAGTTAAAAACAGAATCTATAATTTACACATCATTAGAGAAAACAAGCATACAAAAATAGACCAATGCCCAAGGATAGATAATAAAGGACACAATTATCGAAGCATCAAGTATAATGCAAATTTTAGCATTATAGATTATATAACTAAATATAAATGAACTAAATGATTTGATAAAATGGCAAAGTTCTCAAGCTTGTTCAAAAACTAAAATCAAAATCAAACTCTGGTATCTTCAGAGATAGGAAAACACACACACACAGAGCAAAGGAAAGTATATTTAAAGGGAAAGCTTGAAAAAATTTTAGTATCAAATTAACTACATGTTCATAGTTAAAATTTACAAAAAGTATATAACATTTATGGAGAAAATACAACTAAAATATAGACAACAAAACTAACCATTATAGTAAAATAAATACGGACTGAGAGTCATATGTAAAAGTGATATGTGAAATATCATTGTGTTTCTTGTTTTCACAGCCCAAACAGGCCAAAAGTATAAGGAAATGAAGGATATAATATGGGCATTTAGTACACTTGCGCTAAACTTTACAACATTTTTAGTTAGCTTCCAAGTAATGCTAATAAATCATGATCAATGGCCCAAAGTATAAAATCTCAATATACATACTAAAATATAAGATATATGGCCTATATTTTAAAAATAAACATAATAGTAGAAAGAAAAGTAAATAACCCAATACTTCAAACTTCTTTTAAAGTATCCTAAATAATTACAGGTCAAGATGGAAATAAAACTCAAGAATATAGAGTATTAAAAAATTAAAGACTATTTGAAAATAACACACAAAAGTATCATGGATTGAGGCCAAAGCTACAGAGACGAATTCAGAACCTTAAATGCTTTTATCATTAAATATAAGAGAATGTCAACTAATAATTCTAATAATTCTTAAAATAATTGTTTTTGGTTGTTATTTTTTAACTGAGAAAAACAGAAGGTTGAAATAATAAAGCATCAATTAATGAAGTAGCAAGAGGATATTTAGTGAATTGATACATTTTTAAATTTATAAAATTATCTTCCCTGGTGGCTTAGAGGTTAAAGCGTCTGCCTCCAATGCGGGAGACCTGGGTTCGATCCCTGAGTTGGGAAGATCCCCTGGAGAAGGAAATGGCAATCCACTCCAGTATTCTTGCCTGGAGAATCCCATGGACAGAGAAGCCTAGTAGGTTACAGTCCACGGGGTCGCAAAGAGTCAGACACGACTGAGTGACTTCACCTTCATTTACCTCTGAAAACAGTTTATGAAACTGTCCTTCAAAGTTTTGAGAACCATACTCTAGTAGTTATAAGACCTTAATACAGGAGTTAGCAAATCAAGGCCATGGGAAAAATGTAGACTGCCAGCTCTTTTTCTGTTTGTTTTTTTTTTTAATAAAGTTTTATTGAGACGCACACATGCCCACTTGTTTACTAACGCTTTTTGTGCTATAATGGCAGAATTGAATATTGTCAGAGTCTATATGGCTCTCAAAAGCCTAGAATATTCACCATCTGTCCCTTTATAAAGAAGTTTGCTGTTCCATTTCTTAATACAATAAGGAAAGCATGACACACCATGGAGAAGGGATGTTTACTCAACAAATGATTTAGGGGAAATTGCTATCTGGAAAATTTTTTCAACAATATGGAAATGATTAAATAAGTAATGATATACTTATGTGACTTACATTGTACAGATATTAATATTATGCTTTCAGAGAGTATTTAACGGCATGGTAACAATTACATGACATAATATTAAAATATATTAAAAAAGCAGGATCCAAAAATCACTAAGATCTAAAACTCATGTTAAAGTGCAGACCTCCAAAGATATATAGTCATATAAAAATATTTAATATTATGTAAATACTAAATATTTAGTACCCCAAAATTTTACATGGAAATTAATTCCTGGTAACAGAATTCTGATTCATTTTCTTTTTTTTCCTGTAATTCATTTTATATATTTCCTACTATGAAAATACATTTACTTAAATTTCTAAGACAGAAAGCAAAGAGAATTTATACAGCTCAGTAGCAAAAAAAAAAAAAAAAAAAAAAAA
>SJYT01056681.1:701494-734780 GCA_006410635.1 Cephalophus harveyi
AAAAAAAAAAAAAAAAAGAAAAACACCCAAAATTTGATTAAAAAATGGACAAAGGAACGGAATAGACATTTTTCCAAAGAAGATATTCAAATAGCCAACAGGTACTTTATAAAAGATGTTTGACATCACTAGTCATCAGGAAAATGCAAATCAAAACTGTGGTAAGACACCATCTCATAACTGTTAGAATGACTACTGTCAAAAATATGAGAAATAAGTGTCGGCAAGGTTGTGAAGAAAAGGAAACCTTGTAAACTGCTAGTGGGAATGTAAGCTGATACCGCCACTATGGAGAACAGTATGCTGGATCCTTGAGAAATTATAAATATAGCTACCATATGACCAAGCAATTCCACTTCTGGGTATATATCCACAGGAGAAGAAAGAACTATCTCAAAGAGCTATCTTTTTCACCCCTGTGTTCACTGCGGCATTGTTTACAATAGCTAAGACATGGAAGCAGTCTAAGTGTCCACTGAGAGATGAACTGATAAAGGAAATGTGGCATCTTCATACACAATGAAATATTTAGCTGTAAAAGAAGGAAATCCTGCCCTATGCAACAACATGGATGAATTCTGAGAGCATGAAGCTAAGTGAAATAAGCCAGAGAAATATAATTTATACTCTCACTTATACGTGAAATCTGGGAAAAAAAAAAAAAAATGATCCTATAGAAACAGAGAACAGACTGGTTGTTGCCAGGGACAGGAGGTGGGGGCTGGGAGAAATGGGTGAAGGTGGTCATAGGATATAATGAATAAATTCTGGAGATACGACACACTATAACACAATGCATAAAGTTAACAATACTGCACTATACATTTAAAAACTGCTTAAGAGAGTAGATTTTTACAGTCCTCAGCAACAGCAAGAAAAAATTGTACCTGGGAGGTGATGGATGTATTAACTAACTTTACTGTTGTAATCATTTCACAATATATACATATATCATTGTACACCTTAAATTTATGTTATAATGTTATAATGCAATGATATAAATCAATGATATCTCAATAAACTTGGGGGGGGAAGGAGGTAAATGTTATAAAATAGTTAAAGGCAAAAAATATAGCCACAAACAACCTGGTGAAAATATAACTGAATATTTAACCTATCTCAGGGAAATTCCATGGACAGAGGAGCCTGGTGGGCTACAGTCCATGGGGTCACAAAGAGTGGGACACAGCTGAGTGACCACCACATTGACAGGATACCTGATGACTTCTTTTGTTCAGCAAGCAGAATTTAGGCATAAAATCTATAGAAAAATTCACAAAAGACTATATGCATTTACATGGTTATAGACACAAGTTAAAATTATAGATACTTCAGAACAACCACCAACACAATTGAAGGACCCCCTAAGGAAGATGATAATCACTGCTCACCAAAGTGCAAGAGATGGCATGTACACACCAGGGATGGTGGTGCAATGGTATAATTGTTTCTGGGGGATAATCTGGCAATAGATACCAAGAGTTTTAAATATGTTCATATTTGTTTAAAACCCAGTAAGTTTACCTCAAAGTAATAAGTTTCTTCCTGCTCAAAGATTTATGTACAATAATACTTATCACAGGGTTAGTTATTTTTATAATAAAAATGATTAAAAACTGAAATGCCCCACCATAGATAATGTTTAACAAGATTCTGGGGCATCCATATATTTGAGTCTCAGGAAGTCTTACATGGAGACCTTACAATGATTCCCAAGAAAATGACATGATTAGATACTCTGATAAAAATACTAAGTCTGAAAAGAAAAAAACAAAACAAAACAAGATATAAAACTGGATGATTCCATATCTATCTAACCATCTGGAAGGAAATATACCAAAATACTAGCCAGGCTGATCTTTGTGTGTTGGGAATATGGTTTATTTAAATTTTCTTCTTTATATTTATCTGCACTTTCCCAAGTTTCCCATGGAACATGAATTCATTTTCTAAGGAAAACAGTCGATGGTTCTTAAACAAAGGACACTCTAAGTTCTGCTTTGCAACAATAAGTCAGGAAGGTCAACATGAAAGGTTATTGTTTTGTCAAATCTTTAAGATTTGACCTTAAAGTGTTTCCCTTTCTGTGCTGAAATCAGTTACACTGAAACAGCTTAATCTTTTTGATCAATCAGTCACTGACATTTATTGAGCACCTACTAATCCCTGGCTCTTGGTTTGGACTGAAATTGTATGCTATTCCAAAAGTGTGTCACTTTCAAAATTGCCCATCAAGGGGTATAATTTCAGGGTGGGTCAGAGGGTTTCAGAGGTCCCTGTACAATTCTAGAACCACTCACAACACTGAACACAATTCTCTGGCCCCTGAGCTGGCACTGTACTCCAGATCTCCTTGATTTTTTCATACAGGCATCAAGGAGCAGAGCTACAGGCAGCAGCCTCTGCTGTGACGGAGTATAACACCTGTCATGCCCATCAAGGGGTATAATTTCAGGGTGGGTCAGAGGGTTTCAGAGGTCCCTGTACAATTCTAGAACCACTCACAACACCGAACACAATTCTCTGGCCCCTGAGCTGGCACTGTACCCCAGATCTTGATTTTTTCATACAGGCATCAAGGAGCAGAGCTACAGGCAGCAGCCTCTGCTGTGACGGAGTATAACACCTGTCAGGGAGAACTCTTGCTCCCATTTTGCTGCCTCAGTTTTCAGCTGCAGAGAAGTCCACTGACATTCCACACAGGTGTGCTCTGAGCACATTCCAAGGTCTCTTTGTGATCTGAGCAACTTGGTGGAAAGACAATGCTTCCCCTGATAAAAGATGTCCAGTCATTCTGGAGGGCAAATTTCTTTATGGGGCTGGGGTACCACGCACAGAACACAGACAGGTCTGCCATTAAGCATTCCATCCAGTGCTTTCTGCTTAGGAAGTGACAGTGTAAGCATCACGAGGGCAAACCAGGTGCGAGGACTTCGAATGCCAGTTATCAAAGACTACTACTGTGGAGGATGTGGCAGCTAGAACAAACCTCTCCACAACTCATCTGACCCAGAAGGCATCATTCTTTCCTTGGGTAACAGAGACCCCAGATGGAAGAAACACAGACTTCTGTAACACACAGGTGTGCTCCTTTGCCTCCTAAGCTTTTGTACTCCTAGCCTTTCCTGTGCTCTGCATGGGCTTGTTCACTACACTTGTGCAAGAAGGCTTGTGAGGAAGTCTGGCATGGAATCTCCAAACTGGGCAGGACTAGTCTCCAGGAATGCTTTCAGGTCTGATTCTTTGCAACCACATGGACCATACAGTCCAGGGAATTCTCCAGGCCAGAATACTGGAGTGGGTAGCCTTTCCCTTCTCCACGGGATATTCCCATCCCAGGGATCAAACACAGGTCTCCTGCATTGCAGGCGGATTCTTTACTGTCTGAGGCACGAGGGAAGCCTAAGAATACTGGAGTGGGTAGCCTATCCCTTCTCCAGCGGATCTTCCTAACCCAGGAATCAAACCAGGGTCTCCTGAATTGCAGGTGATTCTTTACCAATTGAGCTATCAGGGAAGCCCTCATTTTCAGCAGAAGCCTTTGCAATGGCTGTTCCTGTGTCACATGGTTTTTGGGGGCCCTAAAGAGAACAGAATTCTCCAGGGTTCTGCTCAGTACCCGGGATCCAGACACGGGTGTAATCTGAGTAATATGGGAGTCCCTCTTCCCAGTGCCTAGGTCCGGATTCCACGTCTGGTCTAGGCAGACTTTCACTCAAGTATGGCAACATGGCACCCCTAGATCTGTGTACAGACTTCAGAATTTAGTTGCTATTATTTAAAATCCCTTGCAATAGCTATGACAATAGGAAAGTTGCCTAACTTTTCTGGGTTTTGGATTCCTTTTCCATATAAAAGGGATTAAAAACAAACAGACCCAGATTATCGGATAGTGTTAACTGAGATACTGTGTGTAATGTTAATGAACAACAAATTCTCAGTGTGCTCAGTGTGACTCTTTGCAAGCCCCTGGACTGCAGCCCGCCAGGCTCCTCTGTCCATGGGATTTTCCGGGCAAGAATACTGGAGTGGGTGCCATGCCCTCCTCCAGGGGATCTCCTCGACCCAGGGATCGGACCCGAGTCTCTTTTGTGTGTTCTGCATCGGCAGGTGGATTCTTTACCCCTGCGCCACCAGGGAAGCCCATCAAATACTCAATAAAGGGTAGCTTATAAAAAGAACAACCAGCAACCAGTTTGAAGCATTGCTTTCTGCATTCTCAGCTCCAGTATCAGCTGGCCCAGATCACTTGAAGCCCCTTAGCTTCTAACCTTTGGGGAGTAAACCCAGAAATGCTAGGGAAAGGACCAGCGAGTTACAACAGGAAAATCTGAGCCCACAGCGCCATCTAGCCCGTTCCATGGAGGTCCCTCTGCGCCCACGTCTCCAACACGCTGGAGCATCTTTCTCTTTTTTATTTTTTTAAAGTATAATTACCAGAGCTTATGTTTCACAGTTAATGCTGTCAACCCTTTTAAACTAATTGGTCTTTTATAGAAAATTTAACTGAAAATTAACACATCTTTTAATAACATTGCCTTAACTTTAATGGCACTTTGCCTTTCGTTTATAATTGCTCTAAAATTGTCATTTTCCATGTCATAGCTGCCATTTTTTGTATTTGCTAGTTTTCATGGTGTAGATTTTTATTTTTGGTATTTTTCTTTCAGGAGGGATGAGAACTATTTGATTTTTTTTTTTTTTTTTTCCCCCTATCCCAGCCCTGCCTGGCCTGATTATGACGGCAGTGTTCTGAGTTCATCCATCACGCCCACAGTGGTGCTGGCTCACCTGCCACAGGGGGGGTCCTGGGCTGCCTGTCTCCTTGCAAACAGTCTACATGGTGACTCTGGAATGGCGTTCAAGGAGGAGAGCCATACAGGAGGAATTTGCTTATGTAACTAACATCACAGGGCACTGGGCCGCCTGAGAACTCAGCCTTTTCCATAACGCACCTCAAGGGTTCAGCCTTTGTGCAAGCACAGTTAACAAAGTAA
This sequence comes from Cephalophus harveyi, assembly GCA_006410635.1. Taxonomy (NCBI): domain Eukaryota; kingdom Metazoa; phylum Chordata; class Mammalia; order Artiodactyla; family Bovidae; genus Cephalophus; species Cephalophus harveyi. The sequence continues at coordinate 706,492 of SJYT01056681.1, forward strand.
ACCGTGTGGTTCCCTCTTCCAGAAGGTCCTCTTCTCCAGTCTTAGCAATAGAAGTTCAGTTATTTCTGGCAAACAGAGAGGTCAGCTCTCTGCCTCACAAAGCTAAAGATCCTCACCCTCAGCTGCCCTCCTCCGGTTTTTCAGTGTAGTTCTCCACCCCCATTCAAACTATTTTGTGTTCTTCAAACTAGTTATGCCCGTCTTCTATAATTCAGGTACCCACTCATACAACCACTGGCACGGGGCAGTGACTACCCACTAGAATGACAGTTCAAACCCCAAGAGGGCACGGGACCGCAGTCTTTCTTCTTCCTGCAAATACTGGGTCCTCAGCATGAACAACAGTGCCCAGGCTTTAGTAAGTGCCCCCAAATGTACTGATTAATAACACTAAATGCATATGGAGCTTGCTATGTGCTAAGTACTGCGCTAAAACCTTTGACTGTGTGGATCACAACCAACTGTGGAAAATTCTTCAAGAGAAGGGAATACCACACCACCTTACTTGTCTCCTGAGAAGCCTGTATGCAGGTCAAGAAGCGACAGTTAGAACCAGACATGGAACAAAGGATTGGTTCCAAATTGGGAAAGGAGGACATCTGGGCTATATATTGTCACCCTGCTTGTTTAACTTATATGCAGAGTACATCATGCAAAATGCTGGGCTGGATGAAGCACAAGCTGGAATCAAGATTGCCAGGAGAAATTTCAATAACTTCAGATATGCAGATGACACCACCCTTATGGCAGAAAATGAAGAGGAACTGAAGAGGCTCTTGATGAAGGTGAAAGAGGAGAGTGAAAAAGTTGGCTTAAAATTCAACATTAAAAAAACTAAGATCATGGTATCTAGTTCCATTACTTCATGGCAAATAGATGGAGAAACAATGGAAACAGTGGCTGACTTTATCCTTTGGGGCTCCAAAATCACTGCAGATAGTGACTGCAGCCATGAAATTAAAAGATGCTTGCTCCTTGGAAGAAAAGCTATGACAAAACTAGACAGCTTATTAAAAAGCAGAGACATTACTTTGCCAACAAAAGTCCGTCTAGTCAAAGATATGGTTTTTCCAGTAGGCGTGCATGGATTTGAGAGTTGGACCATAAAGAAGGTTGAGCACCAAAGAATTGATGCTTTTGAACTGTGGTGTTGAAGAAGACTCTTGAGAGTCCCTTGGATACCAAGGAGATCAAACCAGTCAATCCTGAAGGAAATCAACCCTGAATACTCACTGGAAGGACTGACGGTGAACCTGAAGCTCCAGTACTTTGGCCACCTGATGTGAAGAGCCGACTCATTCGAAAAGACTCTGATGTTGGGAAAGATGGAAGGCAAAAGGAAAAGGGGGCAACAGAGGATGAGGTGGTTGGATGGCATCACCAACTCAATGGACATGAGTTTGAGCAAGCTCCAGGAGGTGGTGAAGGACAGGGAAGCCTGGCGTGCTGCAGTCCATGGGGTCACAAAGAGACACGGCTGAGTGACTGAACAACAATGAACAAATCACTTTCCAACCTTAGCTCATTCAATCATCTCAACAGTCCTATGAGGTGAGTGAGTGAGTGAAAGTCTCTCAGTTGTGTCTGACTGCGACCCCATGGACCATAGAGTCCATGGATTTCTTCAGGCCAGAATACTGGAGTGGGTAGTCTTTCTCTTCTCCAGGGGATCTTCCCAACCCAGGGATCGAACCCAGGTCTCCCACATTGCAGGTAGATTTTTTACCAGCTGAGCCACAAGGGAAGCCCTATGAGGTAGGGACTATTAGCAGTCCCATTTTACAGATGAGAAAAATAAGACACAAAGAGGTTAAGGCTATGCAAACAGTAAGTGGCAGTGCTGGGATCCACATGTAAGCAGTCTGGCTCCTGAGGCCCTGACTAATTTTTTTTGTTTCTAGGGTAGGAACTCAAATTGAGGTGAGACTAGGAGAAAGTGGGGGCTGTGTGAAAAAGAAATCTAAAAACCCATGTGCCAGTTTCCCCGAGAGGCTTCCTTTCATCTTTCACGTATGTATGAGCAACAAACTGGATGATTCTGAGAAATACATTTCTTGTGATCTTCTTCTCAGAGGCATATATCCATAAGCATACTTTTCCCCTCTCATCATGTGTTTCTGCTGAGGGTTCACAGGAGAAAGCCAGGAGGGTATGTTGGTAACATCGCTATCTGTTCTGGGAATGCACGTGATGAATCAGAACATTGGTTTTTTTTTGTTCTTTTTCACAAATGAAGCAGTAAGCAGCAGGAGTTGAGTTATGAAGGACAATATTCAGGGAATGTTTAGGCACGTGATTAAATGGCAATTTGGGGAGGAGTGCTAGCAAAAGGAGACCATAGAAGTTTCTGCTGAGGGTTCACAGGAGAAAGCCAGGAGGGTATGTTGGTAACATCGCTATCTGTTCTGGGAATGCACGTGATGAATCAGAACATTGGTTTTTTTTTTGTTCTTTTTCACAAATGAAGCAGTATGCAGCAGGAGTTGAGTTATGAAGGACAATATTCAGGGAATGTTTAGACACGTGATTAAATGGCAATTTGGGGAGGAGTGCTAGCAAAAGGAGACCATAGGCATCTAAAGAGATGTGGATGTGGATGCTGTGATGTTGCTCATGAGCAAGTGCCTGAGACGGAAGCTTACCTCTGGCTCCTGCTGTTTGGATTCTCACTTTCTCAATTTATATTCCAGTTACTGCCTTGGTACTAGATAATCTCCTGTTTTTTCATAAACTACAATTGTGGCGGAAGGCTAAGAAATCAAAAGTAATCCGTTGATTTAGATCCAACTGGGTCTGTTGAACCAGATCCAATTTGAGACCTCACTGTGGAACTTGCTTGTCCCAGACAAGGAAAACGAAGCCTGGAATAAGTGGACAGGCATTCTGTTTTATGATTTAAGAAGTCACAACAGTAGATCAGTTAAATAGATGTTGCCTCAACATTTAAACCAGGTTGACTCACATTACCGCCTAGAATAACATTGTCCAAACTAATAATAATAAAGTGTTTTGTACCGTTCTGGACCTTCAATAAATTATGCCGCTGCTGATCATTACAATGCCGTTACGAGATTCCCGACACCCCTTCTTCCCAGGGTGGAATTCAGAAGTGCTGCTTTGCTGGCAGGCTGTTGTATTCACACACACCTTAGCCATGCTCTGTCAAACATTTCAGGTGGCATTTCAAAGGAGATTAGAGATAGATTTTTTTTTTTAATTTCACACTTTGATTTCTCAGCTGAGTTTCCAAGAACTGACTCACTGTGTTGCTGTAGAGAGAGTAATGTAACTCAAATCTAGGAGTACTCCCAATCCTACCCCAAGGCCACCACGTGCCCCCTTGACTGTGCGGAGTGAAGTTCTTGAGTCCGTTCATTCCTTGCAGCCAGGGCTGGTGTGCTGGGCGTGTGGGCCTGCACTGTGACCCAGAGTGCATGCTCAGAAGAGCCCCTCATTTGGTTCAGTGCTCTGCTGTCATCACTTTGAAATTCTTAGTAACTTATGGAAAAGTCGCCTTTCAAATTATGTAGCCGGTCTCACCTGGAATATCCTGCATGTCTGATCTATAGGAACAATTTTGTAAATTTGGATTTAAAAAAAAAATTTGGATCGAGTATTTTATAGTTCTGAAAAAAATCTACTATAAACAGTTCCATCATCTTTTTTTTTTTTTTGATAAATGCTTAACACTTTATTGAAACCTCATCATCTTTTTGTGAGAACAGTCTTCTGAAATCTGTCTGACTAGGATCAGAAGTAAAATGAAACTTCTGAGGAGTTACCAAAATCTGTTTGGTAACTGGATTTGGAGACTGCATGGCCTATTACAGAGAATCCGGCACCGTAATGAGCATATCCTGCGGCTTCCATCAGGCCCTCTGGCCAGCTTGGGGAGTTTGCCCAAACGGGGCCCAACATCACTGGCAGGTAGAAAGACGAGGCTCAGTATCCTCACACCGTCAGAAAGGTCATGAGCCCTAGGAAACCAAGAGGGCCTTCTCTGGGGATCTCTTGCTCTCTCTCCTCCTTGGCTTGGCAAGTGGTGAGATGGCATGAAGCCCAGTCGACCTTAATTCAGATGAATGTTGCTTCATGTTTATTTTTAAATGCATAATTCTGATTTTTCACTAAGATATGCTAGTAGTTGGACCACATTCAGGAATATAGAATAACTTAAATTAGTCTTAAAAAGCTTTATGATTTTTTCTTTCCTCAAATAGAGGTCCTTCTGGGATTAGTTTTAATGAATAGATGAGAATAATGCATAATTAGCACATCAGTTGTTTAACACATGCAGGAGAATAGCCTTCTTAAGCACTTGAAGAAATGTATGTATATAAAAACTCTCTGGGCTATGTTTACGGTTTTAATGAGTTCAGTAAAACTCTTTTTTGTGTATGTGTGTGGATTCTCCAAAGGTCAGTTATTATCTAGCCTATGTCTGTGTTTTTACAAATGGTGAAGTTGAAAATTCCAAAAAGAAGATTTTTCTATATAATAAATAGAGCCACTCAGTGGGAACACTTTATAATCCCCATTCTAGTCTGCTTTGCCTTTTGTAGTTCAAGACAGCTTCTTTAAGATGGTACCTAATTTTTTTTTTTTGTTTTTAATTTAGATATGCTGGGTCTTAATTGTGATATGTGGGATCTTCAGTTGCCGCATGAGAACTCTTGAGTTGTGACATGAGGGAGCTAGTTCCCTGACCAGGATTCGAACCTAGGCCTCCCAGCATTGGGAGGGCAGAGTTGAAGCCACTGGACCACGAAGGAAGTCTCAAGATGGGACCTTTTTGTCATTTGATTCTGGTCTCACAAGTGAAAACACAAATGCCTTGATTGTTTGATGCATATCAAGTTATAAGAGAAACTGAAGGTGCTCTGGATCCCTGAGCCAGCCCACCATCCTCTCTCTGCCACAGTCCACTCCTACCCTGCGGCAGAGTCCCGGCCAGGCCTTGCCTCACACCCGCTCCTCTCCCAGAGCTCCATCTCCATGGCTGACAGTGACCAGGAGTCACCCTTTCCATCTCCATGGCTGACAGTGACCTAGGGGTCACCCTTGACGCTCTGACACTCTGTCCTCTTCTGCCTTTTGCCCATATTCAGTCTGTTCCCAAGACCTACGGATTTTGCTGACAAATGCCACTCAGACGCATCACCTCCCCCCAGCTCTGCGGGCTCTATCCTACTCCACAGGGCAGGACAGCCCCTCACTCAGACTTCCTGTGGCCATCTTGCCTCCTAAGCCACCCTCCACCTGCCTGGGCAATCCCACAAAACATAAACCTGATCACATCACTTGCCAACTTAAAACCCTTCAGTGCCTGTCAAGAAAAAGACCAAAAACATGAAGATGGGTTTTGAGGTCCTATGGGTCCAGCTCTGCCTTTGCCCCACTTTCACTCCCTCAGGTCCTGCTACCCAGGCTTTCCCTATCTCCTCTGAGCCTGGCAGGTACCCTTCTCCCTAGCGGGTCTTTCCCTTTGCTGTCCTTCTTTGGGGGGTACCCTTCCCCACAAAAGCTTCCCTCTCCATTGTTCACATCTTGACATAAAATAGATATTCTTTCTTTGGAGAATTCTTTCTCTAGTTTCGAGACTGGGTCAAGTGCTCGCCTATATTTACTCACAAGCTTCCTTGCACTTCCAGAATTTATAATCAGGTGTTCATTTGTGCACTAGTTAGATTAACAGCATCCCCTACCAGATGGCTAGTTTGCATGGTTCTGCTCTCCAGTGTGGCTCAAGCTCTAGCCCATGCCCCTTACACACTGGAGGCACCCCATCCCCACATCCCTGTGTCCCCCACTTACTGCGCTCATGAGTGAATCCAGGACACTGACGGCAAATGCTGTCCCACATGCAAACGGCTGCGTGAGGTACAGTTCTGTGTCGGGGTCATCGTCATCGTCTTGGTCCAAAAACTGAACATTAGTATCGTTCACTAGGAAAAGTATGAAGTGGGAGTTAGCTTGAAAAACTACATTTGGGCAGTAAAGTCAGAGGTTTAGAAACACTGAGGTCACTGGAAAGGAAAGAAAAGCATGGGAGAAGCTGTCGATGGAGCTCGGGGAAGGGGTCGGTGGGACTCAATGGACTGCTCTGAGGTGCTTGTTCAAGGTTCCCAGACCTGGAGAGCAGAGACATCAAGAGGATATGCTCCATGGCAAGCTGGTGGAGCTAGGGTACACTGGTGTGGGTCAGTTCTTTGGTATAGCTTTAGGATCATGATGAAAAACACTCTGAAGTGTTTTTGGTAGCCAAGTCCTTTGAGAAATGGACATCGTTCAAGGATGAGGAGCCATGAGGAGCCATGCTGGGATGGGAAGGTTAGCCGCAAGGAAAAGAAAGCCATTTAGATTAGGAGCATAGCAAAGACAACTAGCAAGGGATCCGCCCTCAGGCACCACCACGCCTCAGGCATGGATCTGGGTGGTGCCTGGTGTCCAGCCCTGAATCCAGGCCCACATCCAACAGATCCCTGTTCAGTATAAAGGCGACTCCAGGTGGATGTACCCCTGGCTGTCTCGGGCTGTGGCTGACAAAGACTTGCTCAGCATCCCAAGGTGCACAGGGACGCCCACGTTCTCCCTTTCCCCTTCTAAACAGCTCTATCTTTTATGTGCTTCAGCTCAAGCAGACACGGCATTTGATGTTGTATTTCATTTCCATGAGGGTTCCTCCAGGCCTCCTCTGGCATACACATGCAGACTGATTGGTTGTGTCACCGAGATGTCTTTAACTTATTAAAAATTAAATGACAAATTAATTTCGATTCCCATCTTGGCTTCAGAAATTATCAGTTTTGCAGAGCAAGTAATGGGGAGGGGGAGGGTGTGAGGTGGGGGAGGCGATGAGCACTCGTGATTTCTGGAATAATTATCATGCTTTTAGGAAAAGAATAGATGAGGTTTCCTTTTTCTGTATCCTTTCTAAAGCTGATTCTCTTTTCTAGAGTTATTGTTTTAATTTTTTTTTCCAAAAGGAATTTTTGAGAGAACTTTTTTTTTTTTTAACTTTTGTTTATTGTATGAAGCAGAATAAATGATAATAGGATAAAAGGCTGGGCATGGAAATTATTTTTAAATGACAACATCGTGTTTCCCTGGAGAAAGATCCTAATGGGGAAAAATTTTTGCTCTCTGTTCTTCCAAAGTTTATCATGTCTGGCTCCCCATTGTCTTAGCAGCATTTAAGTCACAGGCTAGTGGCAAATGCAAAATCCAGGACCTAACAAGTGGATTCTGATTCAGGCTTTGTCACTAATTCTCTTGAGCAAAGCATTTTATCATTCTGCACCTTAGTTTCTTTCTCTGTAAAATGGGGGGACTATTAGCAACTTTCCTGCTAGGCCATTAGGAGGTTCCTATGAGATTCTCCTTGGTGAGCCCAGTTCAGCATCTTGATAAACAGTAGCCTCTCTTGTGATCTCATGAAATTATGAAAATTCCCAGCCCCCCTCTGCCCCTCTCAGAAGACACAAGGAAGGCCTTGCTCAAGGATCCTACCAGAGTCACGTGGAAGCCAGAAGTATGTTGTGGGTCCAGTTTAGAAGAGTAAACTGCTTTGTGAATGGGAAAATGTGAACTTGGGACAAGATGCAAAGGGGTGAGGTTTTTTTTTTTTTTAATTACTTTACAATATTGTATTGGTTTTGCCATACATCAACATGAATCCGCCACAGGTGTACACTTAGAGCTGAGGAGGGCATGTACATGGACCCTCCCTAAAGGACCTGTTGGTTACCTCTTCTCAAGATGATGGGGAGGGTCTGGTTCTAGACCTGACGGATGGTGAGATTGTCAGCCAGTTAGGGATTCAAATCTTTGGGGAAAAAACTCCAGGGCACAAGCCCAGGTTCAATATCTCACGCATCCTCCTGGGTTACCTAGCCACATGGGGTCACAAAGAGTCGGACACGACTGAGCGACTGAACTGAACTGAACTGATTACCTGAAACCTATTTCACAGAACAATAATTATGTGGGTGCTAAGAGGTGAAAACAATCACCCCCAAGGGTTGGTAATCAAATACAACTGAGAAATGGATTAAAGAGCTTCAAACAAATTTCCTTCATGTGGACCTTCTAGAATGCTTTGACCTGCTAACATCAACTGGGACTCTTCAAGTATGCAAAGACTGGAACACACTACCCAGTTTAATGAGCTTGTTTGACATTGGCACCTTTTGTGTTTTGGAACATCCTGGTGCAATGCAAAGACATCTCAGAATAAGTAGGCAGGTAGTAAATATTTGTGTGGATAAGGAAGGTGAGGTGGTCAGAGGATGATGGTCTAACTGCCAAAAGTGGTATGCCCAGTAGGAAAACTGGTCTTAAGGCAGAAGGTGAAGGTGAAGTGAACACATGGAAGGTTCTCTGAGTTCATGAAAGAAATCTGGTAAGGGACAAAGCCTTTAGGGTACTCAATTATGCTGACTGAATACTTGAATTGTTGGACAGATTGGGGGTATCAAGCCTTTTCTTTTCTACTAGTCACAAATCAAGATATTCCAGTTATTTGGCAGTGCATCAATTCCAAATTCCTGGCAATGATGATTTTGAAACACTGCTGAATTTTTCTGAGACAGAGATGTCTGGATGAATTTTCCACCTAGAGGTCTGGGCCACACAAGCTCCCTGGGTCTCTTACCTAAGGTTCTGAGAAGAGCAATCCACCCCTAGGCTTTTAACCAACTTCTCTAAACATGAAAAAGACACCTGTCCTACTGTTAGAAACATAAAATAGTGTGCTACTCCTTGACCTGAGTCAATTTGTCCTGAAAAATAGCTCCATTGACAATAATACAGTGCTGAATGGTGGACAATTTATTCCTTTGTTTCCAGACACCTGGCAAGCAAGATTACTGTGTTAAAAGCCTGCTCTCTTATTTTGAAATATATTTTGGGGCCAAGAAAATGGCAGGTGAGTTTCATTTGTGAGCCATTTGAAGGCAGGTACTCCCTACCTCTCAATTCACCCTCCACTGAACAGCACTTGCTGTCTTTATCTAGAAGATCAATCCCTAGTTCTGAGACCTGCTGCTGATGGGTGCTTTTCATTGAGTTATTAACCAAGTTATAGGGAATTGTGGAAAAGTTTGACAAATGCCGCCATGACCAAAGCCCTTCATCTTCTGGATGAGTCCTCTTTGAATCTCCCAAAGAGGACTCTGGGCCAGTGGGGTGGGGGTCAGAGTGCAGGGCTGGGCCTTGGTGATTGCTAACCTCATCCTCTGCGTCCTTTCTGAAGACCTGGCTTTAGCAAGAAAGGGTCCCCTAGGAACTCGCTGCTTTTATGGCTTCAGAAACCAGAGCGTCTGAGAAAGGGCCAAGTAGGGGGGAAAAAAAGGCAAATAAAGTCAGAATAAAGGAAAATAAACAGCTGCAGGGAAGGCACCGTCTTAGGTTTCTTTTCTTAAAATTTTTATATTTCTCCTTTGACTTCCTCTGAGAGTTGTGAAGACATGTCAGTCAAACTGACAGTGTGTTGGAAGAGGAATAGAAGGGAGAAGGTGGGAGGAGGAGCAGGGGGACACATGGGGGGAAAAAAAAAAAAAGGCCCAAGCTAAAGGAAATGAATTAGAGCAAAGATGCTTTGGAAACAACTGCCAGGTCAGATGGGTGTGATCAAAGGTTTACTGATGCTGTGTGGGGGAAAAAATCATTAAGAACGGCCAGAACAAGACAGTCGATTCCAACCAGAGCCACAAATAAAACACACTCAAAGCAGTGCCATGGGGTAGCCGTTCTGCTACAGCCGGTGAAATAAAAAACAAGCTGGTGATAGTCAGAAACACCAACCACAAACAAAAGGAGATACTGATGTGAAAGAAAACAGTGCTTCTTACCCAGTTCGGTTATCATTAGAATGTGAGTCCCACTGTTTTTTTCCTGATTGACTGATACCAAAGGCAACTTGCCAGGTTTAGCTAATTGGATACAGCATTTAGGGTTGGGGAAAGGGAATGGAGGAAAGTACAAAAAAAGAGAGTGAGGGAATAACAGAAAGCATCCTGAAGCAAAGGGACCCAGGACCACAGGTAGTTAAGTGTTTATCTTCAGGGGAAGAGGCCTTGTAGCAGTTTTGCAAATTCACAAATAATAGCAGGAAATGCCAAGGCCAGGTTAAAAGCTGGATCCCACCGGTCAATGATCGTGGCCCTCAAAACCCTATCATTTTTCTGGACCAGGGTGACAGTCACTGAAAATGCCTTTTAGCTGAAGAGTTTAACTAGAATAGATTAAATGTAACATTATCACACTTCAGGCCAGTGTTTCTATGCAGTTCTCAAAATGGGATTGGCTTAGACCTGAGACTTTGTGCCTCAGGGGAGGAAAGTTCCACAGACACTTCCAATGAGAATCACTGGGAAAAAACCCTTGGACTATACCTATCCTCCCTTCCTCCCCATTCCCGAATGTATGCCCCAGTCTCCAACCCATCATCTCATGACTGTTTGCAAACAGTGACCAGCATGCAGGAAACTGTCTATTCATCTCAGAGGAAAGATAGATCAGTTTTCCTTTGGGTCATCTGCCATATTTGTGTTCATACTCTTCTCCAGTGTTCCCCTACTCCCCCCAAAAAATACACCATTAGAGCCTACCACAGAGAGCTAAGAGACAGGCCAAACTCCTCATATCCTGCATGGTTGGAAGAGAGGACCAAAAAAATCCACCCAAAGTTGACGTTCACTCCTACCTAGTTCAGTGATGATGGGGATGTTGACCCCAGTCGTGATGGAGGGCTGGCGTAACATCCCATGTACCGGGCTGTTATCTGGTGAGGATCGGTCCATTCCTGGAGGTGTGAACCCTAGTGGGAAGGAAAGAGAAGGAGAAAAATCAAAAATGTGCAAAACTTGGAAATAATGAGAGTACAGTATATATACACAGTAAAAAAAAAAAAAAAGCATTATTTATAGGTCAAAAATTAACACTCCCAGGATAAACTCTGATGAGCTGTTTTCAAAAGAACAAAGTATGAGACTATTATAAATAATTCTAACCCACATTGACAGATCCCTAAAAACCAGTCTCTACACCAGTTATTGATCTTGCTCACAGATTTCCGCTCCCTCCACACAGATTGCACCTCTGTTCTTCTGAGAAGTTAGACATGACCGTGTGACATAGGAAATGCCCTGGCCCATGAAAAGCAAACAGAACCATGCATATCATCACTTCTGGCATAAGTATTTGACTTGCCATCCCTCCCCAGGCTGAGGCAACAGTGAGAACATGGGTTACCATGGAGATGAAGGCTGGGCAGCAGCCCTGGAAAATAACCCAGACACACAAAGCATTCTGAGTGAAAAACCAATCTCTGCTGCTTGAAGCCACTGAGATTTGTTTTGTTGATGTTTGTACTGTTGTTGTTACCACAGCATATCCTAACCTATCCTGACTGTTATCTTAAACCAATTGATTATTTATTCTCTTGCCAGTGAGTGACTTAAACCTGAGTTCTGGCCAAGAGAAAGTGGGAGGAAATCTGTCTGGGGCCTTTAGGAAGTCTTTCCTTGCCCTTAAAAAGAATCATATGAGAAGAGATTCTCTTTTATCCACTGGGCATTGCTTCTGTGCCTGTAGTGAGTGGAACTGTAGCAGACACCTTGTAACTTGGGTGGGAACTAGCCAAGGACAATCCAGCTTAATGAGCTGGCTGAAGCCAATGATAAAATTTTGAAGGACAGGAATAATTTTCCTTACTGCCTGAATTAACCAGTCCTAGAACCAAAACCAACTGATCTCAGGATTTCTTTACTACATGAGATTTTATACATTTATAAGTGAGATTATAATATAAAATGCATAATATATATAAAGAGATTTCATATATATTATATACATAATAACGAGATTGTTGTCGTTGTTCAGCTGCTAAGTCATGTCTGACTCTTTGTGACCCCATGGAGTGCAGCACACCAGGCTTCCCTGTCCTCCACTGCCTTCTGGAGCGTCCACTCACGTCCACTGAGTCAGTCATGCTACCTAACCATCTCATCCTCTGCTGCCCCCTTCTCCTTTTGCCTTCAATCTTTCCCAGCATCAGGGTCTTTTCCAATGAGTCAACTATTCACATCAGGTGGCCTAAGTATTGGAGCTTCAGCTTCAGCATCAATCCTGCCAAAGAATATTCAGGGATGATTATGCTAAGTCATGTCTGACTCTTTGTGACCCCATGGAGTGCAGCACACCAGGCTTCCCTGTCCCCCACTGCCTTCTGGAGCGTCCACTCACGTCCACTGAGTCAGTCATGCTATCTAACCATCTCATCCTCTGCTGCCCCCTTCTCCTCCTGCCTTCAATCTTTCCCAGCATCAGGGTCTTTTCCAATGAGTCAACTATTCACATCAGGTGGCCTAAGTATTGGAGCTTCAGCTTCAGCATCAATCCTGCCAAAGAATATTCAGGGATGATTTCCTTTAGGGTTGACTGGTTTGATCTCTTGTTGTCCAAGAGACTCTCAAGAGTCTTCTTCAGCACTACAATTTGAAAGCATCAATTGTTTGGCACTCAGCTTTCTATATACTCCAACATCTATACATGACTACTAAAAAAACCATAGCTTTGATTATACAGACCTTTGTCAGAAAAGTGATGTCTCTGTTTTTAATATGCTGTATAGGATTGTCATAGCTTTCCTTCTAAGGAGCAAGTGTTTTTTAATCTCATGGCTACAGTCATAGTCCAGTGATTTTGGATCCCAAGAAAATAAACTCTGCCACTGCTTCCACTTTTTCCTCTTCTATTTGCCATGAAGCGATGGGACCAGATGCTGTGATCTTAGTTTTTTAAAATGCTGAGTTAAACAATGATACTTTATATGTGTATATTTATGTACTTTGTATTATGTATTAAATATTTACATATATACACATATACACAGCTTCCCGGGTGGCACAAATGGTAAAGAATTCCCCTGCCAATGCAAGAGCTGCAGGTTTGATCCCTGGTCAGGATGACCCCCTGGAGGAGGAAATGGCAACCTACTCCAGTATTCTTGCTCGGAGAATCCCATGGATAGAGGAGAATTGGCAGGGTACAGTTCATTGGCAGGGTACAGTTGCAAAGAGTCAGACACGGCTGAGCATCTAAGCACACATATACTATATATATAAATATATTTCCCCCTTCTGTTTAAGCCATACTGAAGACTTTCCTTGCAACTGAAATAGTCTTGGTTGATGCAGAAGCTACCTATTTAGAGTGGACCCTTGAGCTTCCCAGTGTGCCTGACACAGACTTCACATGGTAGAACGTAGATGTGGGCACGGTAAACAGGAGAGTAGCCTACTTGGTTTCTGAGTTTTGCAGTTTTGGCTTTTTTGGGTTTCAGACCGAAATCTCAATACATATTAGAATGAGTTTGGCCCAACCATATCTTCAATTTAGGGAAGGTGGGAAAGCATCCCAGGTAGGCCAAATGGCTGCCTCTTTAAGGATGTATGTAGCCATACAGACAGGAGACGTTCATTTTCTCCATACACTCATTTGGTGAAAATTAATTTTACCAAGTGAAGCATGTGGCAAGTGGCACCACCAGCACTACGCTGGCCACCATGCCCAACTTCCTCCTCCATCTTATAGAACAGGCCGACAAAGTTCAGTTCAGTTCAGTCGCTCATTCACTTTATCTTCTCTGCCTTTGCTGGATGGCTACCTGGGCTTATCAATGGATTAGGGAATTATAAAGTCACTTGCTAATTTTCCAAGAACAAAATTTCAAAGATGATGTGACCGGTTCCTTACTTACTCAGGAATGTGGCAAGACTGGGTTGATTTTGGCATTAAGGTATGTGTGAATCTTTATCTACCAGAAATGAAATGACAAGTGCATCTGGTTGCCTGTTGTTTTGGAAGTGCATCCTGCCTGAGATGCCAGAAAAATATAAAAGGGTTTTACTATTTTCTGCTCTCCTGTATATAAATATCATCCAACTGAGTGCCAGACTTTCAGAAAGAAAAAAAAAGTTCCACTTACCATTCACTCCCTGATTGCACTTAATTTTATTCTTTATATTGATACACTGTGCACAGGTAAGTAATTTTGAATGATAATATAGGGTCCGTCTTTCTAAGCTTTGGAAAGTGTGTGTTTTCAGCCATCCACATAACCAAGAACATGCAATTGAAATGCTACCTGTTTTCTTCCCCTAGAATAGTGAAGGGAAAAACTAAACTGTTTTCATCAGAAGTTTCATTCAAAAGCATGAAAAACTGCAAGTGACAGCTGTGCAGATTCAGTGGATGTGACGTTTTTGAATTTCTTCAACTTGACAAGTAAACACCTTAAATCGGTAATGCTATATGCATAATACATGGCCTGTATTTTGACATCCATCATCAAATGCTGACTTGAGAAAATACGGGTTTGTACATCAAGGAATAGCACCCATAAAACAGGGAGAAATGCAGGTCACACGGTATTAGGAAAACTGTATTTCATTACAGAACCTGCAACAAACCAAAGCATCCTTTTATTTTATCTTATTTAAAGATTCCATTTTCAGCTGTGAAAAGACTCAATTCCTTTGCATGAAACCTTCATTTAGAAATGACATGCTTGCCTCTTAGGCTTCTTTCATTTTGCTTTCATATTTCATTTTCCCCTTCAGTCACCAAGCCTGGTTCCATTAGCATCTGCAACTGACAAACTATGGTGGGTGTCCAAAGACATCTCTCCATTAAAGGTCTTTTCCTCTCCTACACGTGACCCCAAGAACGAGGTGCTTTTGTTGGAAAGAAAACTTCAGCAATGATAATGTCACTTATTATTTGCTACTTTTATAGCCACACATTTTTACAAGCAAGAGGCAAAGAGAAAAGAAATAGATTTTATGTAATTTTTTTAACCCTTCCTGGAGAGTTGTGTTAAAGAGGAACAGAATGTATTAGCATTGTTTCTTTCTTAAGAGATTCTAATACAGGAAAATTGTGGCTTGAAATGGCAGGATTGACCCAGATTCCTGAAGTGACCTTGAAAAGAATAGGAAATCAGGCACTTTCCTTCCAAAGGGATGAGTGAATTTGGCCTTCGGTATCATTTGTTGGCAGCTACCCTATTCATCATAGCAGCTATTGATAAAGGGGCAAGTCTAAATTGTATCCAGTTCTCTGATTGTCTTGCTCCTCATTCCCTTGTTTGCTGCAGTGGATAACATCTTTGGTTGAACTTTAAGGCCCTCGACATGAAGCGGTGCTCTGGTCCTGCATGTGAAGTCCTTGCACATGCAGTATCCTCCAGGGACCCTGATCTTCAACTAGAGGAAACTGGGAAATGCTCCTTCCGTTAGTTGAACTAACACTCAGGAAGTTAATTTTAGAAACACACTCATTTTGCCAGAAGAGATGATGAGGAATGTTGGCACTGGATGGATAGAATGATAAAGCTCTCAATCAGGAAAAGATTCAAGTTAAGTAACCACATCCACAGCCCAAGCTCTTACCAAAACGGCCTCCTGGTTCTTTAGATGTGTTCCCATTTCTCTCTGTTGAATGTGGACATGAGAGGCAGGTTCTGGGCCAAAGATAACTTTAAAGACTACCTGATCTCCTTACATAGAAAGCCCTGCCCCATTTCAATCTTCAGGTGCAGATACGATGGGCTTACATTACTTGTTCTATTCCTTTGACATCAGGCAGAAATGGGCCCAACATTGCCCTCTGCCAAGCATGCTTACTCCATATGCTGTAGAAGAACTTTAGGTTAAAGCCTGAGTCTTCTATATATTTAAGCATTCCAGACTGTCTACAAATTGCCTGGCCCACAAAGAAGGAATGGAATGGAATATTTAAGAGCATGTGCATTGGAGTCAGATGTCTTGGCTCATCTACTGATAAGAACGATAACCACAAACATAGCACAGACTCTCCAAACCTCTGTATCTTTGTCTAAATTTGAATTACCTCTTATAGAGGGCAGTTGTGAGAATAAGATGAAATAGTATGTTCAAAATATCTAGTACAATGTCTGGTATGAAGCAAAAACTTTAAAATGTTGACTACCAACGTTAATATTTTACCAAGTACACAGTAAATGTCTGTAGCAGCTTCCCCCTTCCCTATGGATAAAGAACTGAGGTAGCTTTTGGTAGAGAT
The DNA here is from genome assembly GCA_006410635.1 of Cephalophus harveyi. Taxonomy (NCBI): domain Eukaryota; kingdom Metazoa; phylum Chordata; class Mammalia; order Artiodactyla; family Bovidae; genus Cephalophus; species Cephalophus harveyi. Next base: position 722,599 of record SJYT01056681.1, read on the forward strand.
TTTAAAAAAAGAATTTCCACATTGAGAAAATCCTAAAAAATTAATGGAAAGGCATTAGTAGTGTGAACATATTTTAGCAGAAATAATCAGATCAATTCAGTGATTAAAAATATGGCCTAAAATATTTAAGGAAGGAGTATTTTGGATATCAGATGGCTAAGATTTTTTTTAGTATGTTGAAAGACTGGTGTCCAGTCTCATGAAAGAAAGCTTCTTAATTCATTATAGCAACTGCAAGGTCTCTGGAGTCTTCTGTTTTCTAGACTTAATTTCCACTTCCTCTATTTATTAGTTTAAGGACATGAACTTTCCTATTTTGCTTCTTGGGCTTTTGAAATGGTTTTCACTACTCTCTGCATTCTTTTCCAACATTTGAGTTCTCAATCACATACACCACTGTTGGGTTCAGCTCAACAAAATCTGTAGTACTTGATGTTCTTTTTATGATTGGTTATTCATTGGTGAGCAGCACTTGGTCTGTAATCAGGGAAGTTACTGCAAGATTAATTGACCTCTAGTTAAATATGACAAGGGCATTTCTGTTTGGATGGCTTCACATGAAAGAAATTAATACAAACTCTTGGCCTATGCCCAAAAGGTTCAAGGAGAAGAGACTCGGTAACAGCAAGATTATTAAGGTTTCATTTTTTAAAGTAACTGTTTTGGGTACCTGCTGCATGTATGCATACAGACGCAGCATCCAAGGAGCATCCGTGGTTACAAGCAATGACAGGCTCTGACTCAGATAAGATCTACCAGAGGGAATGGTTAGAAAAGGGTTCCAGGGCAATGAAGTTGTGAGTACATTCGAAAATGAGAAAGACTCAACATCATATTCCTTGTAGAACTCAAAGCAAAGGGAAGAATGTTCTAGACCTAGCCTAAGATAACTGAGAATGAAGAAGGCAGGCTTAAAGAGAACCTTAAGGAAAAAATAGGAAAATCCAACACTTACTGAGCGTTCAGTATGTCCCAAAACCTGCTCTTGTTTTAACTTTCATTCTCACCAACATCCTATCCCTACAGACTGGAATTATAAGATGTAGCTCAGTCAGTAAAGAGTCTGCCTGCAATGCAGGAGACTTGGGTTCGATCTCTGGGTCAGGAAGATCCCCTGGAGAAGCAAATGGCAACCCATTCCAGTATTCTTGCCTGGAGAATCCCATGGACAGAGGAGCCTGGCAGGCTACAGTCCACGGGGTCGTAAGAGTCAGACACGACTAAGTGACTGAAATATCATGTACCAAAACCTGCTCTTGTTTTAACTTTAGTTCTTACCACCACCCTATGTAGATAGAGCTGTATTACAGATGAGGAAATTGAAGAACAATGAGTTCAGCAACTTATCCCAGAGGATACATCTAGGCCTGCTGCTGCTGCTGCTAAGTCGCTTCTGCTGCTGCTAAGTCACTTCAGTTGTGTCCAACTCTGTGCGACCCCAGATACGGCAGCCCACCAGGCTCCCCCGTCCCTGGGATTCTCCAGGCAAGAACACTGGAGTGGGTTGCCATTTCCTTCTCCAATGCATGAAAGTGAAAAGTGAAAGTGAAGCCGCTCAGTCGTGTCCAACTCTTAGCGACCCCATGGACTGCAGCCTACCAGGCTCCTCCGTCCATGGAATTTTCCAGGCAAGAGTACTGGAGTGGGGTGCCATTGCCTGGAAAATCCCATGGACGGAGAAGCCTGGTAGGCTGCAGTCTGTGGGGTCTCTTAAGAGTCAGGCACAACTGAGCGACTTCACTTTCACTTTTCACTTTCATGCATTGGAGAAGGAAATGGCAACCCACTCCAGTGTTCTTGCCTGGAGAATCCCAGGGACAGAGGAGCCTGGTGGGCTGCCGTCTATGGGGTCGCACAGAGTCGGACATGACTGAAGCGACTTAGCAGCAGCAGCAGCAGCAGCAGCAACAACAACAACCCGATAAGTACAGGAACTGCTAATACTACCATTTCGCATTTGAGGAAAATAAGATTCAGAGGACGTCAGATAACTTCCTTCAGCATCCCAGCTGGTAAGTGGCACATCTAGGGGACTGTGGCCAGACAGTCTGACTTCAGAGACCAAGGATTAGCCTGCCCCATGCTGCCTTCCCTCCGTGTGTGATGGCCTCTGTTTCTGAGATGGTCTCTCTTTCTCACGTGCCGAGCTTGGCAGGCAAGTTGGAGGCCTGCGCCGGTCTTACTCTTTTATTGTTTTCGCTTTTAAACAATAGCAGATAACAGCTGGGACCCACTGCAGTTATGCTTAACTTGCTTTCGTATGGCAGCATGCACAACTCAGTACATATAATAAATGCTTTATTACAGTACTTTTCCGTGGGGGAAAACACAAAGTACTTTCTAAATCTTCCCTGGTTAAATCCCCAAGCTTTTCCAGGGAGAGAGGGAGATGGAAATTCTTATAAATCACCTCCCCTAAAATAGATGGAGAAAGGAAGGTTAGTGCTTCCCCCGCCCCCATAGATTTAACATAAAGGAATTGGTTCAAATGGTGGGGCAAATTATCTTTTATTGTGTGCATATAAATGATGGTTAGAAATCCATATGCTACGTTAAACTAGGGAAATAAATTAGGCAGAGTCATCTAGGTTTGCTGAGACAGGTATTCAATATGAAGTTGTAAAAGGGAAAGATCACCATTAAAAATGATCTATAAAGACATGTTAAAATCAAGAGAAACATCTCATATTACATCATCTAGGAGATGAATTAAATTTCCTGTTAATGCCAAGGGAAAAAAAAACCCCAAAGCCAAATGTCAGATGAAGTGAAGATCAATAAAAATATTTTGATAAGTAAATGCAACAATGCTATTTAACACATGATTGGCAACCACTGAAACATAAATTATCCAAATTTCCCATTGCTGCTTATGGGAAAATTATGCAGATTAGAACTTGATTAGGCTTATATCATGAGACTCAATTTGGACTTTTAATCTATTAAGCTCCAATAAATGAGGCATCTGAATAGCTCCCCTGAGCAAGTACAGTAATAGCCACAGCAGTCATTTTTGCAGTATGTATTCCAACAAATTCTTCAGCAGCTGAAGTAAAGAAAATTCCGTATATAGAAGCATGATTGCTTTTTAACTTGTGGGGGGAAAAGTCCACATGCATAGGCTGATTAGGAAATAGATTTTTTTTTTTTTTTTTTTTTAGAAAAGTCTGCAAGAGAAATCTGGCCAAGGGAAAACCCCAGTTGAACCTTGTAATATTTTTTCATAGTCATTTTCAGTGGTTTTCCACAAAGTTGGAGCCCTGAGTCATGACAGCCAGGAGCTGACCAGTGTTGACTCAATAAAAAATGATTATTTGACAAGGCAGCAACTTCTCCTGACACTGGTCAAAGGCTACTCTGACCACTCTCCACTTAGAAGCAGAAGATGGTGCTGGCCCCCGACAGGTTACTGGAAGTCAATGCTGGGGAAGAAGGGGGATGAGAACACCCTTGCTAGTTTCAAATGTGTTATTTTTGCTTTATTCCAAGAAACTCATGAGCTTGGAGCTGATAGTTGTTCCCTGAAGGAAGGTGAAGGTGAAGTCGCTCAGTCGTGTCCGACTCTTTGCGATCCATCCATGGGATTCTCCAGGCAAGAATACTGGAGTGGATTGCCATTTCCTTCTCCAGGGGATCTTCCCGACCCAGGGATCGAACCCGGGTCTCCCACATTGGAGGCAGATGCTTTAACCTCTGAGCCACCAGGGAAGCCCCTAGAGCCTAAAGTCAAAGTTTTATAAATTATATTAATAGAGAGCCCTGAGGAAGCTACACCAGTTGGGTCTCTTTTTGCCTCTTTGCCAATCACTCTGTTAGAGATGGAAAAACTTTGGAAACCCTCTAATCATTACTTCTATTTTACAGATGAAGAACACTAAGGCTCAGAGCAGAGAAGTTACTAAGTTCAAGGTCATGGACCAATTGTTGGCAGAGCCAGAATAGCTGATTTTGTTGTTACTTGCTCCCTTTAAACCTTGTCTGAAGGAAAGTTATGTCCAACCTAGATAGCATATTGAAAAGCAGAGATATTACTTTGCCAACAAAGGTCCGTCTAGTCAAGGCTATGGTTTTTCCAATGGTCAGGTATGGATGTGAGAGTTGGACTGTGAAGAAAGCTGAGCACTGAAGAATTGATGCTTTTGAACTGTGGTGTTGGAGAAGACTCTTGAGAGTCCCTTGGACTGCAAGGAGATCCAACCAGTCCATCCTAAAGGTGTCCTGGGTGTCCACTGGAAGGACTGATGCTGAGGCTGAAACTCCAATACTTTGTCTACCTCATGTGAAGAGGTGACTTATTGGAAAAGACCTTGATGCTGGGAGGGATTGGGGGCAGGAGGAGAAGGGGACAACAGAGGATGAGAAAGCTGGATGGCATCGCCGACTCAATGGACATGAGTTTGAGTGGACTCCGGGAGTTGGTGACGGACAGGGAGGCCTGGTGTGCTGTGATTCATGGGGTTGCAAAGAGTCAGACACGACTGAGCGACTGAACTAACTAACTAACTACATGAGAAACCCACTCCACAGTGTTTGGTATGTGTGTGGTTGTGGTGATGGGGTGTGTGTGTGGAAACTCTATTCCCACCCTGTCCACAACAGTGGCAACAGGAAGCCAGGCAGTCTGACTCCAGGGCCAGCAAGATCGACCCCATCATCCTGGACATATGGCTAGTCTCCAAGCTGGGGCCAAACTGTTTTCTCCTAAAGACCTGATGGAAAAGATGTTAAAGAAGGATAAAAGTATGAGGCTGTTGGTGACCATTTAGTTCACCAGGGGTCAAAGGCAAGCAGGAGTAAAGAAAGTGAGACAGAGCTCTGACATAGGCTCCTGGGCTCAAATGTGCCCAAAGTCAGAGGCGCCCCAGTTATAAGACTTTCTTTTTATTTAAGCCTTTGAGGGTTGGATTTCCACTACTTGTAACAAAAATGCCAAAACAGTACAGTAGCTGAGAAAAATCTCTATTTTTTTTTTTCTTGGTAAAATGGTGCATGAATGTCTGAGTTTCTATTGAAACAAGTGACTGTATCTTCACTGAAGCTTTCTTGTTCACTTCCAGGGACCAGGGATGAGGGAAGTATCCCTCTCCATTTCTTTATTTATAATCAGCAACATTGATATTTTTAACAATACCCTTTTCTAGAGACTGTAATTAATGAAAGCCTTGGGAAGTTGCACAAGGTACTTTATCTTTTTTGGAGTTTTTGTTTGGGTCTAAATTAAACCAAAGGAAACCGAACCAACCAATCAACCAAAGTTCTCCATAGCTATTTGCCCATGAAGTTTCATAAGATATAATCAGCACTTAGGTCTCATGCACTGAAACAAATATGTTTGCAACAGTTGTCTCTCTAAGCAGTCTCTTTCCTTAAACTTAAAGAGCTTACTCTTCTTAATACCTGTCTTTCAGAGGGGCTGGTGTAGAAAGGAAGGGAGGAAAGGAGAGGAGGAATGAAGAAGGGAGGGAGGAAGGAGAGGAAACTAGCTACAACTCAAGCACAATTAAGACCACAGATTTGGAAAGAAACCTAATATCCACCTGGTCTAACATCTTCATTTGCGCAAAAATTCATGGTGTCTTGATGAATTTTCCACAACTTCTCAATCACTTTTTACCTCCTCCAAATTCATCTTACAACTTAAAAATAAGACATACTTTGGCTATACAGATCAAATGACTTAAAATCTGACATACCCTTTGGCTTAAAAAATTTAATTTCTAAAAATATATGTAGAGCCAATATTTCTTCATATTAAAGATTTGGTTATGTTCTTCATTTGTAGTTATTAAGTAACAATGTTATAATGAAAACAGCATGAATATCCAATTTTAGGAAACTGATTATGTCAAGTACGCATCCACTAAAAATAATGCAGAAAATCATTTTATGCATGGAAAACATGGTCATGATAAAATTGTGTGGGAGAAAAAAAAACAGGTACATACTATTATGAATGATCCATTTTAGAGAAGTAAAATATTTATATCTGCAGAAACAAGACTAACATTAACTTTCTTATGTCCGAATGCTAAAATTATAAGCAATGTGTATTTGTTTTCTCTGTTTATACATAGTCGCTAAATTTGTAAAATAAATATGTTTTATTGGTGCAAGGAGGAAAAAATTATTGTAAAGTAAAATAAAGTAAAAATAAAATTAAAAAAAAAAGGAGGAAAAAATTACCAAAATTATAAATTAATGAAAGAAAAAGCATGAAACCTCACAACTTCATGTCATCTTCATGGGCTGAGAACAGCTGATTGACACGGTGGAGGGACTCATACTACTGAGCTGTATCAATCCTAAAAAGGTCATTTTGATCTACTTAAACTTGGGGAAAACAAGATTCTGGGATAGATGTGACCAAAAGCTACAGATTAAGAGGCTTTAGGAAAACACTGTCAAAATAAGAGTTTTCAAGCTTCCCAGTTCTCTACTATTTCAACTTCCTACCATTTTAGGAGCCACTCAATCTCAGAGCAAAGGATGCTGAGAGCTTACATGGGTCCAAGGCTTTCTTGGTGGCTCAGATGGTAAAGAATCCACCTGCAATGCAAGAGACCCAGGTTTGGCCCCCGGGTCAAGCAGATTCCCTGGAGAAGGGAATGGCTACTCACTCCAGTATTCTTGCCTAGAGAACTCCATGGACAGAGAATCCATGGGTTGCAAAGAGTTTGGGCATAACTGAGTGACTGATATTTTCATTTTTCAAAGAACCCATGGAAACGTACAGTGCTCTGTGCATTCAGCCAAAGAGAGGAGCAGTTAGAGCTGGTTGCTAGCACAGAAGAATGGCACTTGCTGATTCCCATCCCTGCTCCCACCAAGTCTTAACCACCTAAGACATGCTGTCCCCTCGATTTGCCCTCAGCTCAGTTCCCACCCTTCCTTCACCACCTCCAGGAAGCCTACCTTGACCAGCTTTTCTCCCCCTATGTAGTTACTTCATAAAGACATCTTCAGCTGGACTTTTTCCTTTTCCTTTATTCATTATTTTAAAATATGAATTACTACTGATTATGTACCAATTACTATATACCAATGGTTAAATTTGCTTTAAGTATCTTTAATGTTCTCTTTTCATATAGTCATACCTATTGGATTCTTCATTTCAATACGGCATGAACTATATCAGCCTTCTGTATTATTATTATTATTGAACTACATGGAAAATTCTATTATTTCTACTTTATTATTATTATTACTTTTTAGTTCCTTTTCTGGACTCTCCTGCTTTGCCGCCATCACAAGAGGACAAAGCCATCTCTTCCATGCTGGATCACATTTCCAGTAAACTAGAGGCATACTATGCCAGGGAAAAAGTAGACGTATACATTGTGAGGCAGCGATACAGAGTGGATACTAGTAAAACACACAGAAACCCTCATGCTGCCAAGACTATATACCGTTTTGTTTCCATTACATCAATTTTTTCTCCCACTCTTGTGAGCATTAATCAAAGAAATGCAAAGAGCTCATTAAAGTGATAGATTGACTGAAAATGTAACCACCTTCACATTATAAACAGTTTCTTTATGTTCTCAATGGTGTGGGCTTTGTTTTTCAGCATTTGTCATGTAGTTCAAATGTCCTTTTACATTTAAAACACCAAATGCCAAATGGGCCCCAGTTGTTTGGTTTAATACAAACCAATGGCCAGCTAAGCAAAAACCAGGGCTAGGAAATCACGAGCAAACTAAAACACCCATATCTTAAGCGCCCAGAAAATTAAGTAGCTGTAAAAGATGGATTTGCCAAGTAGTCCAAGGCATTGCCCTGCAGTTCAGGAAGAACAGAATCCCATCACTGACAACTCTCTGCCAGCTGTCTCCGACAGGTTCTAGAGACAGGACGCCTGGCCGGGGATAGCGGCTAAGGTTCCAAACATTTGATAGTCTTTTAAAAGAAAGCACTGTAAATGTTTTCTTTGAAGTTTTAAAGGCTTTCCTACACGTATGTTGATGCTGGCAGCTGAATATGTAACTGGGATCTTGCATTTTGAGAGGGAGGCATTCCCCACACACAGATCTTCACTAAAGAAGGGGCTGACTGGTGCTAGTTTGATTTTGAACATCTCTGTTTACACCATGATCAATCTCCTTGGACCACATCCTGAAATGAGCCCTAACACCAGGGAACTGGAATTCTGCAGTTAGACTGCTTAGGTTGAGTGCTGCCTCCTTCAGCTTCTAGTTTTGTGATCTGGGGCAATTTAATTGTATGTCTCAGTCTTCTCATCTATACAATGGAAGCGTAATATGACATGAAGATTAAATGAGTCAAATAATACAGTTATATAGCACAGAGAACTCTGCTCAATATTACATAACTACCTAAATGGGAAAAGAATTTGAAAAAGAATAGATAAATGTATATGTATACCTGAATCACTTTGCTGTATGCCTGAAACTAACACAACATGGCTAAGCGACTAAACTCCAATATAAAATTTATAACACAATAATATTAATACAATTAATAATAATTCAATGTATATTATTATTAATAATATAAAATTAAAAGTTTAAAAAATACAGATAAACTGCTTGCAACAGTGCTCAGCACAGAGTAAGCACTTTATAAATACTACTTTATTTTTGATGATGATGATGTCAATGATAGAGTGGTGATATTGACAGAAAAACAGAGAATCAAAAGACACGGGTTTTAGCTCCAGGTTATCCCCTAAATCCCTGTGAGAATTTAAAGAGATTCAACATGTTACCTAAACTCAGTTTGCCCATGTGTAAAACTGAGGCAGATAAAGCAATTGCTTCCCAATGGCTTCTGGTTCTCAAAAATCTATCATCCTAATTCTGGGGAGCTGTATGCAATATCAGAAGCATGATAACTCTGAGTGTGACCGCTCAATATTCAGGAATGTCTGCAGTCATTTCTGGGATCATCTTTTGAAAAAGTGAGAGACAGCAGCCTTTCCTTCTAGTATCCTGGCATAGGTGCTGTGTGCTCAGACACTCAATCATGTCTGATTCTTTGTGACCACATGGATTGTACCCCACCAGGCTTCTCTATCCATGGATTCTCCAGGCAAAAATACCGAAGTGGGTTGCCATGCTCTTCTCCAGGGGATCTTTCAGACTCAGGGATCGAACTCAAGTCTTTTATGTCGCCTGCAATACTTCACATCAAAAACACATCAGTACAGGCAATATGAAAGACCCGTACTAAATGCACGTCTCAGCTCTAGGCATGAGATAATATAGGAATAGCCCATAAAGCTAATCCTCCCTCCAGGAGCCCTGCATCCAATCCACTCACTAACACACAGTGCGGTTTCATCTCCTGTCATGTGATCACAGTCAGAGAGGCCACTCTGGTCCTCAGTTTCTTCATCTATAAAATGGGGATGACTCTAAAGTTTCTTTCAGCTCTGAAGTTTGTCTCTTTTAAGACCCTAAATTTAAAAAATAAGCTCCTACAGAAACTAACAAGAAGAATCAAGAGGATCTCTTCTCAGAGGCCCTCACACTTTGTAGGGCAGATCCTGCATTTCAATTCTGTTTTATACCTTTGCCAGGAGAATGAAATTTCAGCGCCAAAACCAATGAGAAGGATGTACTTTCTCCAAAGTTGCTATAATGACTGAAAAGGCCATAAATAACCATTTATTAAACAAACAGTGTGGGCTGAAGGAAGAGAAACTGCCACAATTAGGCCCCTGGGGCCTGCAGGCACAGTACAGAACAGTGGGACTAGCTCATAATCCTGGCAATATGTTATCAGTTGTTCCATTTTCTTGAAGTTATCTTCATAATCAAGATGCTATCCCAGTCATTGTGGGCTTTAGAACTATTTTTAATTTTAATTTAAAGAGCAATTAAAGAAAGACAATGGATATGCGGGATAATAAAGTAAGTGATTAGCAGCATGCAAATGACAGAGGCTTAATGATAATATGGTTCTAGTCTCCAAAGGGCTTGTTGAGAGAAAGCCCTTTCTACATGTGGTTGTTCAGCTAATGTGTCTCAACCCACAATTACAACATTGCTGACACCATTAACCAGTGAAACAACATCACTTCGAGAAATCCTTGTTGTCTCATTAAAATGGAAAGGGTCAGGTAATTTACCAGCGTTGTATGTCTAGTTTTGTTGTTGGTAATTAGCGAACATTACCCAGCATGGACTCCCGCTGGGAGCTGGAGAAACTTTGTGAAATATTAAAGAGGGAAGTCTTTATATTTCACTGGAAAATTGAAAAGAGGTGCAGTAATAGTCTCCCTGTCACTTCTTTGCACTTAGGAAAAGGAAGGAACAAGTGGGGACTCTAACATGGCGAGAAATGTTCCGCATGCATCGGAAGGCACTACCCTACCCTGCATCAGGCAGCATACTGGCCATCAGGGTCTGTGTCCCTGTGAAAGGGGGTGGGGAGGAAGGGAAAATTGCAAACTACATCTTTATTGTTCTGACTGAGGTTCTCTAAATTAAACTCCTTGAAATAGAGGAAAGGGGCTATAAAAAGTTTTCTCTCTGGAACGCTTTAATGATTTAAATAAGCACCAGAATTGTTTATTCAAAAAGTTATTTATATACAGTTTTAAATGTAGAGATAGGGGAAATATATCTCAGGGCCCTGCCTTCCTGCTTCCTAATGAAAGCCTCTACAGACAGTGGGACTGAGACCCCCGCCCGAAACACCAGCCAACACTTGGTGTGTTGTCAGGAAGCAGAATGGTATCTTATTCTTTAAATGGAACTTTTGGAACATAAAACACATTCCAATAAATGTGAACAGAAAATTACGAATTCATTAAACTACTTTGGTATCTTGTGCTATATATAATATTTATATTCCGACTACTGTAAAATATGCTTTAATATCTTTAGGCAACTATAAGGACTTAAATATTTATAAAATGGCTAAAGATAAAGTATGGCCCTCTTATTCCTACATACAGATGATGTAAGGCGTGCAATCAAAGACAATAACACTCTCTGCCCATTTGTCATCTTAAAGGAGCCGATCAACACGCCATCCCTCGTGTACCATCTACATAAGAGTTGTTGCCGACACAGGCAACTCCAGAGGAGTTTGTGCCTTAAAAACTACCTAGAGTGCTATACTTCACAGAAAACAGGGCTTTCTGAAAATGGAGACAAAACAATAAATTTGCAGGCAAAACAGCTCCAAGAGGGGCTTCAATATACTGCTGTATTTATCTCTGGGACATCTGGGAATGGGAAGCATTTTGATTTAATATTTCATAACGTACAGGCAATTGCTTCCTAGCATGGTATATAATTAATGTTCATAAAAAAGAGGGCTTTAAAAAAATTCTTCAATATCCTAAATGTAAATAGATAAATAAATAAATGGATAGATAAATAAATAAGAGACACACCTGGGCTGCCTTTAGAAATGTGGAACAGCCTTATATAATCCAATAAGAAGAAAGGTATCATGAATTTATAATCACCCAAGGGCCTATTAAAAGTAGGTTTATAGATTAAGTGTGAAACTTCAACCCTGACGTTCTCTCATTATTTACTGTCCTTCCTTGTCATTAGAACCAGAGTCTGATTGATTTTCAAAAATTTCCCATTTCCTCTGCCGATTAGGCATTCTGAGAATTACCTGCCCCCACCTGCCTTGATCTCTCCCATGCACACTCCCCTACTTTATCTCCTCTGCTCTTTCTGGACTGGAATAGAGTTAGGCTGGAAATTCATGAGTCAAAGTTAGATGCCCTCCAAAATTCCCAGATATCACCCTTAGGAGGCTGCCAGTCCGTGGAGATTTGAGCTTAGTGACTCTGCAGCCCTGCTAGGAGGCTCACAGATAGCCACTTTGCATAAGGAAGAGCAGAGGGCTGTGCTTCTCAACTCTAGTTGCACCTTGGAATCTCTGATGCTCAGAATCTGACTTAGTCGCTCTGGGATGTGGCCTGGACTTGGCAGGGTTAAAAAAGTCACACAGTTGATTACAGTGTGCAGCTAAGGTGAAAAGGCCTTAAAGGCCTGGTAAATTTATTGAATGCATATGCAAATATTTCTGCACAGACCTATGGCGGGGGTTCCCCTGGAAGAGGCCATGGCAACCCACTCCAGTATTCTTGCCTGGAGTATCCCATGGACAGAAGAGCCTGGCGGGCTACAGTCCATAGGGTCACAAAGAGTCAGACACGACTGTAGTGACTGAGCATGCACGTGTGTTGGGTC
>SJYT01056681.1:735031-821240 GCA_006410635.1 Cephalophus harveyi
GGGACCCATTATTTTATTAGGCACTTAAAGGATGCAAGACCCCTTTCTCAATGAAGAATAAATCATTCCCCAGGGTCCCAGGCTGAGAGCCTAAATTATATTTTTTGAAGAAAAAACAGGTACAGGAGGAAGGTTGGGTAAAAACCTGCCATCTGGCTGGCGCAGCATGAACTCCACTCAGCCAGCAGCAGCCCTGGATTGATGTCATTCCACCCAATCGTCAGCGCTCCTCCATAACCAACTGCCAGCTGTGTGTGAGGGCTTCCATCACTGAGCGGAGGCCTCGCCTTTCTGCTTCCTAAAAGAGCTCCGTTGAGGGATACCACACTGCCTGTCTATGAGGGAAAACTCCTGGGGTCTCAACCAGTCTGCCCTTGTTCTTCTTCAACACTCTGTAGGCTATTGTAAGTCTCCCTAACCTTGATGGCTCACTTCCCAAAGCGGTCTTGGTTTCCACCACTATCAGCATCCCATGCATATCTACTGATGAACAGAATCAACAAGAAATCTGGTGGATGGATACAAATGGCTAACCCTACCTTGCTAATTGCTATTTTGAGTAAGCAAATGAAAGAAAGTGAAAAATTATCAAATATTTATAGCAAAAATAGAAAAAAAAAACAACAGAATGGGAAAGACTATAGAGGTCTCTTCAAGAAAATTAGAGATATCAAGGGAATATTTCATGCAAAGATGGGTACAATAAAGGACAGAAATGGTATGGACCTAACAAAAGCAGAAAATATTAAGAAAAGGTGGCAAGAATATACAGAAGAACTATTCAAAAAACTAGCTTAATGATTGAGATAATCATGATGGTGTGATCACTCACCTAGAGCCAGACATCCTGGAACGTGAAGTCAAGTGGGCCTTAGGAAGCATCACTACGAACAAAGCTAGTGGAAGGGATGGAGTTCCGATTGAGCTATTTCAAGTCCTAAAATATGATGCTGTGAAAGTGCTGCACTCAATATGCCAGCAAATTTGCAAAACTCAGCCATGGCCACAGACTGGAAAAGGTCAGTTTTCATTCCAATCCCAAAGAAAGGCAAAGTCAAAGAACATTCAAACTACTGCACAATTGTACTCATCTCACACACTAGCAAAGTAATGCTCAAAATTCTCCAAGCAAGGCTTCAACAATATGTGAACTGACAACTTCCAGATGTTCAAGCTGAGTTTAGAAAAGGCAGAGAAAGTGAAGTCACTCAGTCATGTCCAACTCTTTGCAACCCCATGGACTGTAGCCCACCAGGCTCCTCCATCCATGGGATTCTCCAGGCAAGAATACTGGAGTGGGCTGCCATTTCCTTCTCCAGGGGATCTTCCCAACCCAGGGATCAAACTCTGGTCTCCCACATTGCAGATAGAAGCTTTAACCTCTGAGCCACCAGGGAAGCCCAAAGGCAGAGGAACCAGAGATCAAGTTGCCAACATTTTTTGGATCACAGAAAAAGCAAGAGAGTTCCAGAAAAAGATCTACTTCTGCTTAATTCACTATGCCAAAGCCTTTGACTGTGTGGATCAAAACAAACTGAAAAATTCTTCAAGAGATGGGAATACCAGACCACTTTACCAGTCTCCTGAGAAATCTGTATGCAGGTCAAGAAGCAACAGTTAGAACTGGACATGGAATAACGTACTGGTTCCAAATTGGGAAAGGAGTAACATCAAGGTTGTATATTGTCACCCTGCTTATTCAACTTATATTCAGAGTACATCATGTGAAATGCCGGCCTGGAATCAAGATTGTTGTACAAGCTGGAATCAAGATTGTTGGGAGAAATATCAATAACCTCAGATATGCAGATGATACCACCCTTATGGCAGATAGTGAAGAAGAACTAAAGAGTCTCTTGATGAAAGTGAAAGAGGATAGTGAAAAAATTGGCTTAAAATTCAACATTCAAAAAATGAAGGTCATGACATCCAGTCCCATCATTTCATGGCAAACAGATGGAGAAACAATGGAAATAGTGACGGACTTTATCTTGGGGGGCTACAAAATCACTGCAAATGGTGATTGCAGCCATGAGATTAAAAGACACTTGCTCATTGGAAGAAAAGTTATGACCTAGACAGCATATTAAAAGCCAGAGATATTACTTTGCCAACAGAGGTCTGTCTAGTCAAAGCTATGGTTTTTCTAGTAGTCATGTATCGATGTGAGAGTTGGACTATAAAGAAAGCTGAGCACCAAAGAATTGATGCTTTTGAACTGTGGTGTTGGATAAGACACTTGAGAAGACCCATGCAGTCCCTTGGACTGCAAGTAGATCAAACCAGTCAATCCTAAAGGAAATCAGTCCTGAATATTCATTGGAAGGACTGATGCTGTAGCTGAAACTCCAATACTTTGGCCACCTGATGCAAAGAACTGACTCATTGGAAAAGACCCTGATGCTGGGAAAGATTGAAGGCAGGAGGAGAAGCAGATGACAGAGGATAAGATGGTTGGCTAGCATCACTGACTCGATGGACATGAGTTTGAGCAAGCTCCAGGAGTTGGTGATGGACAGGGAACCCTGGCATGCTATAGTCCATGGGGTCACAAAGAGTCTGACACAATTGAGTGACTGAACTGACTGAACTGAATAGCAAAAAGGCTAAATGTGCTTGATCTCTAACTACACCCTCGATACTGTTTTATATCCATCCACTCAAGCCATGTATGGTTATGAAGGTCAGATACTGAGCAACAGCTTCCAAGTGGGCATCACTCATACTGTGGACACATTATATTTGCATATTTATTACAATGTTTTTTTTCCCAACAGATGGTAGAAAAGCATACTGTTCAAAGATAATCAGTGTATTATGAGAATTTTTCAACAGATGGAAGTAAAGTATATCAAGAAAGAACTTTTTCTGACTCATGTAAAGGTAATATATGGACTAGAGAAAGTCCTATATCTCATTTATATCTCAAAGAAATTTGATGAACCAGGTACAGTTAGGGTTCTCAATGAGAAAACTGAGGTACAGAGAGGTTAAATAATTTGTCCCGGCCTAAAGTCCATGGGGTCACAAAGAGTCTGACACAATTGAGTGACTGAACTGACTGAACTGAATAGCAAAAAGGCTAAATGTGCTTGATCTCTAACTACACCCTCGATACTGTTTTATATCCATCCACTCAAGCCATGTATGGTTATGAAGGTCAGATACTGAGCAATAGCTTCCAAGTGGGCATCACTCATACTGTGGACACATTATATTTGCATATTTATTACAATGTTTTTTTTCCCAACAGATGGTAGAAAAGCATACTGTTCAAAGATAATCAGTGTATTATGAGAATTTTTCAACAGATGGAAGTAAAGTATATCAAGAAAGAACTTTTTCTGACTCATGTAAAGGTAATATATGGACTAGAGAAAGTCCTATATCTCATTTATATCTCAAAGAAATTTGATGAACCAGGTACAGTTAGGGTTCTCAATGAGAAAACTGAGGTACAGAGAGGTTAAATAATTTGTCCCGGCCTAGTAGGTAACAGCACTGCATTCAAATCAGAGTTTTCAGTTCTAGAGCCCACACACACCATGGTTAACTTGACTGCACAATGCCATCTCTAAAGCCCTTGATGTTTTATGAAACCACTCTGCAGTCATCATCTTCTTGGATTCACACACAGTCCCTCAGGATATTTAGGTGGTGCCACTCTAACAAATCCCATTTCTGGGATGAAGGAGTGAAATCAGAGTGCTTATCCAAAGTTAAATACCACATGACTGACATAAGTAGGATTTAAAACTTGGTTCCTTGACCCTGCACAATGGCGTCATCCCTCTGACAGTCCACTTGAGATTCACCATTATTGTGTTCAGTCGCTCAACCATGTCCCACTCTTTGTGGACCCCATGGACTGTGGCCCACCAGGCTCCTCTGTCCATGGGATTCTCCAGGCAAGAATACTGGAGTGGGTTGCCAGTGCCTTCTCCAGGGGACCTACTGACCCAGGGATCTACCCTGCATCTCTTGTATCTCCCACATTGGCAGGGGGATTCTTCACAACTAGCGCCACGTGGGGAGCCCTCACCATCAATAAGCAGAGCAACAAAACCCATCTGCTGGACTGCCCCTGCCTACTCCCCACCCAGGTGATAGAGCACAGTTGGCTGCCCATCAGCTGCTGAGAGGAGACAGCATCAATCTCCATGTGGCCAGGGAAGCTCCGAGAAACCATTCCAAGCCCCCTAGAGCAGAAAGTAGAGATGTTTTCTGTATGTTACTGAACTTTGAGGCTTTCCACGCTACAGCCTCCTCAGGCCTTGGGCTGGTACAGTGAAATATACCTGCAGTGAGGCTAGTGAAATGTTGAGGATCAGGAGCTATTAGCACAGATTAAAACAATGGGATGATTTGCACTAGAGAACTCTTGGACAAGTCTGACCATGGCTCTTATTAGCAAGTTCAACGTCTTTGATCTTTGGGACGCTTGCCCAATGCCCAGCTATCAAATGAATGGAGAGTGGCTGAAGCCTGGAAGGAAAGGATGTAGTATTTAACAGAGGGATTGAACTGCTTTATTTCATTGGAGGGCAAGCTAAGGCACAGCAGACTGCAAACAACAGATATGGGGATTAAATCATGTATCTACTCACTCCACCAAGCTTTACTGAGTATTTACTAGGTGTGAGGTGCTATGCTAAGCATTTGAATGCCTGACAATGACTTGGGCTGGTACAGTGAAATATACCTGCAGTGAGGCTAGTGAAATGTTGAGGATCAGGAGCTATTAGCACAGATTAAAACAATGGGATGATTTGCACTAGAGAACTCTTGGACAAGTCTGACCATGGCTCTTATTAGCAAGTTCAACGTCTTTGATCTTTGGGACGCTTGCCCAATGCCCAGCTATCAAATGAATGGAGAGTGGCTGAAGCCTGGAAGGAAAGGATGTAGTATTTAACAGAGGGATTGAACTGCTTTATTTCATTGGAGGGCAAGCTAAGGCACAGCAGACTGCAAACAACAGATATGGGGATTAAATCATGTATCTACTCACTCCACCAAGCTTTACTGAGTATTTACTAGGTGTGAGGTGCTATGCTAAGCATTTGAATGCCTGACAATGGGTGGGAGAGGGGAGGTCAGCAAGATGCTAGAAAAGGCCATTCTTTGCGAGCCTATCCAAGTTAACAGTGATCTCCCCTACAATCATTTCCTTTGACACTCTGAGATCTTTAAGCCCCTCAGCTACGTCATCAGTAGACATATAGCCAAGTGCCCTGTTGTGAATAAACTTGACCCTTCCTACTCGTATGCCTTTTCTCACTTTGCCCCAGCCCTTTCCATCCGCCTGCAGCCCCTTTACTTACAATAATCACACCTATTTTTAAATTCAACTCCACTGACTCTGGAGCATCGCAGCCCAAAGCAACTAATGCCTTCTCATAACACACTGTGTGGAGATGGCCATGTGGTACTTAGGATATCCAGAAGAAACTCTTTACAGGAGATATGTAACAAGATGCTCAATGACTACTATACTGCTTTTCCAGTGGGGTAATAATTTCCTCCAGAACATTCCTTGAAGTATAACCACTCATACCCTTAAATATTCTGTCAATCCAAAACTAAAGTCATTTATAAGTCACTTGACTTTTTTGCAGGGTCATTTTTTTAAAAAAGGAAATAAAGGTTTTAGGACTTCACATGAGTTTTTGCCTGTAAAAGGATGAGTAGTGAAACTTCCCTGGTGGTGAGGTGGCTAAGACTATGTGCTCCCAATGCTGGGGACCTGGGTTTGATACCTGCTCAGGGAACTAGATCCCACATGTTGCAATAAAGACCAAAGATCCTCAGTGCTACAACTAAGAACTGGCACAGCCAAATAAATAAGTAAATTAAAAAAATATTTTTAAAGAAAAGGATGGGTGGAGACAAAAATACACAGGATAATTGGCTAGGATCATTTGATAGCCTGAGGCATGCGTGCTAATGGTCTCATTCATGCCTCGGCAATTACAAAGGACTCACACCATGCATTTTGCAAGGTACTCTGGAATGTTCCAGCCCTCGTATCATTAAATATGTACATTCAAGTTGTGTCTTACAATTCTTGTACACATCTATGTCACCTCGCCTAGAGATACCTATAGTGTCATAACGGCATGGACCACGGAAAGAGAAGAGACTAACTGCAGGCAACTCAGGAAACTAATGCTCAGGCAAAGAACTCCTGATCCTCACACAGAATCTCATCAGGGGCTTCAGTGAATCAGTGGAATGAGAAGATTTCTTTTATCTTCTCTGATTATACAACCACTCTTTCCAATGCAAAGAAATAGGAGGGAAACAATAGAATGGGAAAGACTAGAGATCTCTTCAAGAAAATTAGAGATACCAAGGGAACTATTCATGCAAAGCTGGGAACAATAAAGGACGGAAATAGTATGGACCTAACAGAAGGAAAAGATATTAAGAAGAGGTGGCAAGAATACACAGAAGAACTATTCAAAAAAAGATCTTCATGACCCAGATAACCACGATGGTGTGGTTATCTGGCTCACCTAGAGCCAGACATTCTGGAATGCAAAGTCAAGTGGGCCTTAGGAAGCATCACTAAGAACAAAGCTAGTGGAGGTGATGGAATTCCAGTTAAGCTATTTCAAATCCTAAAAGATGATGCTCTGAAAGTGCTGCACTCAATATGCCAGCAAATTTGGAAAACTCAGCAGTGGTCACAGAACTGAAAAAGATCAGTTTTCATTCCAATCCCAAAGAAAGGTAATGCCAAAGAATGCTCAAACTACCACACAATTGCACTCATCTCACAAGCTAGCAAAGTGATGCTCAAAATTCTCCAAGCCAGGCTTCAATAGTACATGAACCAAGAACTTCCAGATATTCAAGCTGGGTTTAAAAAGGCAGCGGAACCAGGGATCAAATTGCCAGCATCCATTGGATCATCGAAAAAGCAAGGGAGTTCCAGAAAAACATTTATTTCTGCTTTATTGACTATGCCAAAGCCTTTGACTGTGTGGATCACAACAAACAGTGGAAAATTCTTCAAGAGATGGGAATACCAGACCATCTTACCTGCCTCCTGAGAAATCTATATGAAGGTCAAGAAGCAACAGTTAGAACCGGACATAGAACAAGGATGGGTTCCAAACTGGGAAAGGAGTATGTCAAGGCTGTATATTGTCACCCTACTTGTTTAACTTCTATGCAGAGTACATCATGCAAAATGCCGGCCTGGATGAAACACAAGCTGGAATCAAGATTGCCAGGAGAAATATCAATAACCTCAGATACACAGATGACACCACCCTTATGGCAGAAAGTGAAGAACTAAAGAGCCTCTTGATGGAAGTGAAAGAAGAGAGTGAAAAAGTTGGCCTAAGACTCAGCATTCAGAAAACTAAGATCATGGCATACAGTCCCATCACATCATGGCAAATAGATGGGGAAACAATAGAAATAGTGACAGACTTTATTTTGGGGAGCTCCAAAACCACTGCAGATGGTGATTGCAGCCATGAAATTAAAAGATGCTTGTTCCTTGGAAGAAAAGTTATGGCCAACTTAGACAGCATATTAAAAAGCAGAGTCATTACTTTGCCAACAAAAGTTCGTCTAGTCAAAGATATGGTTTTTCCGGTAGTCATGTATGGATGTATAAATTGGAGCACAAAGAAAGCTGAGCACTGAAGAACTGATGCTTTCGATCTGCAGTGTTGGAGAAGACTCTTGGGAGTCCCATGGACTGCAAGTAGATCAAACCAGTCAATCCTAAAGGAAATCAATCCTGAATATTCATTGGAAGGACTGATGCTGAAGTTGAAACTCCAATAAATGCCAAAGAATGCTCAAACTACCACACAATTGCACTCATCTCACAAGCTAGCAAAGTGATGCTCAAAATTCTCCAAGCCAGGCTTCAATAGTACATGAACCAAGAACTTCCAGATATTCAAGCTGGGTTTAAAAAGGCAGCGGAACCAGGGATCAAATTGCCAGCATCCATTGGATCATCGAAAAAGCAAGGGAGTTCCAGAAAAACATTTATTTCTGCTTTATTGACTATGCCAAAGCCTTTGACTGTGTGGATCACAACAAACAGTGGAAAATTCTTCAAGAGATGGGAATACCAGACCATCTTACCTGCCTCCTGAGAAATCTATATGAAGGTCAAGAAGCAACAGTTAGAACCGGACATAGAACAAGGATGGGTTCCAAATTGGGAAAGGAGTATGTCAAGGCTGTATATTGTCACCCTACTTGTTTAACTTCTATGCAGAGTACATCATGCAAAATGCCGGCCTGGATGAAACACAAGCTGGAATCAAGATTGCCAGGAGAAATATCAATAACCTCAGATACACAGATGACACCACCCTTATGGCAGAAAGTGAAGAACTAAAGAGCCTCTTGATGGAAGTGAAAGAAGAGAGTGAAAAAGTTGGCCTAAGACTCAGCATTCAGAAAACTAAGATCATGGCATACAGTCCCATCACATCATGGCAAATAGATGGGGAAACAATAGAAATAGTGACAGACTTTATTTTGGGGAGCTCCAAAACCACTGCAGATGGTGATTGCAGCCATGAAATTAAAAGATGCTTGTTCCTTGGAAGAAAAGTTATGGCCAACTTAGACAGCATATTAAAAAGCAGAGTCATTACTTTGCCAACAAAAGTTCGTCTAGTCAAAGATATGGTTTTTCCGGTAGTCATGTATGGATGTATAAATTGGAGCACAAAGAAAGCTGAGCACTGAAGAACTGATGCTTTCGATCTGCAGTGTTGGAGAAGACTCTTGGGAGTCCCATGGACTGCAAGTAGATCAAACCAGTCAATCCTAAAGGAAATCAATCCTGAATATTCATTGGAAGGACTGATGCTGAAGTTGAAACTCCAATACTTTAGCCACCTGATGTGAAGAACTGACTCACTGGAAAAGACCCTGATGCTGGGAAAGATTGAAGGCAGAAGAAGTGGATGAGAGAGGATGAGATGGTTGGTTGGCATCACTGACTCAATGGACATGCGTTTGAGCAGGCTCCGGGAGTTGGTGATGGATAGGTAAGCCTGGTGTGCTGCAGTTCATGGGGTCGCAAAGAGTCGGACATGCCTGAGTGACTGGACTGAACTGATTACACAACCACACTTTCCTCCTATAGGACAATTTATCTGGGCCATTTTTCAGCATAAGACACACCCTAAAATCCTAGATTCTGAGAGCTACAGTAATCTGTTCATTCTCTGCCTTCCTTGGAAAATTCCACCTGGAAAGTGGGATAAGTAGATAAAACCTGGAAATATTTTATACATTTCTGAACAAAAGAAAGCAATGTCTGGTTCAAACTTTCCACCTTCTTTCTGACAGCTTCAAAATCAAATGTATATTAACAGGATAATAAGTTCAACAATTATATTGCTCACAGAGGCAGGTAAGAAGAACTCTTCTCCCAACTCTGCTCTTGTCTGTCCAGTGGTTATGGCAATGAAGTTGGGTACCAAGAGGGTCCTAGTGTCTCTGATTGCTGGGGTAGAGAGGGTCAGGGTCACACAAAATGAGGATGTCCAGAGACAAGAGCGTTCAGAACAAAGTTAGCCCTTGAGCACAAGAGGCAGTTTGGAAGTCTGGTGTGCCTAGAGTGCTTTCATTTCCCTGAATGCTTGTCCCCAGGGATGTTTCCATGAGCCCGAAAAGCAGATGGATAGATTCAGGCCTGCTTTCATCAGAACAACACTTGTTCTCTTTTGAGAACAGACTGATGTGGTAAGAAAAAGCACAGGCTTTGGAATCAGACAGTTTGGGGATCTGAGCTAAGAGACTCTGGGCAAAGTGGCTGTATTTTCCTGAGTCTCAGTTTTCTCATCTATAAAATAGAAAGAAATCACATCTGCTTGAGCAGGTTACTGAGGGGATTAAATGAGATATTGTCTATGAACGTGCATGGTACATGATTCATCTGAAGATAAAAGGGGGGATTGTAGTTTTTTTAAAAAGACCATTAACTAGGCACATGAGTTTTGAGTAGCTAAGCCACTCATGCAAGCCTGATGCTGGGACAATGAGTTCAGCCGCACCCCAACACCTCTCCACATCTGTTTTCTGTCTCTGAAGCTCAGATTTCCTCTCACTGCAATTGTCCCATGCTGGGCACAGCTTGAGTCAGGAAGCAAATTCTGCTAAGCAGGCCATTGGAAGGAATAAGTGATACTGTCCATTCTGACTTTCTCTTCCCCATTTTCACTCCCCTAATTAGACCTCCTTTTACGGAGGGTCTAAAAGCCTCCATAGGTTCAGAAAGTATCCCTCCTTCCTCCATCTCCTGTTACAGATTGTGATGGTGGTGGTTTTTCCTTGTTTCCTTCACTGTCAATCAATTGCCAGAATAGTAGATGGCAGTCTTCAGAGCATCTCTCATGCGGTGAAATATGCTGTGTAGGAAAAATTCTCCCAAGTTGAAGTCATTTAGAAAATGGCTGCAATGACTGCTTTGCTGAAATACATGTGCCCCACTGTGCTGAGATCCATCTCATGATGTCCACGCAAGAAATGGGATGGGGCAGGCCCCTTTCTGTACTTGAGACTCGCTCAGAGCCCTAAGCCAGATTTTCTTTATTGTTTAGTAAGCTCTTTTAATGAAATGTACTCCTCTTATTATAGAGGACTCAAAATAAGATCTAAATCACAAACCAATAAAAGAAAATTATTGGGCTGGGTATCTAAAGTTACTACCTAGAGGCTACTCCAGTGTGGTATTTATAAATCTCTAAACAGTTAAGTATAATTGTCTTTCTGGTTTTTGGGACGGAAGCCAACAGCCATTTCAGTTACAACTGAAGAAAAATATTTTAGCGCTGAGCTTTGTTCGTTTGGTGGGTATAAAGAGAAATGGCTTCTCCCCCACCACCAGTTCAGAATTGAGAGAGAATATTGTGGTAATGAAATGTTATATGGGAGGCTGAAAAAAAGGCTTCTCTGGTTTCAGGGAGGGATAACGTGTATGGGATATGTGTATAGGTACACTTGTAAGAGAGAGAAGTCCTGGTGTACAGGGTGGGAGGGGTGCTTGGGGGAGGGGAGGAAGGGAGAAAACTGGAAAGAGCAGGTGTTCAGGGGTGACATGGGAGCTGAAGATGGGGGTGGTCTGTCAAATTAATGCAAAAGCCAGATGTGCAGCTGCTCACCCCAATGCAGGCCACTCCCCATCTCAGACACAAAGACGGGGCCATTCAGGAAGGGCATGGAAGTTTCCATAAAGAGATCTGGTATGACCCCAATTCTGCCAAAGGGTGTAGCCCTCCTTCTGGAGTAAGACCTTCTAAAACACAGAGCTCTATATCATCAAAATCAAGAAAATAACAGAGACCCACAGTCCTAAAGGACCACAGAACTCATCTCATTCAATTTCCCTGCCGTCAAAAAGATCGTGCCAGGAACTTGCCCTTGGCAAATGGTCATGCGGTGATAGGACCGTCACCATCCTTTAGGCAGCCTATTCTGTGCTGCACACGCCTTTCTTCTGCGAGGTTAAAATCTGATTCTCCTTAATCATTAGCCATCAATCCGGTTTTGTTCCATGGAGCAGAGGCTAAAATCACCCTTTCAGTCCCTAGCCTCATTCTCTCAACCGCTGGGCAAGTGACATGTAGTCAAGCATTTCCCCATCCTGGTTGTCCCCTTGGCAGCGTTCCCTGTCTGTCAATGCCTTCCTTCAGATCTTCATAGCTCTTGACACACTCCCTCTCAGACCAGCCAGGATGAAACAATCACTGCTCCAAACAAATTGCACCTCTATCAGCAAGGTTTACCCAGCCTGTCTTGAGTAATTATTTGAAACTTAATGCTGAGTGGTTTTCATTCCATTCCATTCCATTCCATTCTGTGGATTCTGTCCCATAGTTCCAGTTTAGGAAGGTCCCTTTTGAATCTGGACTCCTGTTGTCCAATATAATTTAGAGATCTTAATTCATATGATCTCCCTCATATATAAAGCAGAAGTCACATTTTCTTCTCTGGAACAGTAAAAGCTATCTCAGACTTTAGGATGTACCCTGTGCCCCCAATTAATGCTGGCTCTCCAAGGACTACAGCCATACTTCCAAAGAAAAATGTCATTCCCTACTTGAGGCTCTTAACCTTTGCTGAAATTCAGACAAAGGAGAGTATCTGCTTCTACATGGATATTACTTAGTGTAACTGTGCCTGAGGGTCATGGAGGAACCGCGGCGTGTGTGTGTGCACACGTGCATGTGTCTCAAGCTTATGTGCCTGCTGGTGTGTTTATGTTAGTCCATTATAATTTTTTTTTAACTTGTGGCTATAAGGAGGCATAAAACATAAACAGATTTATTTAGAGGAAAATAGGCAGTGGATGTTTGTTCCTAGTTTGAGACACATGCTCCTCCCTCCTCAAGGACATTGAGAACTCAGCTCAGTTTGTGACTCTCTGGCTTCTACCAATGGTTCCCTCTGTCCTTTCTAAAATGGTCTTCAGATTTCTGTATTTCAGCTTGCTTTCAGGATCCTCTCCCCTGAGGCTCTTCTCCACTCCTAAAACATGAGCAAGGGGTGGATCTCTAAGTGTGACCCTCTCCTGGATTCAGGATTTCATTTCCACCACCTTCAGGCCCACCTGGACTTTTCCATTGAGTCCATGCAGAAATGAATCATACCTGAAACCCAGCACGGCCAACTGGCCAACACTGCTTCCTAATGCTTCCTCTGGCAGCCAGTCTCTCCTTTCCACAAGCTTCTTCTTATGCGTGGGCCCTGGCTTCCATCACCAGGAAGGAAGCTCGCATTCATTCATCGAGTCCGTTTTGCCATCTCATCTCACATGAGATTCTCCCCTTCTTTTTCTGATTCAAGGTTCCTGATCTCCTCCCGGGTAACCACTGTTCCTACACAGTATCTCTGCATCCTCTTCTTTCCAGGCAAAACAATGCTTCACATGGCTGCCAGGTCAATCTCTCTAAAGCTCGGGTCCAATCCCATCACTCTCTTGCTTTGAAATCTTCTGTAGCTCCCTAGTGCCTACTGAATTACTTATAACTTCCTAACTCACAGACTCATAAAAAATTATTTATAGCTTCTTAAGTAAAATAAAGTTCCTCAATGCCCAACCCACTCTTCAGCCTCGTGCCTCCCTGCTCCCTGATACATGCACCGTGTTCCTGCCAAACTGTACTGACTGCTGTCCCTCAAACACATCCCCCTGCGCCGCTGTCCTTACTGACATTCTGCTCTCTGACTACAGCCAGTTCTATTTGTTTCCAACTACTGAAACCCTGTGCACTTTTTCCCAGAGTGTCTCTCAAAGCCACTCTCTTTCTCTTCTTGCCCCCAATGTTAGCCTCAATAGATGGTAATTCTCTCACAGGAATCAACCAGCATCCTGAAGAAGAGTTATATATTTGCTAGGAAGTTGCAAAGACTGAGAATGTGCATTATGACTCTTGACTCCTCAAGAGTGCCTGCCATGCACAGTCTGGGCACATGACAGATGCTTAATAAATGTTTGTGGGACTGAATTGACAACTTCAGGACAGATAGCAGGAATCAGATGAATGCAAAGCATATAAGAAGAAGAAGAACAAGAGATTTAGCCCAGGCATGAAAATATACCCCCTCCATCTTCTTGAAGAGATCCAGACACTGGGAGAAGCATGCTTCTGGCTTTAACGAAAGTAATGTTGCTATTTAATAGCTATGTAGTCCTAGATCTCAGCCCTGGCACCTTTCAAAAGCTGTGGTCAAGAAGAAGCTCTGTCTACTGGGCAACTAATATCCTTTACTTGTCACTTTGAAACATACGATAGAAACCAGATGACAAACATAGCCAGTTGGGCAGAAGACAGAGCCTGATTGCCCACTGCATTCCCTCACCCCCTTTTTCCACTTAAGGATTTTCAATACTGGGAAAGCTAATGATCACCCAAAAATATACAAAAAGAATGTAGACCAACAGGTCAAGACAACATGCATACGTGCTAAGTTGCTCTGTTGTGTCGACTCTTTTCGACCCCAGGGACCCTAGCCTGAAAGACTCCTCTACTTATGGGATTTTCCAGGCAGGAAGTATTGGAGTGGGTTGCCATAACCTTCTCCAGGGGATCTTCCCCACCCAGGGTCATATCTGAGTCTCCTGTGTAAACCTGCATTGGCAGGCGGATTCTTTACCATTGAACTACCTGGGAAGCCCTGTCAAGACAACAGAATTGTTCTAAAGAAACAAAGCGGTTTAAAGGTTAGGATTTCCAGGAAAGCAGGAGATTCAGGTTAAAATTGTTACTTAGCTTCTCTAAGCCTCAGTTTCTTCCTTTTTGCAATCAAAATGGTAACCTTCTTATTTCAGGCATCTCCTTTGAGGACTGACGAGAGGAGTGGTTCTGGACAGTGGTTCTCAACCCTAGCTGCACCTGGGAAGCATCAGGAAGCTTCAGAAACTCCTGATGCACAGGTTGTACAACCTTCCACCAGCTAAATCACAATTGCTAAGGGGCAACCCAGGCACAGGTATATATATATATTTTAACATTTTTCATGTGATTACAATGTGCAGAGAAAGCTAGAAACTGGTGCTCTAAGAAATGCTTATTGTCTTGGTTGACAAAATACCTAGCACAGAATGGCAGGAAGTGTTCATAAAGCATAAGTATTATTATGGTTGTTGTTACCAAGGGTGGTGGTGATGGTGGTAGCGATGGTGCTGGCGGTGACTTTGGGCTCAAAGTCCTAACCCTAACCCTAACCCTAACCCTAACCCTAACCCTAACCCTAACCCTCAAACAGTCCAGAAGAACTGTTTTCAGAGTTTTTTTACACCAAGCTCTGTTCTGGCTCTGCAAGGAACACCTCGTTCTCTGTGTCATCACATATTCCTCTCTCTATTCAAACCTCCCCCCCTTTGGCTCTCCCACTCCTTTACTTCACAGTCCTGTTCTTTGGCCTCACAGGGATTGTTTCTTGCTTCATTTTTGGCCTATCTGCCTCCAAGCCCCCTCTAAATCCAATCATCTCCTTACATGTTTCCCATGATGTCTGCGCTGACCCTTGATTACCATCAGTTCCCTGTCCAAACTGTCCAGCTCCTTAACTCCTCAAGGAAGGCCAAGCTGGTTGCTTCATAAAGAAAGGAGGAGCCGTCAGCCTGAAGCTTCCTCCAGCTTCACCTTCCCCGTCCAGCCCTCTGACTTAGAGGAACAGGAGTCATTCTTACCCTTTTAAAGGTCACCTGATCTCTCCTGCTTCTCTCTGATTTCTTCTTTATCATTTAACAACTGTCTTATAGCTTCAAACTCCCTCCCTCTTTGGGGCTTCACCCTAGTCTTATGTAGCAACAACTGTGGTGTATTTTTCCCTCTTCTAAAAACAAAAAGGAATTCCTTTCTTTGAGCTCCTCTGAACTATCCCATTTCTCTCCCTATCTCCACTTGAAAGAGTAATAAAGGGTCTCCAGATCTCACCTACCATTAAGGCTTCAGCCGCCTGAATGATGGCTTCTACCAGCAGCAAGCGACAGCAGCTGCTCTTGCTAAGATCATCGGGAACTTCCTGAGGGTCAAATGCACGCTGTCATTTTTAGGCCCTTGTCTATTTGACTTTTCTGTAGGATCTGACAGTGCTAATCACTGTTTCCTTTCAAATCAGTTCAGCCCAGCAAATTCTTCTGGCATGCCAACGCTGTGTCAGGTCCTGTGCTTAGAGAAGCTGGAGACATGAAGATGAGCAAGATGAGGAAGAGCCCTTGTTTCTCAGAGAGCCCAGAGTCTACTCAAGAAAACGTATAGGGACGAACAGTAAGGACACTAGATGGTGGCTCTGGAATTTATTCAACTCTCTTTCATTTGCCTTCATACCACCTACTCCTATTCCCCTAAATCTTTGGCCTCAGCCCTCTCACTGGGTTCTCTTCCTCTGTTTGTCCTTTCAATGTTGATGTTTCCCAAGGTTCCATATTGACCCCTTTTCTCTTAATTGTCCAGCCTGTCTCCCTGAGACATATCCATCCTCAAGGCCTATACAGTGTCTATCACCAATGACACTTTCACTTTTCACTTTCATGCATTGGAGAAGGAAATGGCAACCCACTCCAGTGTTCTTGCCTGGAGAATCCCAGGGACGGGGGAGCCTGGTGGACTGCCGTCTCTGGGGTCGCACAGAGTCGGACACGACTGAACGACTTTACTTTCCCTTTTCATGCATTGGAGAAGGAAATGGTAACCCACTCCAGCGTTCTTGCCTGGAGAATCCCAGGGACGGGGGAGCCTGGTGGGCTGCCGTCTATGGAGTCGCACAGAGTCGGACACGACTGAAGCGACTTAGCAGCAACTTTATCCTTATAACCATATGTTCTTATTTCTTGCTGGATATTATCCAGAAAATTTCAACACAAATGAACCAAGACAAAACGTTTGCCTTCTCTCCCAAGCCTGTTTCTTCTTCTGGGTCCTTTGCTTAATCACTTTTACATTTACTCAATGGCCAACCTTGAAATGCATTCCCAATTCCTCATCCTTGCTCATCCACACTTCCTTCCCATCAACCAGTCTTCAACCTTCCTTCCCATCAACTGGTCTTCAACGGCTGTTTTCTCTATTTCAGATCTATCTCAATTTCTGTCATCTTCACAACTAACATCACTAACCTGTCCTGTAGGACCTCATCTGATCCCTTCTAGTCCACTGAAGCAGTCTTCTCATGAAGCTCATGCCACCATCTCTTTCCACCTCTAAACCATGGTCTTATTTTTGCTATCATCTTTTTAAAAGATAGATTTAATCATCATATTTGTATAAATCCAAACGCTGAGCAAGGCAATAAGCCTATACTCGAGCTCTGCACTGTTCAGTATGGTACTCATTTGTGTTGTGGGAGCTATAGTGCCTGACACATAATGGCCACTCACTTATCCCTCTTTCTTTCCCTTAAACCTTACTCTTACTAGAAGGTTAAGCGGGAAGAAACTATAGATGCTCATTTCATAACTAGATATAAATGCATAATAGCAAAAAACTAAAAACAGAACTACCACGTAATATAGCAATTCTACTCCTAGGTATACATCCAAAACAAACAAACAAACACTAATTCAAAAAAAATGCCTGAATCCCACCGTTCACAGCAGCATTATTTACAAGAGTCAAGATATGGAAGGAACCTGAGCATTCACCAAAAGATGAATGGATAGAGAAGATGTGGCCCCCCGCCAACACACACATACACACACACGCACGAATATTAGCCATAAAAAAATTTAATTCTGCCATTTGCAACAACATGGATTGACCTAGAAGGTATCATGCTTAGTGAAATAAGTCAAAGACAAAAATAGTATGTTATCACTTACATGTGGAATATAAAAAATAAAACATGTGAATGTATATACCAAAACAGAAACAGACTTAGAGATATAGAGAACAAACTAGTGGTTATCAGTCCAGAGAGGAAAGAGAATAGGATAAGATAGGGATAAGGGATTAACAGACATAAACTGCTGCTGCTGCTGCTAAGTTGCTTCAGTCGTGTCCGACTCTGTGCGACCCCATAGACGGCAGCCCACCAGGCTCCCCCGTCCCTGGGATTCTCCAGGCAAGAACACTGGAGTGGGTTGCCATTTCCTTCTCCAATGCACGAAAGTGAAAAGTGAAAGTGAAGTCGCTCATACATGTCCAACTCTTAGCGACCCCATGGACTGCAGCCCACCAGGCTCCTCCCTCCATGGGATTCTCCAGGCAAGAGTACTGGAGTGGGGTGCCACTGCCTCCTCCTAGACATAAACTAATATGCATAAAATAAATAAGCTATAAGGATACATTGTAGAGTACAAGGAATAAAGCCAATATTTTATAATAACTTTAAATGGTACATAATCTATAAAAATATTGAATCACTATGTTGTACACCTGGAACTAATATAACCTTGTAAATCAACTCTACTTTAGCAGGAAGAAACACATAATGGGAAAGTCAATCGCATGATCCTTCCTTTCAGGGTCTGACTCAAGCTCTCTGATAATAGACCCTTCCCCCCTCTGCTCACCCTCCACTGAAAGATCAGACTCGGTTCCTATCTTTTAGAACCACAGGGAGAGAGTCTGGCAAGAGCCACTGTTGTACCAGCTGATTTAAATTGAAGTGTTTTCCCCAGATAAATGTGTGCTAAATAATACACCAGCTCTCCAGCCAAAGGGAAGTGACAGGCTCTCTGTAAATAAAGGCACTTAGTTGCTGGTAAAGAGCTGTAAAGTGGTTCTGAGCTGATGTTTGCTGACCAGCAAGAAGCGGCTTCACCTGCTTTATATAATTGTCACTGCAGTCTTGCCTGCTGTATATTAAAACTGCATCTCATAGACCTAACTGTCACATTGGATATACCGTCCAGCATAGAGTATGCCGCCTTTCTCTGTAATTGTTTCTGACAACCAGCCATCACATTTCAGATCTTTTCAGAAAGTATCTGGTCCTGAATCCCTATGCTGGCCCAGTCCTGACACCATGTGGGCTAGAACAGTGACACCAAAAGGCAATGTGAAAAGAGAAGAGGAAAAAGAGCTTTTGTGAGTCTAGGAGAGCAAGTAACACGCAATGGCAAGTGTCTGGACACAAATCCCAGGGAAGACTCTGCCTCCTCAATGTTAAGACACATCTTGTTTCATTTCATGTTAGAACAAGCTGCCGTAAGGCTGATGAATACTGTGGCCCCAGAGGACACACGTCTGTCCTGGGTCCACAGTTCTGACCTGCTATGTTCTGGAGAGATGGAAACATAGCTCTCAAGGTGAAACAAAGGAATGGATCTCATAAGGACTACAAAATAAAAAGTGATGCAAGTGGGGAGTGGCGATCAACCTCAATAGCTCAGTTGTGTCCAACTCTCTGTGACCCCATGGACTGCAGCCCACCAGGCTCCCCTGTCCATGGGATTTCCCAGGCAAGGATACTGGAGTGGGTTGCCATTTTTTCCTCCAGGGGATCTTCCGGACCCAGGGTAATTCCAATCCACCTGGAGCTTGGTCATGCCAAACGCCCAGATGAAAGGTAACAAAAGTATCTGAGACCAGGCGGCATTCTAGTGGGTCGCTGGGGTCTCAAGGAGGGGGAGCAGTCGGAATCTAAGTTTGTCCATTTGATCCCATGGACTGGGATGAACCCGAGAAGTGGGCTGTACAGTGAGCAGCCAGAGGTGAATTTACAATACTCACCCATCGAGGAGGAGTGACTTCCTACGTTGATAGCCACCACAGGGCCACCGCTTTTAGAAGGTCAGAGTGTCATCACAGGGAAGTGTTAGAGGATCAAGAACAAGAGAGGAGCAGGTAGAATAAGACAGCAAAGGGGAATATGGACTCAGTGAGGCTACAGCTTCAACAGTCCTTCATTAAGAAGGGCTGAATGAAATGCTTACTGGTTACTGGGGGACGTACACTCCACTCCAGTGCCAACCAGGAGTCTCTGAAGACTACCACCAGCCACAGAACACATCCTCTGCCTCTTGTGGGGTGTGTGTGTGTGTGTGTTTGTATGTGTGTGTTTACACAAAAGAAGAGCCCCTCTTTATTGCAGAAAAAAATGAGTTCCCTTATTCTTCCTTCTCTCCTTCCAAAATCTACTTTTCTTGCTTATTATTCTGATAAAAACAGTAAAGAAGGCTTTTGAGATTGACTGAGTATCTTAGAGGAGAGGGGAAGCATTTTTTTTTTAAACCAGTTTGGCCATTAAATAGGATCTCAGAGTCTGGGAAAAGGTTTAAGAGAGCTGGAAGGAACACCGACGTCAGATGCATATGACATACTGTATGTCAAAATTCTAAACTAGGACCTTAAAAATCATGGTTACTGAACTGGGAGGAAACTGGCATGCTGGGGAAAGGGAGTCTTTTCCTGCCCACCTGCCCCCCAATTTGGCTCCTTCTCCACCTGAAGGGAGCATTTCCCCTGCTTCTACTTTTTTCCATTCCCTCTGCTAGTTCCTGCCAGGAGAAGAGGGGCATCTAATTGGGTTGGGTCGTGTGTTCGCTGGACCCCATGCTGTTAATGTGAACATTTATTGTACCTCAAAGTACTGCACACAGTCACCTGGGGATGCTGTTAGGATGCAGATTCTGACCAGGTGGGTCTCGGGGGCATGAGAGTCTGCATTTCTACATGGTCCCTGTGTGATGCCCATGCTGGGGTATGGGTGGGAAGACACACAGTGAAGATCAACTCCTTAAAGGCAGAAACCAAAACCTAGCTTGCCTCTCCTTTCTCCAAGAAGACAAGCTCACTCTTTCCTCTCATCCTTTGTCATCTCAGCTCCCTGAGCAGGCCGTGCAGGAGGCGGGAAAGAGTTTAGGCTCTTTCTTCAGGCCTAGGCACATTGCTCTGTCCAGCAGGCATGAGTGAGCAAATGGAGACCGAGATTTAAACTGGGGGGCAAGGCAAAGGAGGGTGGAGTGGAGAGGCCAAAACCAAGCTACAGGCTGTATCAACCAGGGTATGTCAAGCATAGAAGCTACTCTGCTACAGGTAAGATGAAAATTAGAGGCTGACACTGCCTAGAGAAGGGCTGGAGGAGCAAAGTCAAAGAGGCCAGCATTATCCATTTCACTTGCAACGCCAAGGGGGAAGTTCTCCTGAACCTCACCAG
Source organism: Cephalophus harveyi (assembly GCA_006410635.1). Lineage (NCBI taxonomy): Eukaryota > Metazoa > Chordata > Mammalia > Artiodactyla > Bovidae > Cephalophus > Cephalophus harveyi. The sequence goes on from SJYT01056681.1 coordinate 755,630, forward strand.
AACCTCAGGACCCTCAGGGAAACTCGCACCCCAGTCTCCATTTCAAGTAGCAAAGTCAGTGGCTGCCAAAGTTTCCGCTGAGAGTGGCTTTGAACCTTGTATTTGTTCAAGGTCTGGCTATATCTGCCTCCCAAGAATTAAGGCTTCTTTTTCTCTTCTACCATCCAGATAGGCCCTAGAGTCAGCTCTCATTGGTAGACGCCAGCCCAGAAGCACGCAGGTAAAGGGATTCTAGGAACTATTGTTCCTGGCTTCACTGTGATGTTGAAGAGACCTCAGAAGGAGGCAGTGGTGACGCTGAGTTGACAAAAGATAATGTGGCACATGGGCCTAGGCTGCAGGATGGAGCTTTATCATACCACTAAGATGGTGCTTCAGAGCCCAGTGGCTATAGTTCTCGTGGGCTGGGCATCCTCTACCTTTACTTTTGGGGTGCTGGCATTCAGGTCCCCATCAGGCACCCAAGGCCATCCATCCAGCAGACTATGTGTGACAATGATTTTCCAGCTCATGGCAAACCCACACAGAGGTGTTACTTGGCAGAAAATACTTCCCATCCTATCCTGTCAAGGCCATGATGAGAGAGGTTGTTTGTTGCCGGGTTTCAGCAGTGCTGCTTCTCTGAGACTCCTAGACAACATCTTTACTTGTTACCATCTGCCCAGGATCCCAGAGCAAATGACAAGGAAGACTGGGGCAGAGCAGAGATGCCAGATGTGTCTTTTAAAGCCGCCGTGCCTCCTACAGAGAACGCTTCCCGGGCTGACAAGCGTCACCTCTTGCTAAATGACTTTGAGTGTCCATAGTCCTCACTCTCTAGAGACCACCATCCCCTGATCAGCCTATAACAATGCAAAGCTTAACACCCCCATGCAACTCTAACAATGCAAAGCTTAACACCCCCATGCAACTCTAACAATGGCAAAGCTTAACTCAGGTCAGTAGCAAAAATATGTGTCAGGCAGAAACATTGGAACTGTTTGGCCAGCATCGTTTCGGTGCTCTGACATTTAGCTGGCGACCTTGGTCATGAAGCCACTGTTTGGCAAGGCTGAGGGGGTGGTGTTTTAAAAGCTGGATTACTCTCGGGAAGGCAGTCTATTGTGAGTGTGGGTGTTCAGGTCTCAAGCCCGCTTCTTGGGCTGGCAAGAAGAGGTAGGAGATGCCCCTTTGAAGCTGTGGCAGCCACAGCAGGTTTCACTACCAGGCAGGCTGATGTGAGCCTCTTTGAATTACTGAGTGAAGGATATCCCTCTTGCCAGCCCCTGTCCCCTGTAGGCACAGCAGAGAAGTATTACAGGCTGTCCTTACCTTGGGAATTAGCCTGCAAGACCCCGATGCTGTCATCAAACTGCATAGATTTGATGTTGAGTGACGCCAAGATGCATTCCTTGTCCTGCAGCGAAGTATCATCAATATTATTCTGATTGGCTGACAGGATAACGCACATGTCACAGAGGTTGATGTTGACGGCCCTTAAATCAGCCCGACTTAATGGCGTACCCTTTGGCATAGAGGAAAGAGAAAGAGAAAAAAAAAATGGAGAAGCAAAAATGAGACTGAGGGACGAGAGGGAAAGAGGGGGAAAAAATAAAAACAAATTAAAGATTGAGCCGAAGCTCAGGGAAATTATTTAACAAGTATCTTTTTTATGCCTTGACATTAAGCTGGCCTAACTACATTCAAGGGAATAGGAGCTGTGTGCTAATCTAAAGGGTAGCTGGTGCTGATGGCAGCATTTTAGGCTTGCTCTCAATACTCAATCAAGCTATTACTAACTAACGAGGGAGAGGAATAATGCCAGGGTCCTACATCTTCTTCCTGCCTGGAAATTGTCTTGATTTAAGTAACTGTCCTGTGGCAACCTCTGGCTTTCAGAATGTAACAAAGGGGTGGCTTTCAAATGCCTGTTTATTTAATAGCAAGTCACTTCTGTCTCAGGCAAAAAGACAGCAGCTCCAACTAGAATTTCCAAGGCAGCCAAGGGGAAATATCCAGGGAGCATGGTGTGATGAGGTGGGGCTGAATGCTGTGCTCAGTTTGGAAGAGGTGGGAGAGAGTGCAATTAATGTGCATCTTGCAAAGGGGAGATGGAAGGGTGGGTAAAGCTTCACGTCATATCATTTCACTGCATATTTTCAGCAAGAAAAAAACATGGAAGTCGAGTAATTGTCCAAGAACATAGGCATGGTTAAATACACCATCAGATAGATTTACAGTGGAAGTCTATGTAGTAGGTAAAAGGACTGAAAAAAAGTTCTCCCTGTAGGTATTGCTTTGGAAGGATCTCAAAGAGAGAGGAGCAAGTTAAGCAAACGAACAAAAAACAAGTTCTAGACAATTCAGAAAGTATGATTTCATGTACGTAAAAAGAAACCCACAAAATAGAACTATACATGCATGAATGTATATACAAACTTTCAGAAAGTTCAGAAAAAGTACACACTAAATTAATAACAGTAATTACCCCGGAGAGGGGAATAAGACTGGAAGGAAAAGTTTGTTTTTGACTTTACATACTTCTTTTTTATTTGAATATTTTATAACAAGAACGTATTAGTATATTACTGGAGTAATTAAAAATAAATAAGCCAGTAAACAGATTTTTTTGAAATGTCCCATAACAACAGAAAACAATGGGGAAAAATAAAAACAGATCAAGGAGGGAATGACAGAGAGGTCAGAAATGTAGCCACTGGTAAAATATAAGGGTTAGGGTTGAAGGAGTGGGGCATGACCCCCACATGCTCTGTGTCTTCATAGAGGGCTACGGCCAAATGATCTGGCCATCCCACGTAAGAGGGCCCCACAGGCATCATTTTGGAGTTCATGGCCAGCTACCAGCCTCCCTCATCCTCCAGCCTGAATCCAGCTTATGCTGTGCCTTCATAGAGATCTGAGTTACCTTCAACTCACTGAGCCAGTAGGGAGAGGGTCTGCCAACTGCCTTTATCTCTGGATGCCTTCGTCTCGTTCTGCTTCCTGGAAAGGGGACTTTGAGAATACTAGACTTGGCCATAGAGATCAAGGCCATCAGCCCTCTTTTTATGACTCAGTGGCAGTAACGATCCTATTCACAGCCTCTAAAATATTGCTTCAAAGTGGAATTATGGAGAAAGAGGCCTATAGCGTGGGGAAGCTGCTAGTTCCAAGCTCTGGAGCAGAATCTTTTGACAGAAGAACTCTCCCCTCTTTTCCTGGGGTCTTTGGTGCAAAATAAGTCTGACCAACTTCCTGAATCATTTCACCAATGCATAAGCTTCAACTGCTTACATCCATATTCTTTTAATTTTCACCTTGCAGAAAATCCAACAGTAATTGTGATATAAGACAATCCCTGGACAGCTGTACACACATGATTTCAAACTCAAGTAATACAAATGACACACACAGAAACACTTGTGTTTCTCTATGCGTGCTAAGTTGCTTCAGTCATTTCTGACTCTTTGCGACCCCATGGACCATAGCTCTCCAGGCTCCTCTATCCATGGGATTCTCCAGATAAGAATACTGGAATGATTTGCCATGCCCTCCTCCAGGGGATCTTCCTGACCCAGGGATTGAAGCCACACTTCTTAAGTCTCCTGCTTTGGCATGTGGATTCTTTAACACTAGCACCTTCATGCATTGGAGAAGGAAATGGAAACCTGCTCCAGTATTCTTGCCCAGAGAATCCCAGGGATGGGGGAGCCTGGTGGGCTGCCGTCTATGGGGTCGCACAGAGCCGGACACGACTGAAGCGACTTAGCAGCAGCAGCAGTACCACCTGAGAAGTCCGTGTTTCTCTGGGATGGCCCTACATGTGGGGCCCTGTTTAAGGAATGAAATAGGTGAAGAAAAAGGTGAGGACCCATTTTGTACAAATATGCCGTGCTTGAGTGTGCTAAATTTTGGAAGGTTTGAAACAGGAGAAGCTGCAAACGGGAGAACTAGTTCATATAGACATAGGCAGATGAGTAGATATGTACAAGGGCATGACGAAGGAAGCACGCACAGCAAGCATCCATACATAGCAAACATCATACACAGACCACCAACCTGTACATGGACTCCTGTATCCCAGAAAAGCAATAAGCTCTTTACAAAATACTTTTATACCCCAGTCTACTGCTCCCAAGGACATGTAGGAAGGCACATGTAGGAAAAATAATGGTGGAAATACGTAATCACAACTATCATGTTCCTGAAATTAGCAAGGTATATCTCTGCATATGCACTTCTATGTAAGACAATTTGCTTTTCTGCAAGTGACTATTTTTCACCACATGTGCTCATCAAGTCAGTGAGTTTGGGGTCCAGCATCCAAAAGATCTCTGTCTATATTTTTCTCACTCTTTATATATTTATTGTCTATATTAATTGTCAATTGTGCTAGGTATATATAAGGATACATGGTAGCTACAAATGGCATTGCTTGTGGATAGATTTTTATGTCTTCCTTATAGAATTATCTTACTTGATTCTTCCCCTTTCTGAGATTCTAGAAGCTAATAACAGAAAAAATGAATTTTAGCTTCAAAAGTGGGGAAAAAAATCCAGACTTCTTGAAATATAGAATCAAATTTGTGTCCCTCAGTTTTAGGGATATGAACTTCCAAGAAAAATGTTTGGAGAATAAGTAGCATTTGCATGGATTTGCAGCTTGAAGAACTACAGGAAAGGTTAAAATGTAAAGTGCTCTCCAATTATTTGGGAATTTATAGAAAATATATTGAGTACTAATTAAGGAAGTAGTTACATGACTCTCAAATCATGAATCCCGTGCCCTCACATTAAATTGTGGAGTCCAAAACTGTTCCTTTTATGTGTTTTATAATCAATAATATCACAGGCACACATGGGCACAACTGTGTTCACATGCAATGGCATGAAAACATTACATGGTTTCTAAATGACTATGATGGAAGGAGGGGTTGGCCAGCAGAAGGGGTTGGTCCACTGCACAGCAGAAATAAAAATTCTGTTAAATACATTTAGTTAAAAACAGAACAAGATAAAATAAGATTTCTCCAAGCAGTTATAGTGCCATAAATAAAGTGATATAACTAGTTCCATATGTAAATTCCACTATAAGCATTATAATATTGCAAAGCACTGGCTTTGGGTAGGTAAGAGAGAAAGTGTTTAGACACTGATATGGTTAATACATTTGATACCAGCTAAACTCCATGTCTGGTGAGCGACTGAACTTGGCTGCAAATTCCTTTTAATAAGGTCTCTCAGGGTTTGGATATTCCTAGACAGAGTGGAGGGGAAGGGCTGAGTCCTCAGGCCCATAACCAGATGAAGAAGCAGAGGCATGATCAAAGCTACAACCATTATATTCATCTGGGATTTCTCTTTTGTGAATAAAAAGGAGAAAACAGCATTGATAAGGCAACCCTGGACTTACAGGCAAGATGGAAACCTTGGGGAAGTTATGCAGCGTCTCCCATTCCCGCTTGAGGTACTCGATGGAACCCACGAACACAATGTGCTTGAGCTCGTGGTAGTGAAAGTTGCTGGCACGGAGTGGCATCACCAGGTTCCGAAGGCCAATCAGGGCAGAACTGACATCGCCAAAGATGCAGACCACCACGTGGCCGCTCAGGACGGTCATGGCAGCTTCACTTCGGGTCTGTCAGGGGGAGAAGAGCACAAGCATTGGACAGAAGGCCTCCCGGGGTTGTGGAGGGACGAGAAAATCACTTTTGTAAAATAACAGGTAAACAATCACCGAGTGCTTACTATGTACTATTACTTTTTATTCCTTCAATGTTGTATTCATGCCATGTGTTAATCACTCACTCATGTCTGACTCTTGCAACCCCATGGACTAAAGCTCGCTAGACTCCTCTGCCCATGGGATTCTCCAGGCAGGAACACTGGAGTGGGTAGCCATTCCCTTCTCCAAGGGGATCTTCCTGACCCAGGAATAAAACCTGGGACTCCCACATTGCAGGAAGATTCTTTACCATCTGAGCCACCAGGGAATATACACCTACATCTTGAGTATATGTATATAAACTATACTGATGTAATAAATGTGAAATCCATGGGGTTGCAAAGAGTCAGACACGACTTCATGGTTAAACAACAACAAAAATATATATTCACACACATTACTACTTTCTTTTAAAAAAGATTTAAGGGAGCTATGCCATACATACATATGAACAGGATTCAGGGGGAGAAATAAGCAAGAAGGGCAATACTGACGTCATTTGGAAAAGGAAGTCTTAGTTTCCAGGAAAGTGTTGATAAAACTGTTTTCCTTTGTTGCTGGGATGATGATAAAATAGTCAGAGTCATGCTGGCTTTGGCTCAAGAGATGAGTTTTGAATTCTAGACTCATCAATGGGATCTCACAGCACATTACTACATCAGAAGGTAGAAAATGATATCCAAAGCCAGGGGCTAGCAAACTATGACTCACAGGCCAAATCTAACCCACTACCTGCTTATCTCTGGGCAGTGAGCAAAAATTGGTTTTTATGTTTGAAAATTGTTGGCAAAAAATCAAAAGAAAAATATCTCATACTACGTAAAAATTATATGAAGTTCAAATTCCAAGAAAGTTTTATCACAACACGGCTGGTTTTACTGATTTAGGTATTGCCGATGGCTGGTTTTACATTACAAAAGCAGAGGTGATTAGTTGTGACAGAGACCTTATGGCCAGCAAAGCCTAAATTCTTTGTTATATGACCCTTTACAGAGAGAGTTTGCTGACCACTATCCACTGCTGCCTTAGGGTTTCCAGGGACACAACCAGAGTGACCACCTGTGTTAAGTCATCAGAGGAAGACTCCCAAACAACCACGAGAAGGATCATAACAGCAAGAGCAACAGGCCCCCATCTTCCCCCAACTCCAGGCCTATAATTCACAAAGGAAACAAATGAAAGAATAAAATCACCCCAGTTGAAGCTTCCCAAGACAATTAAACGATCAGTCCCTGCTGGCCCCTCTGCTTACTGTGTTCACGCAGAGAGCAACGCAGGAGGCCAGTTGTGGGTCTTTCTCTGCCTCTCTTTCTGGTCCAATGCCTCCCAACTTCCTTTCTTCCTCCCAGTCCACCCACTGCATGTCTGGATGGCCCCATGTGGCTTACAATGCTTTGGGGAGGCATATTAATGTCCACTGCACATATCAAACTCTGCTCAATTTAATCTCTAGAATTGACCAGTGTATTGATTGTTTAAATGCCAATATTGCAATTCATGACAATGTCAGGGTTATTACAGCAACCCCCAAGGAGAGGAAGAAGCTAGCTTTTACTCCCTGATCGTTAGAATAAAGCAGAGGCTGTCACATTATTGGTTTCTCTCTGCAACAGTACAGGGACATCTAAGAGGCAGGCCATAAAACATGTCTTCTAAATGGTGACCAAGGAGGAACCACGAGGGAGTCACATCCCCATCACTGCTCCACGGATGAGTGAGCTACTGTGGCTGGATGGAGCACGCACGTCTAGGTATCAGCAGCAGAGGGTCAACCTGTCTGTAAAGTGCTGTGATGGGACTCCTGATTACTTTTATTTGGCCAGGTCATTTGGGAGGCTAGCTCCCTTCAGGAAGCCTGGGAAATACAAACGAAGTTCAGAATAGGGGCCGGAAATCTAGACGTGGGAGGTAGGGAAAGCACCAGTTAGCAGAGTAGCCGTTCACTGTGCTAATCCCAGGAGCTTAGATCTGGGGTCCAACACACCAGATCCTCAGACTAACCAGAGCAGTATCACCTGGAGAACCTGGTAAAGACCCCAGTTCCCAGGATGTAGCCCTGGGGAGACTGATCCAGTCAGACATTAGACCCAATGGAGAAACTACTCGTGTGTATCTTCGTTTTCCTATATATCCTTCAAGGCCTAGTCCATGTGGGGCCTTCACGGCCATTAACCTCTTCTGAGCTCAACCTGTTTGTATCTAATAAGATTTCCCTGGCCACTTAAATACATGCTAGAGTGAAACAACATTTTGTGTCTTGTCACGCTTAGCTTTTAATATATTGTTTCATGGTACATTATATCTTTTAATTAGATGGTCATTTTCTCAAAATTATAGCCATCTCAAATTTTCTAACTCCCAAAGGGTTTTTTGGACCACACTGTCTAAAACAGCACCTACAAGTCCCTTTTCAGCCCGTGCATGTGTGGGTGCTCTGTTGCATCCGACTCTTGTGTCATGGACTGTAGCCCTCCAGGCTCCTTGGTCTGTGGGATTTCCCAGACAAGGATACTGGAGTGGGTTGCCATTTCCTTCTCCAGGGTATCTTTCTGACCCAGGGATTGAACCATGTCTCTTGCATCTGCTTTATTGGCAGGTGGATTCTTTACCACTGTACCACCTGGGAAGCCCCCTCTAGCCCACATTGCTGCTGTTGTTCAGTTGCTAAGTCCTGTCTGACTCTTTGCAACCCCATGGACTGCTACAGCATGCTGAGCTTTCCTGTCCTTCACCATCTCCTAGAGTTTGCTCAAACTCATGTCCATTGAGTCAGTGATGCCATCCAACCACCTCATCCTCTGATTACCCCTTCTCTTCCTACCCTCAATCCTTCCCAACATCAGGGTCTTTCCAAATGAGTCAGCTCTGCACATCAGGTGGCCAAAGTTTTGAAGCTTCAGTTTCAGTCTTTCCAATGGATATTCAGAGTTGATTTAGCTCATGACCCCATTTTATTTTCTTCATAGCATTTTATCAATATCTAAAATGTTATTACATAGTCATTGTCTATCTTGAGATCTGGTCTTTGTCCCCACTAGATTTCAAGAGCTATGAGACCAGCTGTTGTCAGGGGTTGTATCTTTAGCAACAAGAACAAGTGTCTAACACATAATAGGCTTGTTAAATACATTTTGTTAAATGATCCTATTTTTCAGATGAGAGAAGTAGTAACTCACCTCATTAAACTCTTTGGTGCTGGTAGGGTGCTTTGAGTGTCAGCCATACACTTCTCAGGATTATCTAGGCAAGCCATTGAAAAAGCTTGCATCCCAAAATGTCAATCAAGCTTCTGACATGCCCCAAGGTGGGCAACACCAGGATGAGTTTATATCCCCAGAGCAAAAGTGGGGCAGATACACCATCAGAATATAAACAAAAGCAGCAGCTTTGTAATGAGAACCATTTGTACTCCTTGGAAAAGGTTTGGTTCCTGAGAATTCTGACTTTCTATGCTTTTGTCTGCAACTTGCACACCTCCCAAACAGCCTCCCGAACAGAGCTGTATCGGTTCTTAATGCTCAATTATAATTAAATTGAGAAGTCACACACATATTCAGATAAAACACAGGGAAAAACCTAGTGGATTAGAGCACAAAGGCATTCTGAGGAACTGGAACCTTCCTTTCTTAGAAGGAACAGTGGCCATAACATCAGCAATGATAGGATTTTCCTGGCTGACATAAAGGAGCAGGCCTCAGCAATCTGAGGATTAGAAAGCACAAGGGAGGAAGAGCCTTTCCATCTGACCTTCCTGATTATTAATCCATTTTGCATGGATTAGCAAGACAATAAATGGGTAGGAAAGCCGATGTAGGCGTAAAACCTTAAGCTGTTAATCGGACAAGTCTAAAGAATAGCATGGATTATTATCTATTCTGACATTCCTGAGACAGACCAGAAGAAGCCCACTGCTGCTACTGAGATGAGTCAACCAGGAAACAGGGAGACAAGCTCCAGCCTTTCCGAGGTGGATCATGGTCATCCTTGCCATCATCAGCAAGTGGGATTTGCCTGCCTATCTCGTGAGCTAAGAAGGATCACAAATATGCAAATACATTATCTAGAAAGATACAAGACACTATTATAAACAAATGATGATACAGGTAGCATTGAGATGTCTTCATGGAATTTAATATATAATAAAAATAAGTAAGTTTATGGAGTTTACTTATAAAAATAAGTAAGTTTAATATATAATAAAAATAAGTAAGTTTATAATAAAAATAAGTAAATAACCCAACCTATGTTGGGTTTTAATCTTCACTACAATTCTATGAGTTAAGGTCATTCTCATCCCATCTTCCTACATATAAGGGACGAAGTGCAAGTTCTTCAAGGGACTGGTCCAAGGCCACGCAGCTAAGCACAGGCATGCTCTGGCCTGACAACCATGCCTGCAGGAGTTATGGTACATACTGCCTCCCACGATGGCTTTCACACCCCAATGTAATGAGCCAATACATATTCGGAGATCAAAAATTCCACTCTTGGGTCATGCTCTGATACGAGTTCTAGCTGCTTCAACATATGTCCTGAATATTAATTACCAGAAATAATTAGGGCCAGGAACAAACACCCCACCACCCAGCTAGGAAAACTTCATTCACAGCAAATATAATTGGGACAGAAGTGGATGGCACAGATTCTGCAACCTGTCACTCACCAGGATGACTTTCTCTATCTCCTTGGGCGCGCACCAGTGAAACATCCCCGTAGAGTCATATTTCTTCACATTGGAGTCCATGTTGTCAATCTGATCATTGCCAGGAATTAACAAGGGGTCATGCCTGGGGAGAAAAGCACAGGAAAACCTAAGTGGAAAATGTGATAAATTATAAATGGAAAGTGCCCCCTGAGTTACATCTCAGAGGAGGTGGGAGAAGCGGAGGAAGCGCTTGTCACTGAAGGCCAGTCTTTTACTTGCAGAACCCATCCTGTGAAAGAAAACTGCCCCGAACCCCCATCACCTCCTGGACTTGCAGGTGACCTGTGCTGGGTAGTAATTCTGCCTTTCTTTCCCATTCCCCTTTCTCTACAATGGACTTCACATCACTTTGTGGATCCAGTCTCCCTTCTTACAGATGTCTCACTCCTTCTATTCTCATTTACCAGCTATCTAGTCTCTCCATGACACACACACACACAAGCACACCCAAAGGGTTGTTATTAGCATTGGCAATGAAGAGGAAAGAATGGGAATAGAGCCTCATGCTGACTGACTGGCATGAGGATGGAAAGCCAATTACTCGCTCTTTCTGACTACAACTTCTGACGTGATGCTCTTCGCAGTAAAAGCTTTAACAGGCTGCACTTTAAATATTTTAGCAATTTGCCCAATCAGATTTTGCTCTCCCTGGCTGAAGCCCTTTAAAGATTCAGCAGCATGTCACTTCAGAGCAGATTGACTACCAAATGCCCACATCTGGAATACATGATTTCAATACTAAACAACGCCCTCTCTCCTTGCCTTGACAACTGTATTTGCACTCACTGTCCAATGATGCACTTCCCCCACCTGCGCCTTCACCTCCCAACTGCCACACTCCCTCCATAGAGGAGAGCCTCGAGCTCAGAGGCATCTTAATAAACTTGTCTTGAATTCTCTGAGCTACACTCACTTGCTCTTGCCTTATTTACTGGTGGAGAAAAAAGATATCTCTGTAGAGGCCTCCCCTCCAGCGGACTGGCAGAGCCTTACCAACAACCGCACGAATTACAATAGAATCAGGCAGCTCTAACGAGCTTACAGCATAAGAAATATAAATCCTGCATCTTGGCCCATATCTGTTGTCTAGATTCTATCTCTGACAGAGATTCTGGACCTCCATTTTGAGGGAGGTATTTGAGTGTCTACAACAATGACCATGTAAAATTAGGACAGTATCCCAGGCATTGTTACCTATCTGTACACTGGAACTATTTCCCCTGAATAATCTCATCAATTTGAAATAGAAAATATAAATAACTTGAAACTTCAAAAGTGTAAAGTTATTTTACCTTTTAAACCATCTATTTCAAGCGTAAAAGTGAACTTTTAGTTCTTAATGTTTCTTCCTCTGAAATTTCTCTGAAGTTTCTCATCTGTATGTTTGGAACATAGACAGTGTAATAGCAGTCCCTCTGATATGGTCCAGAGACCCAGAGCTGAACATTTAGGATTCCTGCCATGGCCCTCCTAGCAGGCCTCCCAATCCCACTTAAGACTACGTTTATTTATTCCTGCGAATTTTCTTTTAGGCTGCACCAAATGACAAATATTGTGCAGGGCAATCCTACAGAGTTATCTTCCATGAACATGCTAGATTACTACAGGAACTGTCATATCGGATCTTAAAAGGAGAACAATCAGCTTGGAATAACATCTCAGTAGCTGGACTGCTGCAAAGTCTGGAAGTGTTGTAAACTAGCGGGTCACCTTTCAAACACTGAATTCAGCCCCAAATGCTAAAATAAAGAGGCATTTGCTGATAAGAATGGGTTACAGATCATAGCAAGAGAAAACTTGAATATTTTTGTCCTTGAAGAATTTTTTAAGAGTTCTATAGATATCCACTACTCACCATAAAGAAGGAGTCTGAGAAAATGAACAGAATAGATTCTTTCTTCCTAGCCCTAGAATGTATTTTAGTTGGAAGAGAGTCTTAACAAATTTTCCCTGAAGATACAGAGTCAGTTTGTTTATTGGTTGGAGAGGAAGTATTATCTCGAGGAATACTTCTGAGTATTCCTGCCCCCAATATTCAGGATTTATATTCATATAATATTAGCAAGCAAGCAAATGATGTAGCAAGCTGGCCAAAATTCCTTTTGGAAAATATGTGCCTTGAACGGGAGGAGATACATTTTGATTTCCTATCTTTCCTGGGAGGAATCATCCCTTGGTTATACTGGTCTCCAACCCTCATCTTAGAAAAGTAAACAAGCAAGCCTGATGATCAACTGCCCCTCAATGAGAAGAAAAAGACAGCTTTTTAATGTCAAGCCTCATTAACTAGGGTGAGGATTTGGGTACCCCGCGTATTATTTGACACTAGAGCTGCAAGCCAGGATTCGTGCTGGAACATCTAGAAGCATCAGGGAGGTCTCAGTGGTAAACCACGTTGCACTCTATGCTTCCTGCAAGCCTCTCAGCCTGCCCCAAGATCATTTAAATATAAGTCGTGCAGGATGTTCCTAAAAGAGGATCATCTGAAGGCTGTCAAAAATCTCCCTGAACAAACATATTTCCTTTTCTGACCAGTCATGGTACCTGAAATTTGACCTTTGGTTTCTTGGATCAGTAAAGGAACCAGTAAACCTGAATCCCCTCTTCCGTGCCAGGAATGGAGGAGACTGTAATGATGAAGGCTCAGTGCCTTGTTAAAGAAAGGGTTATCATACACTGAGCAAGAGAGAAAATGCCCATCAACAGTTGTGATAACACTGCAGCAAGTATTATAGCAAAGTAATGGACAAGGTGGTCTGAGAATACCAAGAAAGTTGTCAATTGCCTGGTATGTGAGTGATCAAGGAGACCTTTGCAAAGAAGGTAACATTTGCTCTGAGCCCTGAAAGGTGAGAAGGAATCTCAGCCTATTTTAGTCATGATCCACTAGAAGCCATTCAGAGGATTGAGGCCCCAAAGAAGATTCAAACAAAAGATGTTATCTTGGAGATGTTGTATTGCCTGATCTAAGGTACAGAAGACTCAGGCCAGGCTCCCAAGTGGCACTCGGATGTGCGCTGGGAGTCAAGTGGAAGATAGGCTCAGCTGATTGAATATGACCGATGGAGCTCAGACTAGGGATTTAGATAGAGCCAAACTCAAGTTTCCAAAAAGGAAGAATGCCATTCAAATGGGAAGTATTTTTAAAATGACATGAGTTGTTTCCCAAGGCAGTGGATCGCTCATCATTTGAGACATTCCTAAGGAGCTGTGGAAACAGAGGGAATTTCATTATACATGTTGAGTGAGCCTCGAAGATCTTTAAGATATGAAGCACTGTTCTCTCAATGAACAAGAGGTGCCTGGAGAGTTTGTATTTTTTAACCACTATTGGGTATCAAAAGGCTGGAGGGCATGCAGTAAGCATAGAAAAGTTGTTTTTGGAGCAAAGATGGAGGATCAGTTCAGTTCAGTTCAGTCGCTCAGTCGTGTCCGACTCTTTGATTTTAAAATGACATGAGTTGTTTCCCAAGGCAGTGGATCGCTCATCATTTGAGACATTCCTAAGGAGCTGTGGAAACAGAGGGAATTTCATTATACATGTTGAGTGAGCCTCGAAGATCTTTAAGATATGAAGCACTGTTCTCTCAATGAACAAGAGGTGCCTGGAGAGTTTGTATTTTTTAACCACTATTGGGTATCAAAAGGCTGGAGGGCATGCAGTAAGCATAGAAAAGTTGTTTTTGGAGCAAAGATGGAGGATCAGTTCAGTTCAGTTCAGTCGCTCAGTCGTGTCCGACTCTTTGAGACCCCATGAATTGCAGCATGCCAGGCCTCCCTGTTCATCACCATCTCTCGGAGTTCACTCAGACTCACATCCATAGAGTCAGTGATGCCATCCAGCCATCTCATCCTCGGTCGTCCCCTTCTCCCCCTGCCCCCAATCCCTCCAGCATCAGAGTCTTTTCCAGTGAGTCAACTCTTCACATGAGGTGGCCAAACTACTGGAGCTTCAGCTTCAGCTGAAAGAAATCCCAGGGCTGATCTCCTTCAGAATGGACTGGTTGGATCTCCTTGCAGTCCAAGGGACTCTCAAGAGTCGTCTCCAACATCACAGTTCAAAAGCATCAATTCTTCAGCGCTCAGCCTTCTTCACAGTCCAACTCTCACATTCATACATGACCAGAGGAAAAACCATAGCCTTGACTAGACGGACCTTAATCGGCAAAGTAATGTCTCTGCTTTTGAAAATACTATCTAGGTTGGACATAGCTTTTCTTCCAAGGCTAGCACTTATCCTGAAGACTGATGACTAGAACTACTCCCTATTAACGAGATTCACTAGCTGTCTGGGAGGAATCTTAGAATGTGAATCATTCCAGTAGCATGAGAGTCTGTCACTACTCTGGGCCAGACAGGATATGTTTCTTCACCATGTCTGTTCCTGCCTCAGTGCAAGTGACATAGGCTGGCTTAGGCTACTGAGAGATCTCTGACATAGGTGAAGAGTAAAGAGTCAGGCATTCCACAGGAACTTCTGCTCCTTGAGCATGTCAATCAACAGTGCTTTGGTTAGGGGAGGCCCAGGAGAAGAATAAGGCAGTTTGTTATACGTGGAAAGGAGGACCATCAGAAACCTCCCCGAACAGAGAATCTCATCTTTATTAGTTTACAAAATGACAAAGAGAGTCACTTTCACAAGTTCTCAGACAACTCCTTTAAAGACTTAGTTGGAACCAAGGACCAATCCTAGATACTGCCCTTCGCGTCTGAACTATTTTATATGCTTCCTCAACTCACAAAGTAATCCCAGCTCCCACCAAATGGACCATAATTGATTCAAGCCTCATTTGTTACTTACCACCTACATGCCTTGTTTTAGGGTGAAACTATGAGGGAAGGATATCTGCTGTGTAGTTGTTACGGACTGAATTGTATCCCCCTCCATCCCACAAAATCTGTATGTTGTAGCCCTAACTCCTAGCATCTCAGACTGTAACTGTATTTTGAGATATGCTCAAAATTAAAGAGGCAGCACAGTTAAAATGGAGCCATTAGGGCAGGCCCTAATTCAGTATGATTGTTGTCCTTACAAAAGGAGGAACTTCAGGCAAGCACATTCAGAGGGAAGATGATGTGAAGTCACAAGGAGAAGACGGCCATCTACCAGCAAGAAGAGAGGCCTGAAACAGATCCTTCCTTCATGGCTTCAGAAGGAACCAACCCCGCCAACAGCTTGATCTTGAACTTCCAACCTCTAGAGCTATAAGAAAATTAATTTCTGTTGTTTAAGACACTCAGTCTGTGAACTTTGTTATGGCAGCCTGAGCTAATTAATATAGTTATGTACCTTGAATAAAAATGGGCACAATTGGCCAGATGTCACTCCATTGATCACCCTGGCTGTCCTCTTGCACCTTAGGGCTCAGCTGTTCATTTAAAGGAAAGAAGCATCCTGCCATCAGTTTAGGAATACATGGAAACATACCAGAAATATACAATAACTTCACGAAAGAGTTTGGGCCACATACATACCCAATTAGATCCGTTCTGCCTGGGAGGCTTCCTGGTCTTTAACTTATGCATTTGAGGATCAATACCTCTGACAACTCCATCCAAAGAAAAAGAAGCAGCCAAGACACCAACCAGTTAATTTGTTCAGTGGAACCAAGAGAGCTGATCCTCCAAGGGAGTTTTTGGAAGTGGATAGAAGTGATAGAAGAAAACCAACTATTTCTTTAGTGTAGTGCTTGTGTATACTGGCTCCAGAGCCAAAATGTTTGTCTTCAAATTTTGACTCATCTACTACTTGCTACATTGTGCAAGTTTCTTCATTTGTAAAATGGGAGTGTTAGATGTCATCATTAACTAATGGTTTCAATTTAAGGACAGTCTGAGTAAAGACATGGCGTGCACCTGGCACAGAGCATGCCCTCACTAAATGTTAACTACTATTATTATTATCATTCTTTATACTTTGCTTACACATCACCAGACGGTCAATACCGAAATCAGATTGATTATATTCTTTGCAGCCGAAGATGGAGAAACTCTATATAGTCAGTAAAACAAGACTGGGAGCTGACTGTGGCTCAGCTCATGAGCTCCTTATTGCAAAATTCAGACTTTAGGGAAAAGCACTAGGCCATTCAGGTATGACCCAAATCAAATCTCTTATGATTATACAGTGGAATACTGTATAATCTATTTGTAATACTACAAATAGACTCAAGGGATTAGATCTGATAGACAGAGTGTCTGAAGACCTATGGATGGAGGTTCATAACATTGTACAAGAAGTGGTGATCAAAAACCATCCCCAAGAAAAAGAAATACAAAAAGGCAAAATCGTTGTCTGAGGAGGACTTACAAATAGCTAAGAAAAGAAGTGAAAGTCAAAGGAGAAAAGGAAAGATATACCCATCTGAATGCAGAGTTCCAAAGAATCGCAAGGAGAGATAAGAAAGCCTTCCTCAGTGATCAGTGCAAAGAAACAGAGGAAAACAATAGAATGGGAAAGACTAGAGATCTCTTCATTAGAGATACCAAGGGAATATTTCATGCAAACATGGGCATAATAAAGGACAGAAACAGTATGGACCTAATAGAAGCAGAAGATGCTAAGACGAGATGGCAAGACTACATGAAAGAACTATACAAAAAAGATCTTAATGACCCAGATAACCACGATGTTGTGACCTAGAGCCAGACATCCTGGAATGTGAAGTCAAGTGGGCCTTCATAAGCATCACAAAACAAAGCTAGTGGAGGTGATGTAATTCCAACTGAGCTATTTCAAATCCTGAAAAACGATGCTGTTAAAGTACTGTATTCAATATGCCAACACATTTGAAAAACTCAGCAGTGGCCACAGGACTGGAAAAGGTCAGTTTTCATTCTAATCCCAAAGAAAGGCAATGCCAAAGAATGTTCAAACTGCCACACAATTGCACGCATTTCACACGCTAGCAAAGTAATGCTCAAAATTCTCCAAGCCAGGCTTCAGCAATACGTGAACTGTGAACCTCCAGATGTTCAATTTGGGTTTAGAAAAGGCAGAGAAACCAGAGATCAAATTGCCAATATATGTTGGCTCATAGAAAAATCAAGAGAATTCCAGAAAAACATCTACTTCTGCTTCATCAACTACACCACAGCCTTTGATTGTGTGGATCACAACTGTGGAAAATTCTTAAAGAAATGGGAATACCAGACAACCTTACTTACCTCCTGAGAAATCTGTATGCAAGTCAAGAAGCAACAGTTAGAATCGGACATGGAATAACAGACTGGTTCCAAATTGGGCAAGGAGTACGTCAAGGCTGTATATTGTCACCCTGCTTATTTAACTTATATGCAGAGTACATCATGCGAAATGCCAGGCTAGATGAAGTACAAGCTAGAATCAAGGTTGGTGGGAGAAATATCAATAACCTCAGATATGCAGATGACACCACCTCTTTGCAGAAAGCGAAGAGGACCTAAAGAGCATCTTGATGAAAGTAAAAGAGGAGAGTGAAAAAGCTGACTTAAAACTCAGCATTCGAAAAAACGAAGATCATGGCATCCAGTCCCATCACTTCATGGCAAATAGGGAAACAATGGAAATAGTGACAGACTTTATTTGGGAGGGCGGGGCTCCAAAATCACTGCAGATGGTGACTGCAGCCATGAAATTAAAAGATGCTTGCTCCTTGGAAGAAAAGCTATGACAAAACTAGACAGTGTATTAAAAAGCAGAGACATAATTTTGCCAACAAAGCTCCGTACAGTCAAAACTATGGTTTTTCCAGTAGTCATGTATGGATGTGAGAGTTGGACTATAAAGAAGGCTGAGTGCCAAAGAACTGATGCTTTTGAACTGCGGTATTGAAGAAGACTCTTGAGAGACTGCAAGGAGATCAAACCTGTCCGTCCTAAAGGAAATCAATCCTGAATATTCATTGGAAGGCCTAATACTGAAGCTGAAGCTCTAATACTCTGGCCACCTGATGTGAAGAGCCGACTCATTAGAAAAGACCCCGATGCCGGGAAAGATTGAAGGCAGAAGAAGAAGGGACGACAGAGGATGAGATGGTTGGATGACATCACCAACTCAACTGATATGAGTTTGAGCAAGCTCTGGGAGATGGTGAAGGACAGGGAAGCCTGGCGTGCTACAGTTCAAGGGGTTACAAAGAGTCAGACATGACTGGACAAAAACAACAAAGAATCTAGTCATATATCTGTAGCTCTTATAATGGTGGAAAGGAGACAGGAAAGAGAGAGTGGTTCAATAATAAAGATGGGTTCTCCTACTATTCCTCTGATACTATACTACCATTGCTGCCAAGATGAATAGCCACCCTGGGCTGAGCTCTTACAAATGTTGCTGTGGTAAAACTTTTACCTACGTTTTATGATGTGCTCATCACAACGACACCGGCAATTTCTGTTATCACGATCCATTTGCATGGATGGGAAGCAGAATGTGGCTAAGTACGTGGCTAAGATAACACAGCGAGAGGGAAGAGAACAAGGGTTTGCCGAGAGAAGTCTTCTTAGCTGGAAGTCAGTGGTGCTTAGTCCCTATCTCACGCCTATCCCAATTGCAGGAAACAGCTGGATCATGTTCATTCCCCACTGCAGTACCCCAAGCCGCAGTGCCCTATGCTGCAAAGAGAGGAAAAGCAGCATGTCGGGCATTTATGAAATGCACAGCTGGTGTGAATAATCAGTAGAAAATTTCCCCATGAGCCCCTGTCAGGACAATGTGCTAAGGAGAGCCTCAATAATCAATTAAGGCTAGACATGCTTTTGTCTTGTCCTGATATCTGAAGACGGCATTTAGGAATACCCACATTTTTATAACACCCGAGAAGCCCCAGTGAGTTAAATTTTTCATAGCTATGCTTCTTAAATCTCAGCTCACACCTCCAAAGTCCACAGCTAGAAATTAAGCATGCCTGACTTCAAAAAAAGAATAAAAGATCATTGTTTTGAGGATTTGCAGAGCAAGGAATGCCACTTGCCATCAATTAATCTCAGGAAGTGAAATAAATGCCCAGCTACAGCAGACACACAAAAAGCTTGCCTTGAAGACAACAGCCTAAAGCAAAACCACAAATCCCTTCGCTAGCAAACCTGCTGTGAGGAAGCTGGCATTATATTTTAAAGAGCACAGTTCCCCTAAGAAGAGAATCTGAGTGTTTTTCTGTGGCAGTGGGTTCTGTGCTGGACTTCAGAAATTTATACTAAAGTACAAGGAACCAAAATCAACCAACCAAACAAAAGGTATGAAAGAGAAAGTTACCACATGGTTTTTAAATTGTCTCCTTTCCTTGCTTGATTTTCAGGACCTCATTTCTCCTTACAGCCTTTCCTATCATTACAGGCATCCCATCTAGACTGAGGCCAATCCTGCGGTGGTCCTCCTGGGAAATGGGAGTCTTGATAAAATTGGGCCATTTCTCCTGCCTTTGTAGGCCTTTCATCTCAGTGGTAAGAGTGATTTTATTGAGTATCTATTACGTCCCATAGTAAAGGTATCAGGACATTTCTGAAGCCTCATAATTTGCATCAAATGCTCCTCCTGAGCTGTCCTCCTCCATAACCTCAGGCAGACATGGCTAGGAACTCTTACAGAAGTGAGATGATCTTTCAGAGATAATAATTTGCACAACTGTCTTATCCATTAGTTGGCGATGTTCTTCAGGGCAGGGAACTCATGGTTTACTCTCACACATTTCTGGAACCCAGCAGAGGGCTCAGTAGATGCTCAATAAAGAACCAAGTACCAAGAGAAGCTGATGATGAATGATCTCTGTCCTCTGACTATCTCTTCAGCAGAGTCCAGACCTTCCAAGCAGACCAGAAAGAGTGTCCAGAGAAAGCCCATTCAACTTTGATTTCCTGTAACAGTTTGTTTGGGGAACAGTCAAGGCTCTTAGGCTGTTTCCCACTTTACAGGAACAGTGTCTGTAACAGGGCATGGTGACTGGGAGGGAGACCCTATAAATATGTCTGTAACTGTGGAAAATTCTGAAAGAGATGGGAATACCAGACCACCTGACCTCCCTCTTGAGAAATCTGTATGCAGGTCCGGAAGCAACAGTTAGAACTGGACATGGAACAACAGACTGGTTCCAAATAGGAAAAGGAGTACGTCAAGAAAGCAACTATTTAGTGCTCCAATGCCAGGTCTGAGTATTTCTGTGAGAAGGGGCCCCATCACATGAAGTTTCTCCCACCGCTCTGATTCATGTAAGGAGCAGTTCTCAAAGTGTGGCCCCACATCAGCTGCCTCAGCATCACCTGGGAGCTTTGAAGAAATGCAATTCTCCAGTGAAGCCCAGACTTACTCTGTCCTAACAAGGTGCTGTATATCCCTCTGATGCATACTAAAGTTTAAGGATCATTGTCAAGTTTCACCCAGATGGATAGGCTTTGTGGTTCGAGTCAATCCTATCATAGTTAACATCTATTTGGAACATACAGACTGGAAGGTTATAGTCCTATTCAACAAGGACAGGACCACAGTGGGACCATGGAGGGGCATCAGTGCAGAGTTGAAGGAGATACCTCACATGCCTCACTCTAGTCCCTGCTTTTCAAATGGAGAATGCAGATCTGGGGACCAAAGCAAATCCAGGTCACCTGCTCTGACTCTCTTTCTGTGACTCTCTGGAACTTTAGGGGTTGTGTCAACATTTGATGGAAATTTCTAACCCAGATGCAAGTGACTCTATCTTGCTGACCTCTGTCTCCAAGAGCTAATCAGCAAACAAGCATAAAAAAGTAAATGACATAGTCATTCCTATTAAGCACAGCATATATTTCCGTTTTTTACCCTCCTTGGTTTCCATCACTTGCACTCCACAGAAGGCAACCTGGCAGGTATTAACTAAGTCCTTCAGAGCCGCATTCAGGAGCAGCAGGTCCCACACACGCATCTCTGGCTGCACCAATCAGAGAAGACTGGAGGGGTCTCAGGTGGTCTCCTCTAAAGGAGGAGCTTTCAGCACCATAAACGGTTCTAACTCAATGGATCTGCCTCATTCTTGGGTACATTTTATTTCTGAGTGGGTTCTATTTCTGCTATGTTGCAAGGATCCTGACTTTGGGATTCTGGCTCCAACCTTAATTCATCCTTCACCATTGCCTCCACCATCCTGGGTAATGCTCATCTCTCCTGAGACACGGCTGCCCCTACCCTCACCCCTGAATCCCACCAGGTAGGCATCCTGGGAGCCACCTTGAGAAAACCTTCAGGCCACTCAGGCCACACTTTCTGTATCTCTGCTTGCACTTTTTTTCCCCCTACCCAACAAATAAGCAATCAAGAACTGTTGCTCCTGAGTATGTCATCTCCTGCTAGGCAGCCACTGTTCTCAGGGGAAGAAGGAAATTAGTGCCTTTATGTTTGGGAGACAAGCAAGGAGATCTGACATGTTCTTCAGTCCTGGAGGAGAGTGGACAAGATGCTCTTGGAGCCAGGGGATGGGATAATGACCCTCTGCTGTGCATGCACTGTGTCTGGGGAGCTGTGTCCAACTCACCCCAGCCCTGGGATGATGAGACTCACCATTTCTTTCCTCTCCAGTCCTGTGGGGGCCTGTCACTTGTGATTTGTTTGTGCATTAAGAGGTGAATTTACTCAGCTAAGCTGTCCTGGCTTTCCTTCTTCATTCTGCCCAGTGGACGGAATTGTAAGAATGGCATTCTGTCTCCAACTCTGAGTGGACTCAGGCCACTTTGCCATTTTCTATTACTAAAACCTTTCATGCTGGCAATCCTAACAAAAAAGACCCAGTGAGAGATATGAATCAAAAGGGAGGGGATGGAACTTAACAAGCAGATGAGTTTATTTCACTTAATGATCAGTTAGTGCCCACAAGGAGGATAATCTGTTTTTCTCCAATCATATTTCCACTTTCATTCAGAAAACAAACCACTCATGTTTCCTGGGTCTTAGGATATGAAGCTCCTTTCACAGTGTTCAATTTCTCTCTGGGGCATTGTCATTTATCCTCACTAGCCTGGCTGGGGGCTATCTCTTTGTGGAAAGTGTCTACTCAGCACACCCTGGGTAGATCCTCAGGGCCCATGGCATCTTATCCCAAGTCCCCCAGCACCTGAGGGAAGCGGTGTAAGTGATGTCAGGAATGCTATATGTCCTTCTTGGGAAGATTGTTTAGCCCACATCTGGCCCACGGTTCGACAGCAGACCCTGAGTGATTTGGTACCCAAAGGACTTTGGCAGAGGCCAAGGCGGGGATAAGCCTTCCCTTCACAGCTCTGAATTTATGTATCATGTGTCTCCAGAAGACCAGATGCAGGCTTCTAAACCCTTTCTTATACCATCATCAGTGATCCTCTCAAAACACAAGTTAGGGTACCGCTTCCTCAAAAACCCGCAAGGTTCTAGCCTACAACAGGAAAAGCCTTCATGACTAAGTGCCAGCACACTCTCATGCTGTCAACTCTGAGAACCTTTCTCCAGCCACTTGCAATGGCCTAAGCTCTGCCCTTTTGCCTCTAGCAGGTGCAAGAGCGAAGCAGTAAATAAAATGGATTTGGAAACTAAACCATTTAGGTTCATATCTTCCCAACTAGATTTACTACTCTTTATATCTCTGTGATTCAATTTCCTTATCCATAAAATGAAACAGGGGTCCCTCCTCATGTAGTTACGATTCCATGAAATAACAGGCATAATGCTCTAGAAATGATGCCTGGCACCTGGTAAACAGTGGACAAGGGTGGGTAGTGCTATTAGTCAAGGGTTCTCCTCATCCTTCACAGCCCAGGCTCAGCCTCCCAAACTAGAGTCGATGAGGGCTCTCTCTGTCCTCACAGCCTCTGTTGGTAGGTCACCACCCTGCCCTTATTCTATTTTGCTGTATATTCTTGTCTATCTCCCACATTAAACCATCAGCCTTTTGAAGACACAGGCCTGAGTTCGATCCCTGAGTTGGGAAGATTCCCCTGGAGAAGGGAAAGTCTACCCACTCCAGTATTCTGGCCTGGAGAATTCCATGGACTGTATAGTCCATGGGGTCACAAAGAGTCAGACACGACTGAGTGACTTTCACTCACTTCACTAAATCCATATAATCTGAAGACTATAATCCACATTATTTTCATACCCTCAAAGACCTACAACATCTTGAGTACAGCAGATTCTCTCTAAACCTTTCCCAGATAAAAATTAATCCGAGAAAGGAAACAGAAGTGGGCAGCTGAAAGGCATAACCTTTGGGGGTGCATTTGAGGACACAGCAAAGAAGCCAGGGTATTTTCCCCACACCGGTCTATCCACTGAAGATATCTTCTCAACAGCCAAAAAGCATCTGTGAAGGCAACCACCTGAAGGTGGTCATGAAATAGACTGTGATAGTAAACTGGGCTGGAATTCAGAGAATCCAAGAATCTCCTTCAACTGTAGTCAAAATGGTGTCCAATGAGCTTTTTTTTTCCCCTAGAAAGTCTTTCTAGATAGATTTCATTGAACAGTCAATGGATCTGTGTACATGCTAAGTCGCTTCAGTTGTGTCTGACTCTTTGCTACCTCATGGGCTGTAGCCCACCATCCTCTATCCCTGGGGATTCTCCAGGCAAGAATACTGGAGTGGGTTGCCTTGCTCTCTTCCAGGAGATCTTCCTGAGCCAGGGATTGAACCTGTGTCTCTTATTTCTCTTACACTGGAAGGGGGGTTCTTTACCACCAGCGTCACCTGGGAAGCCCTAGTGGGATCTGGCAGCACCCTAATGAAGCCAGAACACTCTCGTACTGTCAACTCTAAGAACCTCTTTCTCCAGCCACATCAAGCCCCTTGCAATGGCCCGAGCACTACCCTATTCCCTCCAGCAGGTGCAGGAGTGGAGCAGTGAATAAAATGGGTCTGGAAACTAAACCATGTCGGTTCATATCTTCCCAGTTAGGTAAGACTTACTAGAGTAACATTACTTACTAGATTCCTTACTAACTAAGAACCCCTGACTTGGTTATTCAGAGACAAATACTTCGCTCTAGAGCCTTAAATGGAAGGAAGGCACAGCTTTCCTTACAGGGCACACGCCCCTGGGGAGGGAGAGCTGGGCAACAGGTGCTTGGTGATTTTAGAGGAAAGCTAGCAGAGGCTCCTTAAGCCATTCCATGTTAAGAGGCCAACAGGGAGAAGAGTACCAGGGCCCTGGTCACCTCCTCAGTCCGCTCCCTCGCGGGATCTGAAGCCAAAGGTCTCTATTATGACACACAGACCCCTGACTTGGAGCACAGATGCTTGCCGTCGGCTCAGGCTGGTTGTGAGGGCTGTTTTCTGTGTCAGGGTAACTGAAAAAACATACTGCCTCGGGATCCAGACACAGCGAGCAAGCCAGCTCATCTAACGATGCTGCAGAGAGTGAAGTGGCGCTCGGAAGCCAGGGTGGGCCTGCTCCCAGAACAAAGGGGAGACAAAGACCATTAGTACGGAGTCCCCGCTGCAGTTCCTGCTGGCAGATGGCCTGCAAGGACCCCTCACGCAGGAGTCTGTTTTATTTGCAGAGGCCACAGTGGTCAATTAGAGCCCAGCCCGGCCCATTCTGGGCTCTCCAGTTTCTCTCGGAAAGTTTCCTATCACTGCCCATAGGCCACTAAAACCTGCCCGCATTCAGAATGATTGATTCTCCTCAAACAGCAAGCCACACACTCATGTCGAAACACCCACTTCAAACGAGTCATTAGCCTCCTTTATGGATGGTTCAGGTCATAAGGAATAGGACCTGCGAGCCCCTTCTCTTGTAGAGTAGATAGGGAGTGTTTGCAGATGTGGTGGAGGGTGGGGGGACTCTGTTTCCTGTCAATCAGCATGATGAAGCTAGAAAAAAATAAGCCCTGGCAACCTCGTGGCCAGAGTCGGTGACTCAAACCCAACCACCCACGGGCTCTTCATTCCTACCCTGGAAATGAAGGGCCACAGGGCTCCACAGAGTCTATGGAGCCTCCACAGACAGACTCCCATCCTGACTCTGTAAAGTACCCGGAACACAGAAAGCTGCAGTCAAGGAGAGGAATGTCTAAGACTTTCTGACTTGTCATGAGACAGCCCGTTCCAACGGAGCTCCGATCGAGGTCGTCATGGGCTGGCGGGGTAAAGACCTCCAGGAACAGCGGCCACGGCCACAGCAGAAGCCCAGAGGCAGCAACACCAGAAACCTGAGTTCTGCAGCTCGGCAAGTTTCAGCTCACCGCCTGACCCACGTTTAGCAATTCTGATGTACCGCAGAGCAGACAGCCCCAGCCCGGGATGACTGCCTCCCTCAGCCCCTCTCCGACAGGCAATGAAAGCAAGACCCACTTTGAAAATTCTCCCCCATCATGCAAACTGACACAGGCATGCTTTTCAAAAACCCACAGCCAATCTGTTGATCATTACTTATTTACAAAGGCCTTCGGGCAGAAAGTCCTGTAAAAACCATACTTGATACGGTATATACTAGCTTTTTCTGCTTGTGGAAAAAAAGTCCCCCCAAGGCTACCTCAAACCATCACTTTCTATTGCACATAAAATGTAGCGTGTAACACTAAAGTATTTAATATATAGGGTATAATATATCTACAGGAAAGGCATTTGTGTAGAAGTATGTTACCCCGGATTTGGTAATTTGATGTTTTGCTGAAGGCTACGACTTAAAAAAGCTTCCACCTCATACAGAAGACCTGTCATCTTGGTACCCAAGAGCCAACAGAATAAAGAAGTACCCTTAAGCAGCAAAACTTTGACACAGCTTTGAAGCATATGAAAACAGTATAACTCCTCAGAATTATTATTACTCAAGATCAAAGAAATGAGCCATACTTTACATAGCAAACAGGGACAGGGAATTTGGCTCCAAAGGTTTCAGATTTTTCAGACTTCTCTTTATTTATTTATTTGCTTCTCTAAATTTAGGCAAAAGAAAGCACTTGGGCTTCTGTCTATTTTCAGTGGATAAAACTATTACCATGAGATAAGGCGATCACCTAATGGTGAGTCAAGAGAGAATGGATGCAAGCATGACAAGTGGCATTGGAAAAACAAGGGCTTGGCAGTTGGCATGTTTTATTTCTCTTCATAAGCTGTAAACAAGCAGGTAAATCAGCAGCACCCAAGCAAGACTGAGCAAATGGGAAACAGGAAGCACTGAACAGGAAGAGGGGATTGTGATGGAAAAGGACATGGGACTGGGCGAGTCTTCTCCTGGGACTTGTGTTCTCGACCACATGAAGAACTGCCCTGTCTCCATCCTAGAAGGGTGGTTGTGGAGAGGCAGGAAGAGGCGAATGCTAGGAAAATGTGTGGAGCGGGAGGAACCCGTCCTGATTTTTGTACCAATCATCAAAGGGAGGAGAGTGGCCAATGGCAATGAGAAGAAGAAAGCACCATCAAGATGGCAGNGAAGGGTGGTTGTGGAGAGGCAGGAAGAGGCGAATGCTAGGAAAATGTGGGGAGCGGGAGGAATCCGTCCTGATTTTTGTACCAATCATCAAAGGGAGGAGAGTGGCCAATGGCAATGAGAAGAAGAAAGCACCATCAAGATGGCAGGTGTTTCCATGTCAAGAAACATTCAGGGAAAGCAGTGCAACGCTCCTGAAATCATTCCTGTTTCACTGAGGTGCTGGAGAGTGAGGGTGATGGGGGAAATAAGCACTAGGATTGGCAGACGAATTGGAGACAAACAAAAGGGAGAGGAAAGATGAAGAGGCCAAGAAGAGGAACCAACAGAAGTCTATTGAAAATGGCTTCACTTGCCTTTTCCTAGAGGAAGCTGCAGTCAAGATAGAGAGAAAGGAAGAAAGGAAAGAAGGAAGGGAGCAAGGGAGGGGCAGAGAGAGGGACAGAAGGAAGGAGGGAAGGAGAGAAAGAGAGCAAAAGAGTGCACACAAGCTCTATTTCATAATTAATATTGCTTTTAGCCTGAGCAGAAGTGGATTACTTTTGAACTTTGCTTTGGCAAGTCCACAGATTATTAGACTTTTTTATCAGTCAAAATCAATTAACAGAAATTTGATTTCAATCGACAGGATAAAGAGAAGGTAATCTTCAGGTTCATTTTTGATTGTGATGATACATCTCACATATGGCCTTAAGTACAGAAAACAGTCCTCGGAGGGACTCCAGCGGGAAGAGACTTGCCGGAGGCCAAGTCACCGCACGCGCCCCTCTGATTGGCTGCTGCCGTCATTGGTGCCACTGCTGTTTAGGAACTACACACAGACGGGGCACGGTGACAGCTCAGACTTCAAAGCCTATGTATTTTTCAAACAGCTTTTCAAACTGTTTTTCATGACAGAATTTTTTCAGCTCTATCATTAACTGCTGACAAGCTGACAGAATAAATACTCCAGCCTTTAAGAAGCCATCTAACGATCTCGTCCCCTCCTCCCCTGCGAGCTTGCTAGGGAGGGGAGCCGCTGGGCCCCTGCGGGTTGGTGGCGGGGGGCGATGAGAGGAGACGGAGCAAGAGGGGCACCCGCCACCAGGGGACCCGCTGCACAGCCCGGGCCCGCATCCATCCTTACCTCATCAGCTTGGGCGAGGAGCTGGGTGAGTTCCGCATGCCTCCGTTGCGCTGCTTTTTTTTGGGTGACAGTGTCGACGGCTGCTCATCTTCAACTGGAAATACAGGCAGCTCATGAGATTATGAACAGTTTGAGGGCAGACTGTGAAATACAGGCAAGATATCAAAGGACACACACTTACGGCTCAGTCACTCACTAGGAATTCGTGGCCGTGTCTTAGGACCCAATGACAAAAACCAAGGCGTTAGTCAAAGAGCCTGGCTTAGAGGAGGTGAGAGCATCACCTCTCAACGCTCCAGCATTTGAACATGCACTTTCAAAGACTAAAACAGTTTATAAACACCCTGCCAATAGAAAGAACAGAAATTGCAAAAATATAGATGCAAATATGGGAACACGCCATCATTCTGCTTAGAATTCATTTTGGTTCCTTTGCCTTGCTGGATGACCAAAAATCAGAAACAGAGTTGTCTTTGAAGCGGCAGCATGAGAGCTGCCAGCTGGCTGCTTCTGCAAACGAACCAACAAAACCGGTTCCTAATTCCTGCACGCCAGAGGAAAAGAGCCTTGGAGAGGCAAGGACTGGAGGCCTTAACAGCCAATGTTTCAATCCATCAGGACTGGGAACATTGGTGGGTTCTGGCTCAAGAATCCCAGCCCAATGCAGCTCTTGTCCCTCCACCTCCCAGGAGAGAGGGCCTGTGGGGCTGTGCATGTGGGGTCCTTTCTCAATTCATTAAGAGGCGAGAAAGGGGCTGCAAGCACCCAAACAATGGAGGAGGTTGCCGTTGAATGATATCTCTGATGATGCGGGGGGTGGCAGGGAGAGGGTGGTGGGCAGGAGAGCAGGGCAGCAGAGACTATTGGAAACCACAGGTTGTTTTCCAAATGTTTAAACCACACAGATTGCTAAGCAATGTGAAGCTCTGCTCACAAACAACACAGCATACTCTATTGCTTTTGCCCAAAGACACCCACTAATAAGCTCTGGAGATGTAGTAGCCTCCATCATGCCTCTTTTTTAAGAGAGCTGCTTGATAATTAGCAGATGCATACCCAGCCTGTCACCCAAGGGCACCAGCAGCAAAATCCTAGTCTTCCTCTCCCCACCCCCACGATTCGGGCTAAAGCTGTAATGTCAAGAGGGAAAAACAGGATCCTTGGATTCTTATTGTTGACTGCAACACAGACTGGGAGGAAGCATCCCTGAAACTCAAAATGACATGCAGTTACCTTAAAGCTAAGAGGAGAAATATTAGCAGCGACAACATCAAAAGAAGCTTGATAGGTGTTAAAGGGGCACAAGGCTTAAGTGGGGGAGGAGATGCCATCTCAGCTGCTTGATATTATCCAGGAAGGCCCATATCAGAACGTGCATGATACGGTACTTCCCTGAAAACACTAAGTACATTTAATGTTATGATATATGGCCTCAAAAAGTTTATAATAATCCAGTGCTAGTGTTAGTCACTCAGTCATGTCTGACTCTTTGCAACCCCATGGACTATAGCCCGCCAGGCTTCTCTGTCCATGGGATTTCCCAAGCAAGAATACTGGAGTGGGTAGCCATTCCCTTCTCCAGGAGGATCTTCCCAATCCAGGGATCGAACCCAGGTTTCCAGCACTGCAGGCAGATTCTTTACAGTCTGAGTCAACCAGGGAAAACCATGATAATACTACTACCCTCTAAATCTGCTCCCAAGTATCACCCTTGGTACACTCCTTTATTCTACTGTTAGTCTGGGGTTGTCTAACTTTTGGCTGACACAAGGAAATGGAACAAGAATGTAGTTGGAAGTGAGAACGTGATCGGAAGAAATAAAGGCAGATCAATCACCTGCAAATGCCCTTAGCCCTTACACGCTATCACCTGCTGCTCCCCCTGCACAGGCTCCCCTCCCCCACCCACCCCGCCCACCCACCGGAGGCCCAGGCTCGGGTTGTGACTGTTATCAGTCACTTAGGTCTCTAGGAAGGAACTATGTGGCTGGAAGGATATCGCATCTTATCAGAAACAAGTATCCACAAGCAAATCACAGAGACTAAACAGCACTTAAAAGATTAAAGGAAATAAATACAAGCCACATAAATGGTATTGAAAAAAATCACTTAGAGGTGATATGCATCTCTCAGCAAGCAAGCAGGCACTCTGTTCTTGACCTGCATTTATCTTCCTTTCATAGGAGAGGGGCCAGGCATCCCAGGCAATGATGGAGTAGAAAGGGAGTAAGATTGAGAGAGAGAGAAGGGGGGCAGGGAAATGTCTCCAGCTTAAATATACGTGGCTTAGATCCCACTAGAGGAGCCGTGATCCCTTCTGCCTCCTAAGTAGGATATAAACCATATTTAATTATTATCCTTTTATATGGATTCCATCAATTTCTGCATATATAAGGAAAGCAGATTGAGGAAAACTTTTAGTTAAGCTATAAAATATAATTTTCATTTCATGGCATCTGTGACTACATGAGAGGAATAAAAAATTGAATTAAAAAGGGAGACTTACTTTGGTGAAAGACAAGTATCAAAGGAATGGGCTTCTACCTCATGCCAACACACACGTCCAGGTTCACAGTTAGTCTGGTTTCTGGCTAATTATAATACACCTCTGTCTCCGGCATTTCCACTAAGGTCCTCCTGCTGCGGAAGCAGTAGGAAGATAAGATCTTTTAAAGGAACCTGACTTACCAGCTTCTTTAAAACACAAACAAGTTCAGGAATCCAACGTGGAATTTTTATAGGAGCTGAACTCCATCCAGTCTCTGAGTACTCATAAAATTCAAGGGCTTGTTTTTGCACATCCCTAAGTATAACACTTAATGTGCTGTTGTAACTTCCCAGTGCTCGCTTGTCTAATAGGCACTGAATCTAACAGTTTTACAGTTTGGGAAGACTCAGTGCTAGAAAAATGTCAGGCAAATCTAATGAGCCTTCAGATCCCTTGGTTTGCGCTGGAGTTTAATTTAAAGTTACAATGATGTTTTAACATGTTTGCTTATACTTGACTAAAGAGGATTCATTATTTCAATGACATAACCTCCAGACAATGTTCTGGGAATTGATTTAAGATGTGGTGGTAATTCCAACAGCCTTAATGCAGAGCCGAACATCTGTAACAACATTTTATTCAACTTTTCATCAGCACTCTTTTCTAAGCAAAAGCAAGGCAACGTCTTCCAGAAACACTGGCCAGAACTCCGGGCTCCCTTCAAGATGATCATATACTTTACTGCATTTTTTTTTAAAGAAAAAAGAGAAATCCCTTGCTTTATTGGCCTAGCCAACTTGCAAACACTGTGTCAAGGTTCATCAGTGCCTCTTCATGGGCACTTTGAGTAAAATGGGGCAACAATTTCAGCTTGCCTATATAGTCCAGAGCTGACCTGTGGTGGACCCAACTCTCAGCTCCAGCCTGGGGCACATTCTTTGTCCCTGGTTCCTCAACAGTGTTTAGGGGGATGATGCCCTCTGAGACTTAAAGGTGAGTTTGTTGGCTGCAGTTAAAAAATAGTTCAAAGCAAATAAACTCGGAAATGTAATAAAAGGCAAACAACCCATAAACATGAGTCAACTGGCTATCTCCATTACGTTATTAATCACCACATCTGGCGAAACCCACATCTGCACACACTTAGCAGATCATTAGTAATGTCATATTCACACTGGAATCACTCAGAGTAAGAGGCATGCAAAGTGGTTTGAACACAGAGGCATAGGACTAACAGGGCTTCCGACTGGAGTCCTGTGTAAGCTGCTAGTTTGGGGGGAGGGTAGTTTTAATGATTATTTATCATTTTGTATGGATTTTCTCTTTGGTATTTTGCTGCCCAACAAGCTAGATGCATGCTGAAATCCACAGTAGCACATCTTCCTTCTGCCCCTGAGCTCAGCATGTTAAGGTAGAACATTAAAGGGTGCAGTTATTAAAAATTGGGATGGGTTCCAGAGCTCCTTCACCTGGCTCGGTCACCAGCTGAGAATTGTGAGCTGTGTTCTTGAACTCAAATGGGTCTTTGGAATAGCGTGATCTAGCTCCAACCTTGACTGCCAAACAATAACAAGAAAAGAAAACTGAAATTAATCCTTTGTGAAATTTTTCATTGGAAAAGCTCCAAACCAGTTTTCACGTTGAACAAAATTATAGTTTTAAATTAAAATGGAAGTTTCTCTCCTCACAGCTAAATTGCAGGGTTTTTCTCTCTTCCCCCCGATGACTTCTTGAAATTCTTTTCACTGCATTATTGTCATCGATGTCAGATGGGATAATGTGTCAGCAGACAATCTTGCTTGTGTCATCATTTCCCCAAATATACAGAGTTCCTTTCTCCCCCCATGATATATACACAGACACAGACAATTCAGGTTTGCAGAAAGACCAAACTCATCTTCTAAAACCTGCTAAAATGCATCCTACTGAATAATCATTAGAGTCCAAGTCATCAACCCTCAATGTGAAACTATCATTTTTATCTCAAACCACTGGCTTGGTTAGCTCCCATGGTTGTGATACTGCTGCTTAACTTGCATTAAATGCCAGGGGTCTGCCACTCCTAAGAAAGGGTGATGTGTCACATCTCCTGGTATGGTGAGTGATGTCAGTGAGAATCGGGTGTGTGTTTTCAGCCTTTCAGGATGTGAATGTTGTTTTACTAAAAATGGCAACTTATGAAGTTGTGGGACTAGAGACTGAACAAGTGTGCTTCCTGTTTCCTGGGTTTATCAAACTTCTCTTCCTCCCAAGAAAAATCAAGTAAGTTGTAGTAATATGGTCACTTTTCAACAAACTGATTCATGATAGACAAAAAGCCCAGGCTGATTCAACCTCTCTATAGGATGACTGCCTCAGACTTTCACTACGAAATCTGGGCTAGCAAACTCCAAGGTCTTACAGTGTAGCCAGGAAAGAGAAATCCCTGGCTTGCAGTACACAATGGCACCTGTTTTACAAAGGGACGTTTCCTGTATTACAATTATAGACCACCAGAGCCCTGGCTGTCTATCACTCAAACCAGACGGGTGAGAGGGTATGAATGTTCCCATAAGCAATGAAGGCAAAGTAAGAACAAGAACAACAAATGCCAGATAAATAACCCATCCTGTGAGTTTGGTCATATAACTGCTATACAGGAGCACTTAACGATTGTTTCAGGATTAATCTTGTGGTGGGAATGCTATGTGCCATCAGTGAGGCTGAGCAGCTACAATAAAGTGAGACAGGCATCTGAGCCAAGTTCTATGCCTACAAGGTAAGTAGGCAGCTCAAGAACACGGGGAAATTAAAGTGGGTGATATCCTGGAAGTAAGAGTTTCTGGTCTGACAACCTTTTGTGTGTGTGTGTGTGCGCGCGCGCGCACAGTAGCATCTGACTCTTTGTGACCCCATGGACTGCAGCCCACCAGGCTCCTCTGTCCATGAGGTTTCCCAGACAAGAATACTGGAGTGGATTGCCATTTCCTTCTCCAGGGGATCTTTCCAACCCAGGGATCAAACCCACATCTCTTGCTTGGCAGGCTGCTTCTTTACCACTGTGCCATATTTCACCAAGAAGTTTGGTGAAGATTTTGCAGTATTATGGATAAAATCAACCCCCCCCCAAAAGCTGATTTGTTTTGAAACATCATGGTGAATAGTAATACAGAGATCATTAAAAGATGAAGGCTGCTCCCTACCCAAAGCAATGTGAACACTAATAATATCACCAACACAATATACATAACTCTCTACAACTGGATAATCACTTTACCATGTACAGTATCAGGCAGGATCAGTTTACAACTTCTAGCTGAGAAACAGTAAATACATTTATTTGGAAAACCTAGAGGATGGAGGCTGGAAACAACAATGACCTGTCACCATGTAAAATGAGGGTGGAAAGTCCCCAAGCTGCCTGAGTCCAGGCATGGGGAGCAGCACCCCATGGGAGAATGAGGGGGCAGGGAAGGGGAGGCTTGTTGGAGCTTTTTCATTTCTGGCTTTTGTGGAGCTAATAGGAGAATGGGGAGGGAGACTTTAAGGAACAATGGGTTATGTAGAAGTTAATCACAGGGTATATTTCTGGCTCTATTCACTGCCTAGGAAACCTGAATTGTGTAAGTTTGAGGCCATCAACACAGAGTAATGAAAGAATTCAGCTCCTGCATGGGAGAGAGAAGAAATACTATATAAATATATTAACAGAATCCACATGACCTGGTTTGTAATGTTCTCTACAGAAACGCTGTGGCCTAACAGATCCTTAAGAATCAAATCTGGTGGAGTAGACGTACCTTCTGTACCGACACACCCCATCTCAAACCACAGCCTCCTGTTCTATATGCATCCTGGTTAGAGTCCAGCATCCCCCAGTCTCCTCTATCTAGAATCTCAGCTCAAATATCTTTACTAAAAACCTGACCTGTCACTACAACTTGCCCAGTGCTCTTGCCCTGCTCAGTATTCAGTAGAAAATTTCTCTTGGCAATCCAGTTGCCTTTGGTACTTTTCTTTTTTTTGGAATAACTGTCTCCATCACCTCAGGGCAAAGAAGAATCTCAAGAAAAGATTACAATGTATAAACTTCTTAGAGATGAAGACAGAGAAAACAAGGAAAGTTTAAAAGCAAATAAACAATGGAAATGAGAACTGCAAGAATGTCTTTGAATTTTCACTTTGGAGTTTGGAGTTGGGAAGACAGTAGAAGAAAACTTTTACTTTGAATCAAACAGAAAGAAAATGTATAGGAGTTCAACCAAAACAGCCTCTTCTCAACTTTCCTCTCCTTCTCTCCCTGCTTGCTACTCCCAGAGCCAAGACGATGGTAAAAGCTTTGAGGTCAAAAAGTGTGTCTCACTTCTTTCTGCAACCCTGACACATGTAGTACATGTTTTGTGGGGACAAGCTTCAGAATAAGGATGAAATCTGCCAAGTTCCTGGCACCAACAGCTGCCGTCTTTCTTTTTATATTTCTCAAGTTCTGGGATCAGCATACTATACTGTGGAACATATTTATGTAGAGCTTATAAGCTAAAAATAATTTTTACATTTTTAAGTGGTTGAGGGGAAATCTAAGGCGAATAATATTTCATAACACATTGAAATGATATGAAATGAAAATTTCAGTAGCTCTAAATAAAGTTTTATCATTACATGGCCACAGTCATTTGTTTACCTAGCATCTCTGGCTGTTTGCACTCTACAGCACAGAGGTAAATAACTGCAATTGAGACTGTGTGGCCTGCAAAGTGTACCGTATTTACCTTTGATAGCAAAGGTTTGCTGATTCCTGCTCCTATCTTCTCACATTTTCCTAGCTTTCCAGTTTTCAAAAAGGACAATGCTCTTTCCAATCTGCCAAGATAGCCAGACAATGAAAGCAACACACACGGAACTCACTTCCAGTGCACAGATGTGGAAGAGTCGGGAGGGAAGTCGGGAGGGATGGAAGTATTAATAGTTTAGAGCCTCGAATGTCCTTCCCACCAAATCTGCTATTTGTCTGGCAGGCTCCCTTGCCTTGGGGGAGACCAGCCAGGTGAGTTTCTCATTTTCCCATGCGAGCTAAGTTAGAGCCCTCCACTGTGCACTTTGAGAATCAAGGCCAACCACATCCACCATGAGCAATTCCTTGGAGCTGTCAGTGTGTGCTCCAAGTCCACCCGGCAAGAGCCCATCCAAGACAACAGATTAACCATTAGACTAGATATGTTGAAAATATACAGCGTCAACCTTTCCCCAGCTAGCTCAGAGCGATATATAGATGATTATTTCAACCGTCAGCTGCCGCATAGATTTAAACCCCTGCACAATAACTCCCGGATTCATCTGCCCCTTGTCAAACTCGCACAGCTTTACTTGGAGGATACGTGGTCTGGCAGTTTCACTGTGAACCCAGAATGATCCAGACGGCTGCTGTCTTTTTGTTAACAGGAAGCCAAACTGATGAGTTTGTAATGCATTTCTTATCAAAAGTACTTTCAGAAGAGAAAATGTGCCCCATACGTTTGGCTAGAATTTCACATCGACTAGATTATGGGCTTAATCAGAACATCTCTGTGATTTTCTTGGGGAAACAGATAACTTCTGCATTCATCCCATTCAAGTCACCTTATGCCCATAAGAGATGTATATATGAATTTATAATTATTCTTGATTTTTTTCCCTTCCTGCAGTATACTTAATAAAAATCATCAGCTGGAGTCTACGAAGCTATGGTGCTTAATAGGTTCAAGCGTGCTAGTATATTTTTTAAAGTTAATGCTGTTCTTTTTGAGCTGTGTGTCTGAAATGATCATTGTGAATAAAGGGATTGTAATTTTCAACTCAAATGTTTAACAAAGACAAAATGAACCGTAATAGAATTTATGGAGTCTGTGAAGGAACTCTCTAATATGGTTTATTATCAAATAGATTTGGATTTACTGTAGGACAAACTGGTCTCTCTGAAATCTACCAAGAGAAAATGCCTGGAAGGTGCTGAACACTGTTCCTGGAACAATTCAAGTGCTCATAGATGGCAGAGCTGCCAGTTGCTCTGTGTTTCTTATTCTAACCCCTACTGACTTATGAAATTCAGTACTTAAATGCCAACACTAAAAATCACCATTTGTCCTGCCTTTATTTGAAATTCTAACATTTTATTCATCATGCTTTTTTTTTTGCCTTTTGATGCTTTAAAATACTGCATGAACCTATTATTTATCTCGGGGCTTCCCTGGTGGCTCAAACAGTAAAGAATCACCTGCAATGAAGAAGATGTGGGTTCCATCCCTGGGTCAGGAAGATCCCCTGGAGAAGGGCATGGCGACCCATGCCAATATTCTTGCCTGGAGAATCCCATGGACTGAGGAACTTGGCAGGCTACGAGTCCATAGGGTCACAAAGAGTCGGACACGACTGAAGTGACTGAGCTCGCGTTATTTAACTTGATGACTAAGGTTTTTGGAGACTCCTTTAAATTTGGTGCCTCAAGCAAGTGTCTCATTCTTCCCACTCTGGCCGCAGCCCTGCCTGACCATTTCTCAAGAGTGTTCTAGGTACCGGACTCTGCCTGTGGTTACAGAGAAGTTATCTTTATTTGCCCTGCCTGTGTGTATACATGCTCCCTTGTTCAGAACGGGACAAGGCAAATGCAAAATATGACTCATTCTTTTGATCACTTCATGCTGTCTGTATAAGACTGTTCAGGAAAATCCTTGCAAGAAAGGCTTTCTTGTGGATTTACAGATTGTCAGATACCCAAAGGAGCGGAAGAAAGATCATGCTGCCTCCGGAATCTGAGATATGCCACCAGCCCAGGGTGAGAAACAGAGGAGAAGCAAGGGGTCAGGCCTCTCCCGGACTTAATTTCACACCTCACATCAAATTCTCCTGCTGAACACAATGTGTATTTACATTTCCACTTTGAGGCAGAAGTTTCTATTTGCTTACACGTGTTGACTCAGTGGTTACCTTCCTTCTCTTTTTGTTTTTCCTCCCCCTAAACGGCTTCCAGTAAACAAGACTGGCAGAAGATGTCAATCAGATTTTCATTCCCATTTTCACTTTGGTATTTATGTCTTCAGAATTAATGCTTGCCCCAGTGATTCTATTTGAAGATCAGCCTAGGATCTAATTGTGTGTATGTTGAATTATTTTCTAAACCATAAGACACTATACAGATAAGGACCATTATTATTATTAATATCACTATTATTATTGGTTCATCCATAAACACCGTATCTGCCACTGAGCCAGTTTTGTCAAGAGCCCCCTAGCATTCTAACATGTATTCCACATGACTGCTCTCTGAAACTCAGATAAAGGTAAAATGCATGGATTTTTAGTGCAACCCAGGCACACTGCACAGCCTGATGAAGAATGCCCTGCCAGAACACTTTAGAAATACTGTATGCCTTTAACCTTGGGAGGTAAGGACCAGTCTGGATTGTGACTTCACACTAAACACAGCATTTAGTATACTTCCTAAGGGCATAGTCACCTTCTAAAGATGTTCTCAAGCTATAAAATCATCATCCATATTCTATTATAATTTAACTTCAGACACAGTCCCTGCAACATTTGAAATTGGTAGTGCACGGTAGGACATTGCTGGTCAACACAGAGCAAGTGGGATGTAGGTGCAGGGCTGGGCTGGGTTTAGGCATGAGCAGGCCTGAGCCTCCTTGGGCTCAAGGCTATACTAATAATACCAACCCAGGAGCACCCAGGTCTGTGGACTTCTCCTCCAGATCATTACTGCCAGAAGTCTGTTAGTGAGAAGAGCATGAAGACATGGGTTTGTGGAGTAAGGTGACTTGTTCAAGTCCTAACTCTGATCTTCATTAGAGGTCTCATCTTACACAAGCCCCTCAACACCCCCAATGTCACAAGATCCACACTGGACAGATGAGAACACCAAGATCTGGAGATGCTGTGGGCTTAAGTGAGATAACCAGTGACCATATGCTGAGGACAAATACTATCTTGGTGTGCTCTGCATAGCACCATCCAGCTGCTCCATCAGATTTTATATGTAGGACAGTCTTTAAAGATTATCCGTAAAAATATGGATTTTAACTGTTTAAAAACCTTGCAAAAGACTGGGCTCCCATCCTAGGAAGGTAACTCTCTCACAGGACATGAGCTCACCAGCTCCTCAAATACCCCCAGGCTGCCTCCTGGAGCCCAGTCACATGGCAGGCACCCCATGTCAGCATCTCTGGCTCTGACTCCAATGACGCTCAAGCGTCCTATCCCTGAGACAAGGAGCCTTGGGATGGAAGATCCCTCTACATACATCAGCTACTGCTGAGCCGCAATGAGGGTAATGGTTAAGCACACAGGCCTTGAAACCACTCTGCTTGGTCTGAACTTGAGTATCTGGTAAATTCCTAAATTCATTTTTCTCACCTATAAGCTGGGAATAATCTTTCCTCACAGGGTGGTGGTGAGGATAGATTGAAAAAAAAAATGAAGAAAAGGGAATAGCTTGAAAAATGCTAAGAAGAGTTCCTGGTAGGCTCTTGATAAATATTACCCATCATTATTATCTTGGCTTTGAGAAGTCAAAATAATTAGAGCTCTTTACCATCACAAGGCCAATCTGCTTTCTTTTGATTTTGTTCTACTCAAATGGGTTCACAAACCCTCCTCTGCCCAAAGCAACTGAGCTGGTATCCAGCCACTGGAATGGGGTGAGATTCACCACTCCACCCCCATTCTCTACGTCCTGTCGACAGTCACCTTTGTCCCATATTTCATATGGCCCCAATGAACTGCTCAGGTCAAAATAATTAGGCTATGCCAAGTGTCATAAAAACAAGAAAAGCCAGAAAATGTTTAAATGGGCCTCAATTGAAGAAGGCTGGAACCATTCAGAGCAACAACAAATGAAAGTCAGATGGAAACATGGAGAAACCCCACTGTTCCCTCTAAATTACAGGAAATTCATGTTGCCCGATTGTGAGGGGCTTTTCCTTGGATTTCTCGTGGGAGGTCATGGGATTGGGGCAAGTGCCTGGGAGACGCTAGGAGGGGCAAGGGGATGATGAGGCAAAGGGGTGGCGACTCCTTGTCTGTTCCTTCCTTTCACCTCCCTACCCTAACCACCCTTCAAGAAACAGGTTAGCTTGCTTCTTCAAGGGAGCCTTCCCAGATGACTGTAACAAGGCGGAATTCTTCATTTCTTTAAAAGTCCCTTGGCAGTTCTCATCTCACACCCCTTTGATATCTCTCTTTTTTTTTTTTTTTTTGCATTATAATTTGTTTCCCATTTTCCATGCATTCTCCCCAACTAGACGTGTAAGTTTCTTAATGCAATCTACAAATCTTTGAATCTCTTATAGTGCTGAGCCCCTAGTAAAGTTTCTAAGAAATAACTCCTAGTTACCAAGGAGGTGTCATTGCATAGGGAGAAAGCACAGCCAAGTGGTGAGGAGCCCTGGTCTAGGTCCAAGCTTAGACCCACTGTGTATCCTTGGCAAGACCCTTCCCCTTCTGGAGGACTGGTATTAATTAAGCATAGGAGTTTTTCAGCTCTGCTTTGTAACGGTTGTGGCCTTAACCTTCTCTTCTGTTGCTTGCCAGATATCACAGGAGCCAGCCATGGACTGAAGGCCTCATAACCCTACAACCACAAATAATTATCCACAACTTCCTACCCAAAGACTCAACCCAAAGCACTAAAGACTAGGAAAAGCAGGATTTCCGGTCCAAGGGAAATGGTTCTCAACTCCTCCTTTCAATAGAAGAAACTGGAGAACTCTACAGAACACCAAAGCAAGTCAACACAAATCCTGGGGGATCAGAGGATAGGCATTTCTTTTTTTCCAAAATCTTTTTCAAGATGTACAATAAAATAGATCCCCAAGTCTAGCTGGAGTAACAAGCCAACTGCATTCAAGTTATTTATAATTGGGTAAAATTCACAAGTTGTATGAAATAACAAGGTTGCATGATAATATCAGGTGAGGGCTAAATGATACCCTCTAGAGAGAAAAGGTGAAAAGGTCTGGGAGGTCAGGGAAAACAAGGCTGGAAACAAGAGTTGGATGGAGAGAGATGTCAGTCTCATTTACCTGCGTATCCCCAGAACCAAACACAGGGCCTGGCGTGCTGGGGGCACTCAAGCTGTGATGCTGAATAAACCAGGGGTGGGAAGGGCATGCTGGGTGGGGCGGTGGGCTGGAGCAAAGGCAAGGAAGTGGGGGGTCACTAAGCCTAGGGACTAAAGGAAAAGCAGTTTGGCTGGAGTAGGAAGGTTTACTTAAAGGCACATTTGGGGGACATAGGAACCCAGATAGTGTACAGGCTTTGAAACCCAAATGGCGGGATTTGGATAATACTTGGTAATAATCTGAATCCTCTGGAAGGTATTTTTCCTTCTATTTCAGTACTCAGATCCAGAGAGGACAGAATGAGGTTTGCATCTTGGAAAAGTCTATCAGAAATCCCCGTAATTCAGTCTACTTTCTTTCTGGCCACTTAGAAGTTATAAAGGTTCAAGATAAGATGCACACGTTTGTGCATGGAATTGATAAGGAAGAGGCCCCTGGCAACGGTCCAGGTCTATTGGAGGCCTTGATTTTACTCTAGAGAGTAAAATATTTCACAGGAAAATAAAGTTATTTAACGCCTGGGAAAGGGGTCCTGTGAAACCCACAGGCTGCTTCCTCAAAGCCCAGCCAGGTAAATCTACCCTTGACCCTGGGTGGTTATTTCCTTCTTCAACTATACATGTTGATCCCAGTCCATATAAACAGAACTTGAAGCTACAAAACTGACTGCAATCAATACTTTGAAAAACATTTTCAACAAAGCCAGTGTTTTCAAGTGGATTCACTGAGAAGAAAATGTTGCCCCCAATCCTATACTTCATGGTTTCACCTAACCAATAACACTTCAGGATTTTCTCTGCCAAAAGCATATAAGTGGATAAAATAAGAATGTATATGATGTCATCTGGATCCTTAACCCACACCCCTTTAGATCAGTATGCCTAGAAAAAGTTTTTCAAAAAACTCAAAAGAGAAAAATTCCTATAGGATTCCCAAAATTAATGGTTTCAAAGTTCTAAATTACAAAAAGAGTAAAATATTTGCATTGAAATTTCTCCATAGTCTGATAGATAGTATTTGACAATGAAGAAAATAAACCCAATATATGAGTCATCCTGGAATGTATTTTAATTCCCCCCTTACATAAATCTCAATAAATCCATTGTCTCCTAAATAAGCCATGTTTATAGCAAACACCCTGTAAAAAAAGCAATACTGTAAATTAAAGAAAAAAAATAGTAAAAATATATAGTTATGTCTTTAAACAAATTTAAAAGATTGAAAAATTACCTGTGGGTGGATTAAAAACAAAAAAACAAAAGTAAGTTTTGCCTGTACATTTGTTTTTCCCCCCTCACTGTTGACAAGCCGATCAGCCTTTGTGTGGATAATCTTATCAGAAAACAAAAACAAAACAACCCTCTGAGCCTGTTTGTTAGAAATTTAGTACTGGCCCAAGGAGGAAAGCAACCTTCTTTGGTTAACTTGGATTCCAAAGTAATTCTCGATGAAAGAGCATTACGTTAAAGTCATTTTTATATAGCACATTAATCCGGAACAAAAGCCCCCTTTATAAAAATGACCCTCATTATCCTGGTATGGAATGAAGCCTAGGGAATTAATTTGTATAAATAAACATTAGTTAAGAATGAGACTTGCTGCATAACAATGATCAGATGGCAGAGGTAATCCAGACTTAGGCGTGAGAATATGGTGTTGCTTTTAACAACAGCAACAGTTATTTAACTAGGACTGGTTCCAAATGAGGCTTAAATCAAGCAAGTTGGATTTAAGAACATCTTTGCAATTTAAAGGTGTCGCCTTATTTGAGGGCTATCTCAACAACAACAAAAAAAAACAAATAAACATAGTTTTAGAAATTCACTGCAGAGAAATAAAGGAGAGAGAATCTGTAAAAGAAAAGGCAGGGAGTGGACGGGTGAGGGTAGGACCTAGAGTGAGCCAGGAAGGTTTCATTTATAGAGGAGCAGCGCCACCTGCTGGTAGGCCGGCATTTCGAGGCCCTCTGCAGTATGGGGGCCGTCATCTATCTTGCAATCTATGCATAAATATAGAGCAGTATTTTTCAGCTGCTGTTATACATAAGAATTTTATTACCAGTCGGCAGATTTCTAACACACTGGTTGCAGTTTAATAATCCTCTATTACCTGAAGTATGGGTTATATAAAAACCTAGAATGTTAATTGTTGACAAACCAATTCTAATACGTAAGGCACTGTAAGTCACCCAGTAAATATTCAAATAAATCAAAAGGGATGGCTCTTTTTCCTCTAACAACGTGTTATTAAACACCACAACTTGATCACTTATATAAAAATAATGTTCATACATTTCAATGTACTAAGAAACAAGGAAAAATGCATCATAATCTTACTAATGGAGAGTTTTCCCTTCATTTACAATTTAGAGGAAAATGTTTTTGCAGAGAATATTTTCCTCATCTTTAAAAACTGGACTTAAACCAATGTGTCACTTAGGGAATTTTCTCATATAACAAAACCTGAGTTATAAACAACTAAGATTGCATCTATAAAAGGTTATATTTTTTTAAATGGCACTATAGGAGTCACAGAACATATAAGTCACTGATAGAGTGAGAAACAGTGCCTGTCATTTTTTCCAGAAAAAGATCATACAAACGCGATAGCAAAGGAACACAATAAAAGGGAGGAACAGGAATGAGATAGGTGACTCTGATTATATCAGCAAAGGAAACTGTGAAATAAATTAACACCCAAGCACCCGGGAAAGGCATATTGCAGCTTTACTGAAAGTGATCGGTATGCAACCGAGAAGGCTGGTGATTTTGTAAGAACAGAAATAAAGTGTAGGCTGAGAAATCTGGTGGTGATAACTAATGACCACGCTACTTACAACTCTGATTTGATCTCTAACAGAAAAAAATAAAAAAGCACTCTACAGGATAGATGTATCCAATAGGAACTGAATTTTTCACTTGAAACGAAAAAACCCCAAATGGGATCAAAGGGCCCCAGAAAATGAAAAATGACAGTTCCTATGTTGCCTTGATTTGATCTCAAGCCAAACGACCACGCTGATAACATTCCATAGCTTAAGAAGAAGCCTGGATTATAATGGGAAGTGGGTGAGTGCCACTGCCCATTCAGCTGATGGGAAGCCTGCTCTAATTTCAAAAACTTATTGAGATTTAATCTCTAACAACTACAGTGAAAAAGAAGCTGGTCCAGCAACCAAAGGGGCATCCCTTAACACACACACACATACTCAATTTTGTTATTTCTGATGGGAACTGTGGAATCCCTCCACATTCCATTCTTCCACCTAAGTTGGGTAAGACATATGGGTAAAGAGAATCAAACGTCAGAGTGCCTCCTGTAAGCCTACGGTATCTCCAGTTACCTATCATGGGACTTGAGGAGGAGGGTCTCGAGCATGAGCAGAGAGCATCTTCTCTCCTGTTTCAGCTGGTTCCCCCTCATGGCGAGAGACAGGGCTGCCGGGAGCAATTCCAGGCAGATGTGGAGGGTGTGTGGGACTCTGCAATCTAGGGCTGTTGAGACTTGAGTGGGTCATCCAGTGTACTAGCATGGCGAGAGAAGGTCCCCGCAGCTGACTGGGGTCTCAGTGATTAAAGGTACAAGCCCTGCCTTCAAACCAGTTGGGACAAATTCAATTAATGGGGGATCAGAGTCCGATGAAAGCAGCTTGTTTGAGTTAGAAATGTACTGCAGACATGAAGGGCTTTGTGAGGTTACTCCAGGAGGAGTGAAACAATGGGTTTGCCATGCATTCCCAACTCGCACCTCGACCACCCAGACTCAAAAAGGCCTGATAACATATAGAAGGGAATGGATCAGCATCCCCAGCTCTACTACGGACTCCAAACACTCCCACCAGAGAAGCAGTGGAAGAAAGAAGAAACAGTGGTCAATTCTGGATCCAGCTCTTCAAGAGTGATCCAGCAGCCAAAGGAAGCAGCTGCTCAGAAGTGAATGTTTTGGTCAAGATGGCACGAGGAAACGAGAAGCAAGACCTCTAAGCTCAAGCTCCTCTTGTCTCTTGAGATACGTGCCTAATAAACTGTGGGAACATAATCCCAACACAGTGTATGTTATTCAGCAAATCTGTGTTGAATCCCTACTGTGTGCCTTGGCTGCTGTGAGTAAAGAATGTTTTGGTCAAGATGGCACGAGGAAACGAGAAGCAAGACCTCTAAGCTCAAGCTCCTCTTGTCTCTTGAGATACGTGCCTAATAAACTGTGGGAACATAATCCCAACACAGTGTATGTTATTCAGCAAATCTGTGTTGAATCCCTACTGTGTGCCTTGGCTGCTGTGAGTAACACACTGGGAATCCAAAGACCAATGAGAGTTGTGTGTGCTCATTGTTTATTTCTATAAAGCTCAGCGTGAAAACTGCTCTAAATGAGGCTTATAGCAAACTAGATGTCCATCAACAGATGAATGGATAAAGCAGTTGTGGTACATATAGACTTTGAACACAGCAGGGGAAGGAGAGGGTGGGATGAACTAAGAAAGTAGCATTGATATATATACACATTGATATATAT
This sequence comes from Cephalophus harveyi, assembly GCA_006410635.1. Classification (NCBI taxonomy): domain Eukaryota; kingdom Metazoa; phylum Chordata; class Mammalia; order Artiodactyla; family Bovidae; genus Cephalophus; species Cephalophus harveyi. The sequence goes on from SJYT01056681.1 coordinate 800,591, forward strand.
GTGTAAAATAGCTAGCTAATGGGAAACTACTGCATAACATAGAAGGCCCAGCCTGGCACTCTGATGACCTAGAGGGATGGGATGGGGTGGGTGAGAGGGAGACTCAAGAGGGAGGTTGTGTGTATATATACACATACATACATACATATAGTTATGACTGATTCACATTGCTGTATGGCAGAAACCAAGACAATACGGTAAAGCAATTATCCTCCAATTTAAAATAAATAAATGAGGCTTATAGGAACTGTTAACAGAATTAGAGAAGACGCATCCATTTGAGGGGTGGGGGCAGTGAAGAAGTCTTCACAGAGATGGCGCTATTTGAACTATGTGTTTAAATCAGGAGTCAGCCAGTGTTTTTCTGTAAAGGTCAGGTAGTAACTATTTTACTTAAGCTCTCGGTTGCAACTACTCAACTTTGTGGTTTTGACTTGAAAGCCACCATTGATAATATGCAAATGAATGGCTGTGACTGTGTTACAATAAAACTTTACTAAAACAAGGAGAAGGGCCACAACTGGCTGGCCTCTGCTCTAAAGGATCGAAAAGTTTCTATCAGCTAGAAAAGCAGAGGAATCACAGGCATAGGAAAAAGTTATAGAAATGTGTATATAATGAAAATAAGACATTTTTTAAAGAAAAGTTAGATGAAAGATACATGGAGAATGGAACTAGTAAAACAAGTTGAGGTCAAACTGTGAAGGGCTTTGAAGGCTGGAGGTTGCCCTATTAAAAATAAGAAGCCATCAAAAGTTTATCATTTTCTTCTTTAAATGGGATAACAACATGATGGAATCTGTGCTTTAACATAATAAATGTAGTGGCGGTTTAGTAGCAAGAGAGACTAATTGAGTGGAAGGCAGCGGCAGTCTAACAGATGAGAGGAAAAATGAAGGCTTGAGGTTAGCAATGCCACTAAGATATAAGAAGAAAGGGCTTGAAATGTAATCTGGAGATCAAACTAGATGGCTTGGCCATCAGCAGGATGGAGGAGAAAGCAGGATCACAGAACCCTTAGGATTTCAAAATGTGTATCACTACTCACTCAAGCCGTCTCTAGACTGTCCCCACATCAGGTCTGCTCAAAGAAAGAGGCAAAGGCAGGGTGTGGGTATTTGGTACTATTGACCCTGATCCTTGCACTAATCTTACTAACAGGGAAATCAACAAGCAGAAGAGCCCAACTGCTTGTAAAGAAATTTGGAAAAGGTGATGTTATGAAACCTCAACACCACTCAGGCCTCAAAGATCAGCTGAGAAGCTGAGATCAAGATCACCATCAAGAAAAGAAATTTTGATGGAATTTAAAAGGAAAGAAACGTTCTCTCTCCCAGTCCTCTGTTCCCCTCGTTTGCTCGCCAACCTTGTTCCAAAAACACACTGAATTCACTGTCTCTATGTCTACTTTAGAGACAGAAAAGTCATAAGGCAACTTCAGTAAGATAAAGAATGACGAGAAACAGAGTCACAGTTGGTCCATGAGGTCCTATTACTGTCTCCTTTTTTTCAGAAGAGGAAACTAAAGAATAGAGAGGTTCTAGAGCTGGTGCAAAGGCCCATGAGAGCAAGGGATGATGTCGACTCTGGGACTGCCTAGATAAAATAAGACAATGTCGGTAGAGGTATAAGGACTTACATACGTATAAGGCGTTATTCTTATGATAGCAATCAGCATCTGCCAAACATCCATTTGGTGAACAGATCAAAACATGACTGCATCAGGACTGTCTCTAAGTCCCCAGAAAATGTACAAATCTCACCCCTTCTTTTTCCCTGCCTTAAGGTTCCCAAGAATTTCAAGCTTTAATTGCCAAGGAGATCACTTAGTTCACTACACAGTGAGTGGGAATAGCTTGGGAGTTCCCTACTATAACGCAGAGAAAAGACAGGAGATGTTAGCCTATCAGAGACCCATCTTTGTGTTCATGGGAGAAATCTGTGAAGGAGCGGCCCTTCCCGAAACTAGCACCTGGCATATTTCACATCTACATCCTCAGCCCTCCAGGCCACATGGCCTGAATCTCTACCTCCTCCCTGTCTGCGTTCATAGCAAGTTTCATTCTGTCATTTTCACTGTGCATCTCTTTTCTCTGCAGGTCATTGTACCTCCTTTTTCAGTAACACCTGTTTAGGGCTTGGGCTTTGAAGAATCCCTGTGAATGAGTTCTCTCAGTTAGATATGTTATAAGCCATATGTGGAAACTGACTCATCTGCACTGACGAAATGACCAGATCAACCTTGACAAAATGCAGAGAGCAATTCAAAACCACTCAAAGGTAAGGGAATGCTTGGCACATCCTGAGAGAGCTCTGTGAGCAATGGAGAAAGCTCCCTGCCCACTTCTTATCTTGAGCAGAACACACAGAAAAATGATAAACAGAAAATATCTATGAGACATGAAGCCTTCGGACACTTTAAGGTGGGAAGAATTGTTATTCTGGTGCTGTAGGATAAGATTTGCCCACCACAAGTCAGTGTCAATGATCACGAAGCGAAAGTGTTAGTCACTCAGCCATGTCTGACACTTTTCAACTCTATGGACTGTAGCCCAGCCTGCCAGGCTCCTCTGTCCATGGAATTCTCCAGGCAAGAATACTGGAGTGGGTAGCCATTCCCTTCTCCAGGATATCTTCTAAAGCCAGGGATAGAAGTCAGATCACCGGCATTGCAAGCAGATTCTTTATTATCTGAGCCACATGGAAGCCACGAGTGGCCTTAAATGCGTCTCCACATTTCGGCAGGTGGACCAGGTCACCTACAAATAGTCACAGCTCTCTACAAATGGACCCATTTCTCATAAGACCCCACCTGATGCATTATTATTTTTGTGTCACCCTGACTCGCATGAAAGTGATCAAGTTCATCAAAATTAGTAAAACTGAATGCAAATACCACAAGTCCTTGATTTTCTGGGACAAACACGCTACACACATGAGCATACTTTGTATGGTGGTATCCCTGTCTTTCCTCATTTGAAACATTGGTGGTTTTTGTCTACTGTGATTTTTTTGTTGTTGTTGTTATTTGTTTCTAGATCTTCTTTCCCAGTATTGAACTTTCACAAAGAATATGGATTGTAACTCCTAGCTGATGATTTTTCAAGATCCTTCAATTATGGCCTAGTTTTTCTTTTTCTTGCTGTATTATTCCCTCTGAATCTTCTTGTATCCTGCTTGTGGGGTATGAGAAGACTGCACACACGCACACACATTACATCTGTATACCTATATCTGTATAGACGCACATACTATATTGTAAGTGGCTTATAAAGTTTTAGGAAACTTCACAGATCTGGGGCCATCTGGCTTCTGGCAAACCATCTATTCCTTTAGCCGATGGCTGAGAATCCTTCCTTCATTCATTTCTTCATTCATCAAATATTTACTGAACTGGAACCCTTCAGGCCATCTCCTATTCAGGTATTCTTGCCAAAACACAAAGCTCAGCCAAGAATGCAAGTGTAGTATATTTCTGGCCCCAGAGGGAAGGCAGGCAGACCCCCAGGTCTTTTCTTGACTGAGTGGAAATCCAACTGGCTCCAGCCCAGAAAGCTGGCAAGGGTCTGAATGGAGATCACGTTCGGGCAAGCAGTCGGCTCCACTCCCAGAAGACAGCCCTTGCTTGGTGGTCTACAGAGCGCCCCTGTAGGTACCAACTTATGTGGCTCCAGCTCCGAGGAGCAGTCTTTCTCACTTCAAAGTCGTTCAGTGTAGCTGATCGTCCCTGACACAGACCTGCCTCAAACGCATCCACTTTGTGTACAGGGTTTTCTCTTTAGCTTTAGGAGTATTTGGTGGTACTCATCCTATCCTACAGAATGGGATAAAACCAGGACTTTCCGTTTTATGAGAAGAGGTTGGAAGAGTTTTCCTTTTGCTATTTCCCTTGGTGGTGGGAGGGTAGCTCCTCCTATGGATGACCAGATGAAATGATCAGAGAAGGAAGGCCACTTTGGAATCTCCAGACCCTTTTTCCTCAGCTCATCTGAGCTAGACATCAGAAGAATGCCTCCTCAGAACAAAAATCTAGGGGTTTGTCTAGAAGCTCTCTGCAAACAAGGCACTATTTATCAAAAAGTCTTTTTGATGCTATCTGAAATTTCAACTGTGTGGATCTGACAATGCTGAACTTGTTTCTGTCCATTCAGATTCTCTTTGAAAAAATGTTTGGCTGGAGAAGCAAAATTTTGGTAAGCAAATGTGAGGATGGATGATTCCTTGATTATCTAGGTAATTCAACACGATGGAGCACCCAGTGGTTAAGACTCTGCACTCCCACTGCGGGGGGGTGCAGGCTCAAGATCCCTGCTCAGGCAACTAAGATCCCATCAGTCATGTAGTATGGCCAAAAAAAGAACAATGTTGGTTTAGGAGTAGACCTCTGAGAACATGGCATTCTCAGCATGCGTGCTCTACCACTGCTTGAGAGCGCAGGATCCGTGTGCTTTTCTGTGCTGTTTCAACTGTCTTTTGGGGTTGAAGGTATGCATAAATCCTCCAGTCCTGGATGCTCACATACACACACAGTGAACTCAGATCAAATTCATGTGCACTGAGAAATGAAAAAGAAAAGAAAATTGCACCACGGTACTTAGAAATACCACATGACTTCCTCGGATTTTGTGTGGCCATACTTCACAGGAAATGTGTTTTGTATTTCCACTAGAGTCGGATAAATGGTTGGAAATGACAGTGGATTCTCAGTGAATGGGACATGAAGCACTTGATTATTTTCTTCCCTCCATAGATGGAAGGAGACGTTCCGTCTTCCTGAGAAAGATGGGAGGAGAAAGAGTCTTCTTGCCATACACAGGGATTTAAAAAAAGAATTCCCAGGAGCTCTAACGGAAGCCACTGCAGGCAGCTTGAGCCACGACCCTCAGGGCTGGTCACATGCCCCTCTGGTGGCCCTCCTTGGCCTTGCTTCTGCTGCTCAGCCTGGGTCAAGGCCATTCACAGTGATTCAGAGATGCCTGGCTCTATCCCCACTGACACACTCAAGAAGTGGGTCTTGCTGGAAAATGGGAGGCTGGTCAGGGAGGAAAAAGAAATACTGATGGAATGGATCCCCAAAGACCAAGGGCAGTGGAGGCGACCCAGTAGGTCTCTAGTCCCAGCCATATTGTTGTTATTGCCGTCCAGTCACTAAGTGGTGTCTCTTTGCGACCCCATGGACTGCAGTATGCCAGGCTTCCCTGTCCTTCACTATCTCCTGGAGTTTGCTCAAACTCATATCCATTGAGTCAGTGATCCTATCTAACCATCTCATCCTCTGCTGCCCTCTTCTTCTTTCCCAGCCATGACTTCAGGAAATTCCCTAGAAGACGACTTCATAGAGCCCCAGTTGGAATCACAATAACTGCTGGGTCAGCTGGGGAGAATTAAGCTCGAGAAATTTAACTAATGTGGAATTCAGCCACTTCAGTGCCATTAATTCAAGTTTCTTTTAAAAGGATTTAATTTCTTGGAATTGTATCTGGATAATGTGCTTCAGCTGCGAGTCCTAGAGGCTGTTAGATTGAGTCTTCCTTCTTTGGGCTTCTGAGGGGAGCCTCCTCCCTCCTCCTCCTGGCACAGCCCCAACTCACTGGTCTTCTTCACTCTCACAGAGGAGTTACTCAGGACCTCCTCAGGTCCAGTCCTTCCTTCCATGGCTGCCCCATGGAGGTCTTCCCAAGACAAAGCCTCTATGGCCCATTCCCCTGTCAAATACCTAGAATGCTTTTTATACTGGAGAAGTAAATGGTAACCCACTCCAGTATTCTTGCCTGGAGAATCCCATGGATGGAGAAGCCTGGTGAGCTACAGTTCACGGGGTCACAAAGAGTCGGACACAACTGAGCGACTTCACTTTCACTTTTTTATGCTAATAAGAGAGCCCTACTCAAACTGTGATTTTTCCAGTAGTCATGGACAGAGAGTTGGACCATAAAGAAGGCTAAGTACTGAAGAACTGATGCTTTTGAACTGTGGTGCTAAAGAAGACTCTTCAGAGTCCCTTGGACAGCAAAGAGATCAAACCAGTCAATCCTAGAGAAAATCAACACTGAATGTTCATTGGAAGGACTGATGCTGAAGCTTCAATACTTGGGCCATCTGATGTGAGGAGCTGACTCACTGGAAAAGACCCTGATGCTGGGAAAGATTGAAGGCAGGAGGAGAAGGGGGTGACAGAGGATGAGATGGCCAGATGGCAGCATCGACTCAATGGACATCAGTCTGAGCGAACTCTGGGAGATAGCGATGAACAGGGAAGCCCGGCGTGCTGCAGTCCATCGAGTCACAAAGAGTCAGACACGACTGAGAACTGAACAACAACAACTCACCCTTCAAGGTCTTCTGCTGGCACTCCCAGGCACAGGTCTCAGGCTCCAGCCAAACGGGGTGGCCAGCTGTGAGGAGGTGCCGGCCCAGCCTCTGCTGCCACACCCTCTCTCATGCTACGAGGCAGGACACTCTCTGCCTCCCGTTCTCCGAAGCACATCTGAACTGCTCCATCCTGTGGAACCTTTCCTCAGCTGGCCAGCAGGAGGTGGCCTCCAGGCCCCTACACTGCCCTCCCTCTCTCACACCAATCTCCACACCATCCCCAGCTTGCAGGACTGGAATCCTCGTCTTTCTTCCCCTTCCTTGGAGACAGACGGACCTATCCATCTTCTTCAGCAAGTCAATCTGCTCCACAGGCTGCAGAACTAACCATCCAGCCTGACCTCAAATCTAGCCCCACCGCTGAGTCACTGTGTGACTCCTGGCAAGTCTCTTAACCTCTCTGTGCCTCAGTTGCCTCATCTGTCAATGCACAGATGTGTCCATTTCCAGTTGCTTCAGCTGAAAATAAAGATTACTACCTCATGGTAAGGATTAATATTTGTAAAGGGCACAGAACAGCGCCTGCAATGCAGAAAATGCTACATGGCTGTACAATTTAAGAACAACAACAAACACACGTGTATACACATACCCCCTCACAGTGTTAGCAGAGTCCCGTGCATACAGTAAGGGCCTCGCTGGTAGCTCAGTGGTAAAGAACCTGCCTGCCAATGCAGGTGGCATAAGAAATGTGGGTTTGATCCCTGGGTCAGGAAGATTCCCTGGAGGCAGGCATGACAACCCACTCCAGTATTCTTGTCTGGAGAATCCCATGGACAAAGGAGCCTGGCGAGCTACAGGCCACAGGTCACAAACAGACATCACTGAAATATATAGTAAGAGTAGATGTTATACTAAGGCTAGTCTTAATGTGAATCCAAGTTAAGCAACTGGCCATTTCCCAGCACTGCTACATAAACAAGCCTTGGGCCCTAGATGATGGAAGATATATACACACACTACGAGAAGAGGTGTCAGCCTTGCTTCAAAAGGGGACAGTGATTTTCCAGCAAAGCTTAGTAGCGCTCACTCTTCTTCCCTCCTCACCAATGAGTATGACCTGTTTGTACTCTCTACATCCACTCTATTCTGGAAACAGTTCCCATTATGCCATTCTGTGCTTCATCGCTTGTAGGCTTAAACACAAATCAGAGAGATCCCAAACGCTGAGAACTTTCCAGCATGCTGGCAAATGTCCTAAATCTGTTGGGCCAGATGACAAACGTCCATCTCAGATCCGGGAAGCATCCAACTCACATGATGGGCACCATATGAGAAGAGAAGTTCCCAAAGCCTGATTGAGACCAGAGCGCTCAGATCAACTGCTCATTTCCGTCTGGATGGGATTTGCAGGGAGGATGCAGTGTAGTCCAGGCTGCCGCCCTGCAAGCCTCTCTCCAGTGGCTTTACACCATCCTTGGTCTGATGCTAATTCAAGACAATGCCTCATCGGATCACAACAAATTAGCCACAGACACGCGATAGCAATCAACTCAGGGGGCTGTCCTGAATGCGGGCTGGGGGATTCCCTGTCTCTACGAGCCGCACGCTCCCACAGATGTTTCTAAAAGCCTCTTCCCAGAGGCCCATTTAGAGAGAAATTAAATGCAACTTTGACTTAATTAACGTTTTAAATGATAATGAATACAATGTAGATTCATAGGAGGCATTTACATTGTGTTGTAAAATTGATAAAAATTTAATAACTCTTTGTTAATAAGTTATGTCTCCCCAGACCCATAAAAGCCTAAGGCACTGCAAACTCCAGCCTGGGTCTAATCCAGGCTCCTGGTGCAGGTGGAGGAGGGAGGCAGAGATGGACTTGACATTTGCTCCAAGCCTGCTCTAATTCAAACCTCTGCTTGTTCATCAGGACTTTATTTCATACAGTAAAGGTCAGGATTTGGGCTCAAGGCACAGCCTTGACAAGAAAGCTCAAGTGAAAGGCGGGCTGGCCCTGGCATCTGTCGCCTGCGATAGGGGAGGAGGGGGGAGATGGCGAGCCAACTGGCCACATCTGCCCCCACCATGGAGGTAAGAAGCAGAGTCCACTGCCTGGTGGTAGGAGCTGTCAGGGTGAGTATGGTGACAACTGGCCACAGTCCTGAAATAAAAATGCAAACATAATTTCCATGTCACCTTGCATAAGGACTTCTGTTTAGCTTCCTTGTGGCACACACGCCAACACCTTTTCCGGTTGTCCTTGAAGAGCCCAGTCCCTTATTAAGGCATCATACGCCTGGGAAGCAAGGTGTCCCACAGACGGGGATACCCACAAAGCTCCCTCTCCTCTCCTCAATCTGGCCATTCTACTTCCTGTCTCCCAGCTCTGTTTCAAAGGATTTCTTTTAAAGGCTTGGTTGCTGTTTGCCTACTGTTCCCTTTCTCTTTCATCCACATGTGGTGCCTCTTCACAGCATATTTATCTTGGAGAATTTGATGGCACTATTTCTGAGAGAAAGAGGAGAGCACTTCATGGTCCCCAAATGCAAGTCAGTTGCTTCTAGACCTGTGTCATACTAGAAAAAGCAGCCATTTATTACAAATAAAAACATGATTTGTATGGAGATGTCCTTAGAGATGGACAATTAAAAGGGTTCATTTCAAAGGAAACTTTGCCCAAAACATGATGATTGTCTTACAAAGTGCAAATTGTCTTGCAGTGAGCTGACCACCGTAGGAAAGAATATGTTGTGTCACCCTGCTGCTGAATGTGGCTACCAGAAAATCAAGGGACAGACGTGGGCTTCTGCAGTCTTGCCTTCTACCAACAAAAGTGCCCTAAGATTCCCATTGAGGTCCATTATGCACGGAATAATTAAATGGTTTCCCAGGTTGAGTTGCTTTCCTGTTTTTCCCTTCCTGTGATGAAGTGCAAATGGCCAAATCAGGGCACATGGGCCAAGCCTAAAGAGGTAGGGCAGAAGCCAAAAGTTGCTGTAGTATTTGTAGCCGTAAACGGACATTGGGGAGAGAGAGAGGAATAAGGGAGAAAGAGAGATTCCACCAGCAAGTGTGACTAGATGGGAGATACTGTGGACCCAGAATTAATGGGTTTTAAAAAATACAGGGCAAACCATGATTTAGATTGATTTGAGCTGAGTGTGCTTTGACTGTCCTTTTTCTTTCTATTGCTGATGGTGGTCGTGGGGAAAAAAGAGCCTTTGGTTTCAAGGTCCAGAGTAAAATAAACAAAATTTAGGATTGGGGAGCTTGAGGAAGTCACCCAAAACTATATGTACAGAAACGGACTGAGATAATTACGTGCTGTTGATTTTTAAAGGCAGCTTGTTAAATGAGATCTCCCTGCAACAGGCATTGGTGACAGTCAGCATCGAGTGTGTCCTATTAGACACTCTTCTAAAGCTATTTGCACGCCTGCCTAGTATCTGATTTTATATACTTCAAAATATCATTAGGGCAGTCGAGTGACTTTAGTTCTACTGACAACATTAATTCTCTGCCTGCACAAACCAACGGCTACTTGGGATAAGCTGATTTTTGTTTATTATCTCACAAGATTCAAGATTACACTAAACTGATTTTGGTATTTCTCCCGTCAACCTAATCATATTGGACTTCTCTTGACCAAACCATTAGAGTTGAATGCCTCCTTGTATTATATTCACACCCAAAAGAAAAGTTGTGCACAATTTAAAATTAGCTACAGCAATGCACAAGTGGGTGTATGTAATTGTGCAGGCTTAAACTATTAGTAAATTGAAAGGCTAGTGTGAGTGATCATACATGTCCTTTAGCTGAATCTATTTCTGAGTGCAAGTCTAAAGATCTATTTCTCTTCAAGCACATGATTAATTTGTTCATGCCAGGGTTACTGATGGTTTGTGGCCAGTACCATGTCAGGCAGACCTCAGCAGGTCTGAATCAATAGGGTCTTATATTGTCACTGGATCATAATTTGGATTGTCCCCTTTTGATTAGATTTAACAATCAGATATCAGGCAAGGCTGAAATAACAAGAATAAATTCTGACCAGAGAAAAGACACTACTTTACAAAATTATATGGAAGAGAAGTGGAACCGATTAGAACTTCAATCTCTATTTACGTGTGTGTGGATACTGTCAGACATATATATGTATGTTTGAGAGTACTAGAACATAGCAACTTGTGAAAAGTCTGGGGCCCATACCATCTGAGCATCTTTTAAGATAGCCGGTACTTCTGTTTAGGATCAGGCAAAGTGAATCAGAAATGATCCAAAAATGAATCAGGATGATCCAAAACAGAATCAGAATGATCCAAAAATGACGCACACCAATTCTAACCCAACATATTGCATGGTTCATTCTTGCCAAAAATAGAATACGTCTTGTGATGCATCCTTACTGGTCACTCCTTGTCTAACTTTTCTGACATCGCTTGTTAGGTCTTTTGTAAAGAACTCTTCCTTCTCTGCAAATCTTTTTGTCAGCACGGTGTTCACAGACATCTCACGAGCTCAATAGAAGGAGACATCTGTGGGAAAAGTATGTGACTTAACAACACAGGGAATGTGTAAGGGGCCACACCTCCAAGGAGAGGTCCATGGAGCAGGCAGGGCCTGCTGTTAGGAGGCAGATTTCTAAAACTGTGTGAACACTTTTAATATATCGCTGCTCCTCTGGGAACTGGCTACTTCTTTTCCCACTTCAGAAAACACTTAATGGGACTTTGCGTTTCAATTTAATGTCCCTTGAAAACAGAAATCTTTCCCCTTATAAGGAAAAAAAAGAAAAAAAGTAAAGAGGTAGAGGAAAGGCAAAAGAAAGCGAATCAGCGAGTCTCCAAAAGACACTGGCTCAACTAGGAAACTGCGACCAAAGCAAGCTCCATAATAGTATAATGACCTTTAATGACTGTCTTGGGAAACAATACAGCCCCGGCATAAAAGACAAAGGGCAAAACCCATCATGGTTCTGCTGACACTAATTCAAGATGATTTTCAGAACAACTAAAGAATGTAAGAGAAGTAATCTGATCCGCCCATCTGACCTCACTTTGATGCAAAGGCCGTTCTGCTGCCATTTCTAATTGTCAAACCCTCTACGTCTCACATCTGTTCATATTTAATGAAAAGCCCACTCTCACCACTGCTTTTTGAGGCAACCAGCCCTGTCCAATGGGCACCACCCAACCCCACCACTGGCTAGGGGAGGCCGGGGATCGCTATTGGAGCTCTGCCAGTGGAATTCTGCATAGACATAGACATCCTTTAATTGGAGAAGAAGGGCTTATGTGGGCCCACAGAGGGGCTCAAATTGGAATGGATTTTTCTAACTTATTATTAATGGTCAAAGGTGAGCGGACTCACACAGGGATGGATGAAATCTGCTTTTGTTTGATGGAGTGACGACGGCGGGGAGGCTGATGAAACAGAGGAGGCCAACCGGCCCCCCTGAGCTGTCAGTCCCAGTTACGCCTTCGACACACAGCCCAGAGCACCACATTCGCAATAGCGGGGCTGATGCCGGATGCGTAGAAAGACAACAGTCTCATGCCCGGGATGTTTCTGAGCAGATGGGACAATCCCACCCTTAATTCTTCTCCTGGTCGCCATCAATACTTGGATTAAATTGCAGAGCTGAGAAATCCCCCCAATTATGGTTTTGCCTGCATAAGATGGAAATTGCACATACTAGGCATCATGGGCCTCAAGCAGGGGACATAGATTTGCTGTGATTGGTAGAGGCGGCCAGTGCCAAGACACGACCACAGGCCTGAGCTTAGAGCCTAAGTGGCTCCTTCCTTTTCTCCACTAGATCTCTGGCCAAGGTTTTAGAGCTCGGTGGTTACTTCAAAATAGAAGTTGTGCCTTAGGCGGGTAACCAAGGGGGCTGGTGCTTACATTTGCTGCCATCAATCAAAGAGACGTGGTCAAACTGGAGTTCACTAGAGCTCACCCCTCCACCACCGCTCCTGCCCAGCTCCTGTCTTTGAACCTGGTGTCTTGCCACACATCACAGACAAACAGGTCCTATGCACGGTTGTGACCCAGTTCACCATGGTGTTGTCATATGAACTGGAGAGATCTGTGATGAGAAGAATGGAGTAAGGGCACATACTGTGGCATCTGAAGATTTCAAAGGAAATTTCCTTTTGAGGATGTTAGGCCACTGTGACTGGGACAGTCCAAAATCCCTCTCACACTACGTCTATTCAGTGTCACTGTAAAAACAATTAATCCTGTCGCTTGGCACTGTTGTGAAGGAGCAGTGAATCACAAACCAGAGACAATGATGATTCTCTGGTCCTAGATCAGACTTTTTCAAAGGCCCCTAAGACTGCTCCCAGCACAAATAACGTCTCAGACCTCAACTGTGAGTTCAAATATCAGCACGCGGCTTGCCACACTCCGATACGTACAGTGAAATGAGGGCTCCCTCGGCCCAGGACACCCCATGGGCCACAGCCATACAAGCACATCATGCTGGGCTCACCTTCAACACTAGCATGCAAGCCAGCTAACTTCGCATGGGGATAAATTCTCAAGAGTGAACTGCTCTTCCCCCCCGCCCCTGTGCCAGTATGAAGTAACTGCTGCTGGTGAAAATTTAGTTGAACCAGCTCTGGGCACTTAGAAGAAAAGATAACGGACAATATGGTTACCAACAAATATGGCGGGTGCTTCCAAGAGGAAGTGATGAACACAGATGGAAGGATCGGCTTCTACCATTCACGCTACCAAATAAGGTGCCAGCCACCCTTGAAGGTATCCAAGTCCTCACGCAAACCACAATCTCCTCTGCCCTTAGAAGAGGACCCTCAGTGAATAAGCTGGAACTTTCAGTAGTATCACCTACGAACTGTTTCAGTAAAACACCAACAAAGTCCATGCTGAAGGCGAGGAATGGGGGTGTGGTGAGGCTCAGACATGCCAACTGCCACTACAAGACCACGAGAGACTCTGTAACACCTCTGAGCTTGAGGGGGGTCCCAGGGACTGCATGATGGACACAAGGAAACCAGGGAGATTCTTGGCTTATGATTCTTGCTGTTATTCAGAATCACCATTGTGACATGACAGCTTAGTTAAACAGGGGAAAAGGGCAGTTAATAATGGACTGATCCTTTGAATGAATCATCAGTGGGAGAAAAAACTCTAGAATCTACCAGCCTGAAAGGGCTGGCAGATTCAGAATATTCTTTTTCAGAGCATTAGGAGGCAATCCGGTACTAGAGGAATGAGATACAAGTTAGGGAGACACTGTAAAAAAAAAAAAAAAAAAAAAAACCCATCTGCATGGAAACCCTGTTGTATTTTGGAAAGTATCTAAGCTCACTAAAAGCACTTTTATGCCAGAGTTGGCTTGTTCTCTCTACATCGTTTTCCTACCTCCTTTCAACCCAATCCAGTGTCTAATGCCTTTCCCCAAAGAGTAAGGCATACATTTCCATGCATCTCTGTATCAATTCAGCATCTGATGTGCTGTCACGTTAATTTCTTTAAAGGAGAGAGGAATAATGTCACTGGATTATAATATCACAGCCTGCACGTTCTTACAAGAAACGCAAGTTCACAGAACAGGGAGGGAAGCCTCCCCAGCACAGAGGGCAACACGTCACCACACACAGCGGGAGGGAACACAGCGCCACAGGGCACGACACGAGACAGGGATGACGCCACGGACAGCACAGACGTGGGACTCTGTGTGTTGGGGTTGAACTTACAGGCACGGAAAGTGGTGGAGCAATCACTAACAGAGAGAGAAGAAAGTGGGAAGGCTCTCTCAAGGGTGTCCACGTTACCACGCACACGGCCTGACATGCACGAGCAGTCACGCTCAGAACGTCCGCAATCAAAACAACATGCCCGTCTCATTCTCTTGTAGATGGACATCTTGGCTATAACCACAGGGGTCGGATGGGAGGAGAGGAAGAGCGGTAGTTAATGGCAAAGTCACACACAGCGAGGCAGCTGGAAGGGAGCTGAAGGGATTGAACACAGGTCTTAGTTCACATTAACAGTCTTGACCCAGAAAAAATAAAATGCAGAGAGACTGTTGGTAACAGTTTGGTTGTACATCGAAAAGAGCAGAGAAAGTATCAGTGGCCTGTAGAATCCTCCAAGGCTGCTGCGTATTATTTTTCTCTCCTGTGTAAAGCAAGTGACCACAGGAAGGGCGTGGCTGATGACCATAGTGTTGTTGGATAAGAAGCAGCACGTTAGAGACAGCAAAAACGCAACCAACATTTTTTTCCCCTGGCATGATGAGAACAGGAGGACAAAATATACACACAGCCAATCAATTAATTCCTTATTGGGTACAATAATTTTTTTTTTTTTTGGCAAGATGCAAGAATATCTAATATGTAGGCTTTCTAATTTCCATCCATTTCTGGGCATTAGGCAGAGGACGGGACAAGCTTTCATCAAATTAGATGTGAAACGATTACATGTTAATATCGAATCTGAGGATGCCTCTGTTGAACTTCCCCAGAGTGAATTTACATGATGCCTCTAGGAATTTAAATTTACTCTTGACAGAACAAATATCCAAATCTGTCCATGTAAGAAATGCAGCTACTCGAGGCGAACGCTGCATATTTGACATTAAAAGCATTTCACAAATAAGAAATCACCAGAAGCATATGAGATGTTGGTCTGTTGGAATGCACTAAGCTACTCACGGGTGTATTTTCTATTTTCTGCTTACAGCTCTGAGGATGCAAATCGCATCTGCTTTTCTCTCCCCATCCACCAAAAATTCAGAAAGCTGTAGGGTTATTGGTTAACAATAATTTTTTCCTATACAGAAAATATTGGCTAGCATAGATGAGAAATCACAAAACATGAGATGAGAGAATAGATCCCACGTGAAATATCTTACTGAGATCTGCATGAGGCCTTGAGAGCTTGTCTTAAGCTACTATCATAGGTTCGGCACTGCCTGGGAATCCAACTTGAGTGCTAACCCACAAAACTTGTTGGACCCCACTGTTATACTTCTCAAGGCGCTTCACCTCCACCCTTCAAGCCAATTTAGATTTCCGTACAACGAGACGCTTTTGTACCTCATTTTGATGCTACAGCAGGCAAGCATCATGACTTATCCTTAGCGCATGCCTGCCTGCTCCTCTCACAAGATGGGAGAAGAATTCATGTTTATTCCAAGCATCATAGCCAAACAGTCAGCTAGACTGGAGAGGTGTAATTCCCTGTGCCCATACCTTTCATTTTGAAAGTCATTTTTCCCCCATCTTTTTTTTCTTAGTGGAGAAATGGTGGCACTCTTACTTTAAAATATGGCTAGTGGTTTTGCCCTCTTTGAATGTTACCGTCACCAGGAAGAGAGGTTTAAATCTCTCCAATGGGTCAAGTCCTGTTCTAAGACCTTTATGACTTGCCATCCAGTCTATTTGTCAAGCAGGGGGAAGGTTATGATTGTGAGGAGCAGGCACTGGGGGAGATGAATGAGAGATCTCTTCGGCAGCAACTCCATTCCCGTGATCTTGCCTCACTTCTAGCGACAGTTTCTGTTAGCATCCTAGCTAGCCAGTAGTTCAGGTCGTCACCATGCAGCCCCAGCCCTGTTCGATGCGTCATTCCTGAGCTTAGCTTTTAAAAAAAAAAAAAAAAAAGAAAAAATTCCACTATAGCATTTGAATCAGAAGAATTTAGAAGGCACGCTATGATTGCCCAGACACCCCAAACAGCAGTTGTTGAAGTCAAGAAAGGGAAAACAGTCTTCGGTGGAAGACATGAAAATCAAGTTATTTTAAATGCATCCAGATCCGGTGCCCAACTCACAGACCACTTGCTTGTTTTTTCCTTCTCAGTTCTTTTACTGGAAATATTGACTTGTTATTTACACAGAGGAGGGAAACGAAGATGATTTTTTGTTTCGCTGTAGATAAATTGTTTTGAAAAAAAATTTTAATCAAATGCTGTAGCAGAAGAGAAGCCCATCAAACTCTGAAATGCTATGCTTCTCATTAGCAACAGTGCCTGGTTTTCGTTTTCATACTGCCATTTTGGGTTCATACACAGTAATAGACTCTGACACATTTATAGGGAAAAAAAGTTCTTATATGTATACTGTCTTTAAGGACAAGGGGAGGGCGGAGGGGATGGAATAACTTTTGAAATGGTTTTGTCAGGGGTAAACCCATCATAATGGGTGATTGAAACCTCCTACTTGATAAGGGTTCAGGAGGAAACACAAACTTCAAATCAGTGCCTCTCGGGGACTGTTTGCAATTGTTACTGTTGGCTTTTCTGGAGACCATGCATTGTTCTAAAATTTCATAGTGTTAGCATGCAGGAACAGGCTGAAACTGGTAATCAAAGCAGCAAAAAGGAAAAAAAAAAAAACAAACAACTTTTGCTATAAGAAGATTAAATGTTAATTGTCAGCACTCACATTCCAAAGCAGCATATGCATAAGAAAGAAAACATGCTATTTCTTGTCATTCCTTCCCAGTCATCAGTTTCACAGTCACACCAAATCCAAAACAGAAATCTCAGGAGACAAACAAGCACCACCACACACACACAAAATCAGCAAGAATGATCAATGAGAGGCTGAAAGACAAGACAGAAACAGTTAAAAATGATTGAGCCCCACACGCTGATAAACCTTTGTGAATTACAGCGTCTAGACCACCAATTAGGAGGTTGGCACTTCTGCTTTACTTCTGAAATAGTCTATTTTCACTGATCCCCCATCGGGTGTCTTCACCTATATACTTCTGGGTCCACTTTCTTAAAAGGTAAGGCCCATTCTGACCTCCTTCTGGTGATTGTGATCCATAGAGCTTGAAGGATGTTATGTCTCAGCCAGGAAGAACCTTCCACTGGGCCACGTTATGAGTCACAAACAGGCTTTTTAATTAAAAATGGATGAGAATGTGTCTCTCTGGTAGTAGCCATTCCAGGAGACGTAGATACTCTGTGTATAAAATTATACTTTCAAGTTGTAAAATAAAATTCTATCAAAATTAAGTCACGGATCTCCAGCTTTAGAAAACACCTTCCTCATCCTCCTCGACTCTCTCTCTCTGCTTCCTAATCCTTTGTTTTTGTTTTAGTGAATTGAGGCTGTTCAGAATTAACTGGTGTTTTTTATTTCCATGTCTCCATGATTGTTTCCTCTTTTAGAGCTGATGTAGGCTCGAAGGTTAATTTCAGATATCAGAGTGCCACTTAAAACTCCCAAGGTTAGGTTTCAAAGGGCAATTGTGAAAGTTTCAGTATTTATTTAAAACAGAAGTTAAGTTTCCTATCTACTCCCTGGCCACATAGAGTGCCCTCTCTCCTTTGGTGTTTGCTGATTTTCTTTTTTTTATCTAGTCACCTAATGCTCTCTTCCCCAATCTCCATCCTCAGAAAAGGGAGTTTTCCACAGGGTCTCAATGGTAATGCTAAGTAGACCTGTGAGGACATCTAGTGGATCCGTGTGGAAGAGCAGCTAGTTAACAGACCACCTGAACAAGCTGGGTGAAGATGCTGCGTGCCTCTAAGAGTGGAATCCTGCAGTGTCATTTCAACGCAATGGCTTCTCCCAATCCAAAATGCTAAGTAGACCTGTGAGGACATCTAGTGGATCCGTGTGGAAGAGCAGCTAGTTAACAGACCACCCGAACAAGCTGGGTGAAGATGCTGCGTGCCTCTAAGAGTGGAATCCTGCAGTGTCATTTCAACGCAATGGCTTCTCCCAATCCACAGGAGATTTTTTAAGGAAGAGCCAGGATGAAAGCGAGAGAGGTTCCAGGACATGGTCCTAGAGTGGTCAAAAGTGGCAGCTTGCATGGGCTGTCCGGTCACGGCCCATAGGGCAGGACCGCTTCGGCGCCGGCTGACTGGGTCTCCTCAGAGCCCTGTTCCAGCTTCTTGAGACAGGGAACAGACACGAGTGTCGCGGAGAGGTGTCCAGGATGCAGCTACATGTCACTCCATTTCAGCGTTCTTGGAACTTTATGCTCAATTAACTGTCCCCATCGGCTGGCTTAACTCTGGGAAAGTAGAGAAATATAAGGCCCTGGAGACTCCGTTTTCTCTTTGGCCCACATCATAAGGTTCGTGTTCTTGGACTAGTGCCACAGATTCAGAGGTTATGTGGTTGCCAAGAATTAGACCCGAGGTCTCACCTTTCTCCTCTAAGAACTTTGTCCTAGCAGTTTTGCAATTTGAGAAAAAGCTTTTATGTCCTTTCCTTCACCACGATGAAGTCCATATTTGTCCAATACCTCCATTATGAGTTCCTAGTGCTATTTTTAGAGACAAAAGTATTTTCTTCATGGACATCATCAAAGCTGTTTACTCAAGTGTTGAAAACTGGAAGATTTCTCAGACATACTCTTGGACAACTTTTCCTATACGTGCAAAGGTCTCGATCATGCAAAAGGAAACCTGTAGAGAAGGGGCTGCTGTAGATTAGCTCGGTTACTGCTCTTTCCTTGTGTCAAGCTGACAGTCAGTTGTCAAGTTCAGGTTCTCTGCTGGTTAGCCCTTCAGAGCCAAGCTTGGAATGGAAGAGGGAGTTGGACTCCATCCCGTTCTCACACCATCTGCCTCCTGAATCAGCAACCAAATTGTCAGCCAATTTCCAATTGTAGAATCTTAATTTCCAGGGTGGGCTGGAAGGGGCAGGAAAAGCAGTGCTCGACTGGAAGGCTCAGGTGGAGTTTTCCAACTGCTGGGAAAAAATACTGTAGGTTTCAAATGGAGCAATTCGAGGCAAGACTGGAGTGGAAGAAAAAAACAAAACAACAAAACCCTGCTCTTCGATCAGATTGCAACTTCATGTCTAAAATCAGTCCAATGGAGGATGGATTATTTGCTGAAGGCGGAACTCTAGAGTTGCTCTTCGTATGCTTGGCAGCAACTAAAATTTCAAGTCAAAATATCCATGGAAGAAAAAGTCCACTGAGGTGTAAGATGGAGGCATTTGTTTGATGGAACGATGGGAATCCGAGAGCATTCTTTCAAGTCCTGTAAACGGGGAGTGATGTCTTCACTTGGTGAAATTCTCCAACCAGCTTCTGGAGGGAGGAGAAAGACCTTCCCAGGTAGTTTTCCAGGAATGGAAAGCTGGTTAATGATAGCAGCAGAGAGCACACTGAGCTAGTAGGGTGATCCTGCCCTGAACGCTGTACAGTGGCTGGAGAAGACAGAACAATTTGGCACTAGAGTTGTTTGTAGACTGACACCATGGTTTTCCTCCACTAGATACAGTAGGCAGCTTGGCAGGAAGGAAAGCCATCCATGTCCTCAAGCCATTTTTCAAGATGTTCTGCAGATCAAGGGAGCCACGGAGCCAATTCTGGCAGAATTTTGCCCGAAATTGAAGGTCACTTTTGTTTTGTTGGTACACAGAGTATTCTATATCCTCCAACGACTAGCCCAAACCAGATGACCAACTTTCTTCTTCTTCTGCAAAGGAGTAAGAGAGAACCAGGTGCAGAAACCTCTCCTCCACATTCCAGGGCTGCTGTACTGAACTGGTCTATAGGTTGGGTCTCTTGTACACGAGTAAGGATGGATGCTTGTTGCACTGTTCGAAGGCACACACAGAAACACTGGCCTGAAAGGTCATCATCAATTGCCACATCTTGCTGGGAGAGATGGTCCAATTCTTTGAGTAACTTAAGGCTCAAAGACTTACATTTATTCATCCAGGCTTCTACACAGCTCATTAATAAAATGGAACATACTCTTTGAGCCATCCCTTTCTGCCTTAAACAAGTAAGCAGATCTTGCAAGATGTCTAGGTATACAGGAACTAGGTATGTCCTAGTGGGTATTGCTGAGGGAGAAATTTTATTTTAAAGCAAAGGTACTTCACAGACTATAGAAAATAATTACCACTGTGGAAATACTTGTCTCCAGTAAGGCAATTTAGGTACTTACAGTCCCAAAGTTGGGTGTCCAGTTAATTCTCTCTCAAGCACTTACTCATGCAGAGAGGCACGTATGGTGTAATAAATATATCACTCTCTATATATCTCTATGCTTATATATAAAAATGTACATTTTTACATATAAAGTACTGGTACATATCATATATATATCACAACATGGGAATATATATGCAGCATATGTGTTTCCTTCAGGATAGGAATTCAAGCTTAATAGTAGAGGAGACCAAGTATAATTTATCAAAGGCAAGCATGACAATGACCCCCAACTGATGAGGCTTCTAGAGCTAGTGGTAATTACCTCAGCCGACTCAGTGTCCCCTCAAGGTCCCTGAGACAAGGCCTTCAAGAGAAACACTGTTGTCAAGGTCTTATTTTCAAGTGGAAAAATAAGACAATGCCAGAAGCTGGCAAGAGGT
>SJYT01056681.1:821739-1105786 GCA_006410635.1 Cephalophus harveyi
GGGGGTGGGGGGCAATGGAGGGGGTGGGAGATGGATGAACAGAGAGGGGTTCCCTGCTCGCAGGGTTCTCCAGCTCCAGGCTACTCTGCAGACCAAGTTGGGGCATGATGTTACTGCTACATGCAACATGAATACCAAAAGAAAAAAGAAACTGCAACTGTACGGAAAATAAAAGAAGTATCTCTTCTAGAGAAAGACAGGGGGAACTGGACTCTGGGCTGCTGGGAACCCGTTTTACTCACAATATATCACTACCAGTGTGCAGTTAAAATAGAGTAGGGGCCGTATTCCAAGGCAGCAATGAGAAAAAAAAAAATAAATCAAAAATATGTCAATGATTAGAAGTTAAAGAAAATTCCTTCAAAACACAGCAATTTAGAACATGACTTGTCCCCTAGGAGTCCACCTTTTGGCAAACTTTTAGAAGCTGGGGGAGAAAAAAGGAAATCATTAGACCAGATTTGTTACACAGAAAAAGAAAATGAGTAAATAGCAGATTCTGAGAACTTGCTCCTTGGCCAGACAGCTGAATTTGACTCTCTTCCTAGATGGAGAACTATGAAAAAATGGGAAAAAATGCAAAAGTTAAACTATACTACCACAGAATTTCCAGAAACAGAGTGTCCACACTCAATATTTCTCCAGGTAGTATGACATAAGACGTTTAAGACTGAATGAAGGTGAATGGGGACGTTGGGGATGGGGTGGGGAGATTTAGAAAGGGAAAAGCGAGGTTGGGAGGGGAGGGTTAGAAAACAATAAAATCCAGGGACGTCATCAGCTCTGCCCTCCCAGAGACATATCATTCCAGGATGAATTATTAATACTAGGCCTACCAGGCTTGGACAATGGAGCGTGGGTCTGCTGCCCTCTCCAACTTAGGGTTACAGGCAATGTGTATTCAAAGGCAGGAAACCACCCCGACTTGCATGCATTATTAACACTTCTAGCTCCTTCTAATAAAAGTTTCTTTGCAACCCTAATCTATCTTCCCCAATTTCCTAACCTGCCCAGCATGCCCAGGGAAGTTCAAGTTTAATCATTCATTTTATTCTAACCACCCTGCACACATATGCATCTGCACCCCACCCGCTGTGACACAGGCTGCCATGGCCTTTTAATCAGGAAGAATGGTATGTGGACAGTTCTGACTGTTATCAAGCATTAGCCTCACAGCTGAAGGCCTCCGTGAGGCCCTAGAGGGGAGAAGGGTGCAGAGAGAGGGAGCGAGGCCCTATCGCGCTGCTTGGCTCTGCAGGGACAGTCCTTTTGTAGCAATCTGTACTGCCCTGTAGGATGGGAGATCGTTCAATTCACTAGCTGAACCAATGTTAAAGGTAATGAGAGTAGAATTATTTCAAACAATTACGTCCCTCTCTCTCCAGGATGAAGCTAAAGTCAGCTGCTGCTTGCTTGCCTGGAATCAAGATGGAAAAATATCCTAGAGGCCAAACCCTCATTTCCAGGGACTTAAAAACCTGACTGCTGGGTTCCACGTCAGTGCCCAGTGAGGAACATGTCAGCATCCAAGCAGGAGTCAGCATCCAAGCAGGAGTCATTCCCTGCCATTTCCATTCCCGGCTCCCTAGAGCCTGTTCTCTGTCTAGTCACCAGGGAGATTCTTTAAAACAAGAATTGATGATATCATTAACTTGCTTAAACTCTTTCAATGGCTGTATTTATTATAGGACTAAAACCCAAGTTTCTTCCCATGGCCCCTGCCTGACCTCATCTCCTACCAACCTCTCCCTGACTCCACCAGCCTCATTGGCCTTCCTGCCTTTGCTCAAACACCACCAACTTATCCCTGCTTCTGCCCATGCTATTTACCTGGACTGGATCTCAGCTTCAGCATCATTTCCCAAAGAACACCTTCCAGACCTTTCTGGCTAAAGCAGCATCCCCTACAAGATCCCTCACACTCTCAGGCAGTCTCCTCTCTCTTGAGAGCACTTATCTCTCTCTGAAGGTATTTAATTATTCCTATGCTCACTGCTTATCTCCATTCACTAGAGTGAAGACTCCAAGAGGGCAGGGACTGTCTTATTCACTGCTCCCTCCCTGGCACCAAGAATAGTGCCTTGCACAAAGAAGGCACTCAAATACATGTGAATGACCGACCAACAAGTGAAAGGCGCCTTGCCATTTCACTGATACCCCATGGGGCCAGATTCTCTGGCAAGTATCTGGTCAAGGGTTATTGGCATTAATATTCTCCTGCATTCCCCAAACCCCTCCACTACAAGGGTTTTCGGGCAAGGGTTCATCCTATCATACTTGTTTCTCTCCCATGTACTTCTGCCTTGGGATGTTGTGTTCCTTCTGATGGAAGTGATCCAGGCAATGCCTGGTCAACTGAGTTGTGTTTCTATGTTTCCACCCAACCGAGCTGAGCCGAGTGGATGTACTGCCCAGTGAGAAGGGCCTTTTGAGTTATGGAGTGTGGGGGACTGGATGAGAAGTGAGTTTGTTCTGTGTCTTTACAGGATTTCAGATGCTCTTCCTGGTAGGCTGCCAGAATTAGAGAACTCTTAGGGCCCAAGAAGTTAGAGGTATGGATACTCTGCATGGTGAGGTGTCAGAGACGGATAAAGGAGATCATGTGTTAAGTCAGTGGATCGAAGCTGCCCCAAGCTTGGGAGTCAGCCCTAGAATATTTCTGAAGAAACTTCTCTAGACCAAGAGTGCTTCCCATGAGCATTTGCTACAAGATTGACACAAGCCCATGTATGTGCTTGTGAAAAAGCATTTTGTGGGGTGATCTTTTATCATTGGGTTCTTACTCTTCAGATCCAAGATCACTCACCCTGCCCTTCTCTCTTACAAAAAAGACTAGGGAACAGCATCAAGAGAGGTCTTCAGGTGAGCCTGAACCCCTGTCTGTCGGATCTGTGTGATCTCATCAATCTCATCCTCCCACTAAACTTGAAGCCTCACTTTCCTCTTTCTGTAAAATGGGATTAATAATACCTGCTGACAACTACGCAAGGTTATGATCAAGATGGAAAAATATCCTAGAGGCCAAACCCTCATTTCCAGGGACTTAAAAACCTGACTGCTGGGTTCCACGTCAGTGCCCAGTGAGGAACATGTCAGCATCCAAGCAGGAGTCAGCATCCAAGCAGGAGTCATTCCCTGCCATTTCCATTCCCGGCTCCCTAGAGCCTGTTCTCTGTCTAGTCACCAGGGAGATTCTTTAAAACAAGAATTGATGATATCATTAACTTGCTTAAACTCTTTCAATGGCTGTATTTATTATAGGACTAAAACCCAAGTTTCTTCCCATGGCCCCTGCCTGACCTCATCTCCTACCAACCTCTCCCTGACTCCACCAGCCTCATTGGCCTTCCTGCCTTTGCTCAAACACCACCAACTTATCCCTGCTTCTGCCCATGCTATTTACCTGGACTGGATCTCAGCTTCAGCATCATTTCCCAAAGAACACCTTCCAGACCTTTCTGGCTAAAGCAGCATCCCCTACAAGATCCCTCACACTCTCAGGCAGTCTCCTCTCTCTTGAGAGCACTTATCTCTCTCTGAAGGTATTTAATTATTCCTATGCTCACTGCTTATCTCCATTCACTAGAGTGAAGACTCCAAGAGGGCAGGGACTGTCTTATTCACTGCTCCCTCCCTGGCACCAAGAATAGTGCCTTGCACAAAGAAGGCACTCAAATACATGTGAATGACCGACCAACAAGTGAAAGGCGCCTTGCCATTTCACTGATACCCCATGGGGCCAGATTCTCTGGCAAGTATCTGGTCAAGGGTTATTGGCATTAATACTCTCCTGCATTCCCCAAACCCCTCCACTACAAGGGTTTTCGGGCAAGGGTTCATCCTATCATACTTGTTTCTCTCCCATGTACTTCTGCCTTGGGATGTTGTGTTCCTTCTGATGGAAGTGATCCAGGCAATGCCTGGTCAACTGAGTTGTGTTTCTATGTTTCCACCCAACCGAGCTGAGCCGAGTGGATGTACTGCCCAGTGAGAAGGGCCTTTTGAGTTATGGAGTGTGGGGGACTGGATGAGAAGTGAGTTTGTTCTGTGTCTTTACAGGATTTCAGATGCTCTTCCTGGTAGGCTGCCAGAATTAGAGAACTCTTAGGCCCCAAGAAGTTAGAGGTATGGATACTCTGCATGGTGAGGTGTCAGAGACGGATAAAGGAGATCATGTGTTAAGTCAGTGGATCGAAGCTGCCCCAAGCTTGGGAGTCAGCCCTAGAATATTTCTGAAGAAACTTCTCTAGACCAAGAGTGCTTCCCATGAGCATTTGCTACAAGATTGACACAAGCCCATGTATGTGCTTGTGAAAAAGCATTTTGTGGGGTGATCTTTTATCATTGGGTTCTTACTCTTCAGATCCAAGATCACTCACCCTGCCCTTCTCTCTTACAAAAAAGACTAGGGAACAGCATCAAGAGAGGTCTTCAGGTGAGCCTGAACCCCTGTCTGTCGGATCTGTGTGATCTCATCAATCTCATCCTCCCACTAAACTTGAAGCCTCACTTTCCTCTTTCTGTAAAATGGGATTAATAATACCTGCTGACAACTACGCAAGGTTATGCTGAAGATCAAAGATAATAATGATCTTAAAGAGCTCAAGAGCTCTGGAAACATTAAAAACACCACGGGAAGGAAGGACTCACTATTGTTTTCTCCAGGGTTGTGAACAACTTCTAGACAATGGTCTAGACCTCATGGTCTAGACAATGCAATGTAATGACTGCAAGCTTTACTTGATATCCTAATGCTTTAGGTCAAGAGTTCACCATCCACCATTCCTGATTTACCATATCCTCCTCAAGAAGTCCCACTGGCTGCTTTGTAAGGAGTTAGAGATGAGATAGGCCAGCAGCTGTCGAGCCCAACCTAATCCATCCTAAAGAGCAATGGTGTTTGAGGTTTGGTCACCAGGCAATGGTATGTAAAGTCCATTGGTGATGACCAAGTTCTTCCCTTAGGCCAGTCTGAGGGTATCACAGCTGAAAACTCTGACCTCCGGTAACCAATCCAGCAAGGATCCCAAGTGGAAAGAGAGCCAGCTCCCAAACCCTCAGACTCAGTTTCCCTTCAGCCCTGGCACAGCGACCTTCACACCTGGCAGCCCCTAGTCCACTGCAAATCACCAGGCGAAAAGACACCCTCCTCCAGGGCCTCGGCTGCCCTCCATCCCAAACACAGATCGCATTTACTGTGTTTGATGGACACAGCTACCTAGGCATCCCTTTAGAGTCAAGAAGTGGGGATCAGGCGTGAGGCTCACACCGAGGTGTTGATGGTGGCGATTTTCCATCCTCTGCTCTGATCAAGTGAGGACAAGCATTTATTTCATGTCTCTTTAAACTGTGGGGTGAAACATAAACATATTCAAGAACTCTCTTGATGTTTAGTGTTTCTTTAAAAAGAAAAGGAGAAGGGAAATGAATTGGGGGAAAAGAGGAAGGAGAGAGGGAGGGGAGGGGGAAAGAAACACTACTTACGCCGTTTGCAGCCGCATTTTTTTATCCTTTTGGGATCCGTGATGTCATCATGACAGGCCTTGCAGTAAAAAAATGCCCTGGAGAGAGAGAATGGAAAAACTGACACATTTCATAATCCACCCAAGTGAAATGAGGACCACATTTCCTCCACCATGGTGCCAAATTAATGAAACACGCCAGCACTAATTTCCTTTAATCTTCTGAAAGGTTTAGACATTCATAGACGGAAATGTTTGTTGCAAGACCATTTACTTCAAACACAGGATTCTGCAATTTGAGTTAGTGCTTCTTTTCATAAACTTTTATTTGAAAAGGAGCTGGGAGAGGGTTTGCTGACGTGACACACCACGTCTGCCCTCCCCGCTTTCATTTTGGAGAACAGCCCTCGATGCTACTCATCAGAATCCTTGGGCAGCCAGCTCTGGGCCCTCGGTGGGAGGTTAAATACATCCCTGACATCCTCATGGTCTGATCAAATAGGTATTAAAAGGGCACAAGGATGACATTCGTCAGTCAAATAAAAATATCAGCCTTGCCACTGATATTTGAAAGCACATTCTCTTGTCAGCAAAGGTAAGCAAGGTTGAAGAAGAAGGGAAAGTCATGTGGGTCCTCTGTCAAATTCCTTCTGGGATTTCATAGCCCATATTTACTCCCAAACAGGCCCACTCCCACACCTTCGGGACCTGAGAATACTGCATCAATGAAGGTTTTCTTCTTACTAAGAAGCACAGTTCATTTGACCCCAGGGATGGGTTGGGCAGAGGGTGTTATAGGGTTAGGGTAGGGGACTAAACCTGGATAGAAATGTGACCCACAGGCAGCAATCAACAAGAAAATCCCCTCAGGTGACTCAAGTGTCCATACGTGATTGCAAGGTGCATTGGCTGTGTTGGAGATATTCTGGATGAGACAAAACAAGGTCACAGGAGCACTGTTTAAAATGTACAGGGCCTGGAAAAACAGCACTGGGGGCCTGTATCCTTTCAGTACTGGGGAGGAGGGTGGGTACTGTGATAGTGATAAAATTCACAGGAACAACCTTCTGAATAAGGAGACTAACAAAATTTCTGGCTCACCACCTTCATCACTCCCAACATGCAACTGAATGCCAAGGATAAACATGGTCTTTTCTTGACCTAGACTATAAAGAAATAAACACATTTCTTGACCATGTTATTCTCGGTTCCTTTTTGTTTTTCATAGGACTTCATTTATGTTTGGCACTGGCTGGAAACCAACTTTAAGACTTTGGGATCTGGAAGAGATTGTGTAGATCTTGCAGCCGAAGTCCCTGGAACTCAGTGTCCTCGTCTGTAAATCGAGGAGGTTGTCATGATCTGCCCAAAGTCATCCTGTCTAGACCTTAGCCAACTCCAGGACTTCTAAAGTCAAGCCCAAAGCTCTTGCTACCTCAGCAGCTCAGCCACTGGTTAAAATGCCAGTTCTCAACCATCTTGCAAAAAACAAAAGGTAGCTGATTGCCTGGCTGAGTGACAGTGTGGCTAGGAATCCAATCAGTGACGACTTGCTTTGAAAGGGGAAGGACAGGAAAGGAGGAAGCAATTTTTCTTTCACTTCCCTTGGACATTTTCTCCCCCATTTGATGTTTCTAAACATAATAATAATTGTAACAAAAATGCATTTATAGAGTACAGATTATAGTCCAGGAGCTGTTTTAAGCATGTTATAAGCATTAACACATAAACATATTTGATTCTCAAACAATCCTTTGAAAGAGATATGATTATTATCTCTGAATTACAGATAAGGAAACTGAAGCACAGAGAGGTTAAGTAGTCTGCCCAAGGTCACAAAGAGAAGAGCAGCAGGGCCTGGATTGGAACTCACACAGTCAAGTGCCAGAGCCCAAAGTCTTAACACAGCTCCACTAAAGAGATGGTGAGACAATGATAGGTCTGAATAGAAGATTAAAAAGGTAAAGTATGATTATTTCATGAATTAAAGCTGGATTCTGAAAATGAAATATGCAAAGAGCCAGACATGTAAACTTAATGAGTGAAATGGGGGTGGAGGGGCCTGCGGTGACCTGGAGATGCACTCCCCCCAACCGAGGGCAGAGTATCTAAGCTCCAGCTGATTCTTGCTAAGAGGCACTTCTCTGTACTTCCCCACCCATCTCTGCCTTCCATGCTCACCTGGCAAAGCCCTGCCGCTCCATACACCTGTACTCAAGCAGCTGAGCCTTGCTGGGGAAAGGAACACACCTCTGTGCCAACTGATTTCACTTTAAATCCATGGTTGTGCATGCCAGGGGCCTTTTCACACTTCTCGGGATCCCCTGCCTCGTACCTCCTCCTCCCTGTCAACTCTCTCACCACTCGCTCTCCTCCGCACCCCACCCCTTCTTCAGTTGGTGACCTTGCCCCATCCATCATCAAGACCTGCATCCTGCAAAGCTGCCTTAGGGTCTCCTTGTCCTCGAGTTTCCTGTTGTGTTTGGCCAATGGGAGGGGCCAGCAGGAGACTGGAGCGTGAACAGTGGTAGGAGCTGGCAGTGATGAGATTCCTTTACTGAAGGACCCAGCTCCGGCCAAGCAGTGTCTCCTACGCTGCAACCTTTCTCTCCACGTTCTGACAGCCCTCCTTCGAGTCTGCAGACCCAGGGCTAAGACTGGCTCCCGTCTGTTGTGAGCTCGGAGGTGCTTTTTCATCCCTTGCTAGTTTTCCTTAACTCTGTGCCCACAGCTTTACATGGCCCCTTCATTAAACTCACCTCCCTTTTCCCATTTAAGCATGTCATTTGTTTCTTCCCAGGACCCTCATGATACAGCAGCCACCCAAATGTACATCTCCAGCCCTCACTTTTTCCCAGAATGCCAGAATCTTAGGTCCCACTGGCTGTATGACATTACCATGTGTATGTTTAGTGTGTATTGCCTGCTTATCCTAGTCCAGATAGAATTCTTGATTTCCTACCACCCTGAACTAGCTCCTTCCCAATTTACCCTATCTCGGTAAGATGGAGCCATCATTCCCCCAACAGTGTAAGCTCCAGGTCTAGGCTCCATTCTTGATTCCTCTTTTTCCCCTCACTTCTTATATCCAGTTCATCAGAGGGTCCTACAGACTCTGTAAAGTGTATTCTGAGTTGGTCTTACTTCTTTCCACCTCTACTCACCTCTTGCAGCAGCCCCCAAGTCCATGGGCCTCCTCTCCCCCACCCCGACTACCTCCCATTCTCTACCATGCAGATGGAAACACCTTTTACTACATTATCTCCAGCTTAAGACCATCCATGATTCCATGTAATAACACAGCCTCTGTATAAAGTCCTATGGAAACCAGCCCCTGCTATTTCCTCTAACCTCATCTCACCCCCTCAGTTCCCTAAACACGACAAAATTGTTACCATCGTGTCTCCTCTTCTGATCCTGTTCAATGGATTCTTTTTCATCACCTCCATCTCTGCTCAAATATCTCTCCCTCAGAACAACCATCACTTCAGTTCAGTTCAGTCGCTCAGTCGTGTCCGACTCTGCAACTCCATGAATTGCAGCATGCCAGGCCCCCCTGTCCATCACCAACTTCCAGAGTTGACTCAGACTCACGTCCATCGAGTCGGTGATGCCATCCAGCCATCTCATCCTCTGTTGTCCCCTTCTCCTCCTGCTCCCAATCCCTCCCAGCATCAGAGTCTTTTCCAATGAGTCAACTCTTCACATGAGGTGGCCAAAGCATTGGAGTTTCAGCTTCAGCATCAATCCTTCCAATGAACACCCAAGACTGATCTCCTTTAGGATGGACTCGTTGGATCTCCTTGCAGTCCAAGGGACTCCCAAGAGTCTTCTCCAACACCACAGTTCAAAAGCATCAATTCTTCAGCACTCAGCCTTCTTCACAGTCCAACTCTCACATCCATACATGACCACAGGAAAAATCATAGCCTTGACTAGACAGACCTTTATTGGCAAAATAATATCTCTGCTTTTTAATATGCTATCTAGGTTGGTCATAACTTCCTTCCAAGGAGTAAGCCTCTTTTAATTTCATGGCTGCAGTCACCATCTGCAGTGATTTTGGAGCCCCAAAAATAAAGTCTGCCACTGTTTCCACTGTTTCCCCATCTATTTCCCATGAAGTGATGGGACCAGATACCATGATCTTCGTTTTCTGAATGTTGAGCTTTAAGCCAACTTTTTCACTCTCCTCTTTCACTTTCATCAAGAGGCTTTTTAGTTCCTCTTCACTTTCTGCCATAAGGGTGGTGTCATCTGCATATCTGAGGTTATTGATATTTCTCCTGGCAATCTTGATTCCAGCTTGTACTTCTTCCAGCCCAGCGTTTCTCATGATGTACTCTGCATATAAGTTAAATAAGCAGGGTGACAATATACAGTCTTGATGTACTCCTTTTCCTATTTGGAACCAGTCTGTTGTTCTATGTCCAGTTCTAAGTGTTGCTTCCTGATCTACATATAGGTTTCTCAAGAGGCAGGTCAGGTGGTCTGGTATTCCCATCTCTTTCAGAATTTTCCACAGTTTATTGTGATCCACACAGTCAAAGGCTTTGGCATAGTTAGTAAAGCAGAAATAGAAGTTTTTCTGGAACTCTCTTGCTTTTCCCATGAGCCATCACTTACCCGCAGTCTAAATCAGTGACAGTTGTATTAATTCTTTGCATCATGGACAAACAAAACTGCAATCCTCTCCTCCCTAGAATGTGAGCCCATGAAAGCAGTGTCTCCTCCCCACTGTTCACCACTGCTTTCCTGGCACCTAGTACAGAGTGTTCTCAAAAGTGAGTGACCTGCAGATGTTTGATGAATGAAGGAGTAAGATAATGCTTGGAGGGTTTCACCCCTCTTTTCCTAAAGCACTGCATCTGAAAGTTTCTCTGAGCTACAATCCATTAACTTTTTCCCAACACTTTTTTGCAACAGAGGGTGCAAACTCAATACTAGATCATCAAAATCTACGTTTCCATTTTAGAAAACTTGTTTAGTTTCCTGCAAACCTCCAATGTCCTTTCTGTGGTTTTCAATCCCTTAACTGACAGCATTTGCTCTTGACACATCACACACCACAGAAAATTACAGGCTGGTGTTGAGGCTGATTGTGTCAGCATGTATTTGTGAACACCATAAAGCACTGAAATGAGACATATTGTACTCCCTAACACAGGAGGTAATTTGTTTTTTGGACTGCCTGGTATCTGTGACATTCATTAGTGAGAGATGCAATAGGAAATAGAATTACACAAATAGGAGCTTCATGTTATATTTGCTGTCTTGGAGGTACATGTGATCAATGGCACACTGTGCGCACCCGGCCCCTATGCATGCTGAGCACTGTTTCCAGCTTTTGTGTCTTGTGTCTGGTCAAGGGATCAACCTTCTCTCCCAGGAGACCTGGAGGGGCTTCAGTTCCACTTAGCCTCGCTTTCCTCTTGCAGGTGACCCCAGTTTGGGGGGGTACTCCTAGAAAAGGTGAGGTTCTATGAACTGGATAAGGAGCTTTTCCTCTTTCACCTGAATAATGATAATCCTGTCCCAATTTGCAGAAGTAAATGTAAGTCATTAGATACCGCAGTCTCAAGGAGTTTTTTCTTTAGCTTCTATACCGCATTTTTTTTCCTGAGCTTTTTTTTTGGCTGTACCACAGGTATGCAGGACCTTAGTTCCCCAACCTGGGATTGAACCCATGCCCCCTGCATTGGGAACATGGAGTCTTAATCACTGAACCACCAGAGAAGTCCCCCTAAAAGCTTTTAGAACTAGTAGGGCTAGTTTTTAAGAGGGGATGAAGGGGAAGAAAATAAGTGCCAGAAGTCAAATCTCATAGGTTTGTGCTTAACATGGCAGATTCACGTCTTGGCAAATAAGAATGTAAGCTTTGGAATGGGACTTACTGTTTTTAAACCCTGGCCCTGTGACTCAGTAGCCATGTGGCTTTGGGCGAGTTAATTAACTAATCTGTACCTCAGTTTCCGCACATGTAACTGGCAGTAGCAATGCTCCCTGTCTCACAGTCTGTTGAGAGGATTAAATGAGTTCATCAATGTTTGGTATCTGGAACTTAGAACACAGCTGGTGCACATGGAACTCTGCATACAAATTCACTAGTGTTTCTAACTGTGGTCAAAAATTTCCTTAGAAAAGGAAAAACCAGTTCCAGTTGGGCTCTGCCACTTGCTTATATGCTGCATCAGTTCAGTTCAGTCACTCAGTCATGTCCGACTCTTTGCGACCCCATGAATCGCAGCACGCCAGGCCTCCCTGTCCATCACCAGCTCCCGGAGTTCACTCAGACTCACATTCATCAAGTCAGTGATGCCATCCAGCCATCTCATCCTCGGTCATCCCCTTATCCTCCTGCCCCCAATCCCTCCCAGTATCAGAGTCTGTTCCAATGAGTTAACTCTTCGCATGAGGTGGCCAAAGTACTGGAGTTTCAGCTTTAGCATCATTCCTTCCAAAGAAATCCCAGGGCTGATCTTCAGAATGGACTGGTTGGATCTCCTTGCAGTCCAAGGGACTCTCAAGAGTCTTCCCCAACACCACAGTTCAAAAGCATCAGTTCTTCAGCGCTCATGGCTTTGTACAAATCATTTGTCTCAATTTCACAGATGAGGAAACTGAAGCCTAGAGAGTTTCAGAAGACCAACCTCACCAGGTTATTTTGAGGACTAGCAACAAAGACTGTAGAATACCCAGCACCAGCCTGACTTTGAACAGAAGTCGCTGGATGAAGACAATATTCTTATGCTCAGTCGCTAAGTCGTTTCTGACTCTTTGTGACCCTATGGACTGTAGATCACCAGGCTCCTCTGTCCATGGGACTCTTTTAGGCAAGAATACTGGAGTGGGTTGCCATTTCCTCCTCCTGGAGACTTTCCCAATCCAGCGATCAAACCTGTGTCTCCTGCACTGGCAGGCAGATTCTTTGCCACTGAGTCCCTGGGAAGCCCAGTGAAGACAATAGGCTTAATATAAAAATGACACACCTGAACAATTCATCATTTAAGATATTTTATGTGACGTTGTCCTTGAGCTGAGTGACCTTTCTGACCTTCTGAGTCACATTTTTCTATCAGTAAATTTTTTCTAGTTCATAGGCTAGAATCAAATATAATAATACTCCATGGTATTCTGCAGAAAGTCCTATGATTTCCTGGGCTGTTTAAACAGGTTTGAGAATATGAACAAAAGTGTCATGAAACATTGAGGCCAGTGAAATCCTGGATTGTACCTACAGAGGCTTAAGAATTAAACCTGACAAAGTCAGCCACTTATCTAGAAAGGCCACCAACAGAAATATAGCCAGTTTGGCATTTCATCTGAAATTAATCCAAACTTTTTTGAGATTCCATTGGACATTTAAAGTAGAAAATGGAGACTTCTAGAGGAAATTTGCCTGGATAATGTTAAGAGCACCAGATGAGGGGCCATTGTCCTATGTTGTCCTGGGTCATCAGGAATTAGGGTGATCTTGAACAATCATTTAATCTCCCTGAGACTCAGCTTCTTCACTTGGAAAATGCAAGACCAGGTATCTAGGGTCTCCTAGGTCTAAAAGGAAAATGCAAGACCAAGTTTCTAGGGTCTCCTAGGTCTAAAATGTTACTGTTTTAATTCAAAGGTATGGAACTCATTGTGTGATGAGGAGTCCATGGAAGCATGTCAAAAAACAATCCCTTTTTCCTAAGGTTCAGCACCATTTGATGGAAACAGACATGTTAAGCACTTCTGGGGTTAGGGCCCAGTACACATTGAAAACATATCTCAGTGCATGGAGATAGATACAGCTGAGCCAAAAAGGAAGGCAAGTGAAAATAAACTCTTACCTTTTAACTTCTTTGGCATCACTTGCGATGAAAAATCCTAAAGTACCTTCTTGGATCTTAAGATGGTTTCCAGGATTAATTAATATACTGCTCAGTGAAACAAAAACAAACAAAAAAGACATAGTTATGAGGTCATGTTCTGAAGAAAACCTGAAAGGCTACACCATGTTGTTAACTTTATAGGGGGCCCACTAGTCTAACGCTTTCCCCAAAGATTTTGTCTAGAGCCTGATCTCCACGGCCCTACACATTTAATTGGATGATGCCATCATAAAGTTCTGCTGCCAGGTTCCCAGGCTGGCACACTCCCAGTTGCAGATATCAAAGCAAATCCAGATTTTAGGGCTGAGTTTGTACAATGGGATTGCCATGGGCTTCTGGTTTGAGGCAAAGTTCCTAATCATGTATTGTTTGGGAAATTACTGTTGATGGTGTTATTGGTCTAACAGACCTATGGCTACACTGATTTTCCATTAGATGGCAGGGTATTAATGGGACCCCTATATGCATACAGAAACATACACATGTATATACCCCTATATGCATACAGAAACATACACATGTATACACACTACACATTACTGCAGGGAATGGTACGGGATGCCTGTAACCAATGTAGAAGCAAACAGAATATCTGCATAACATTGATACGGACCTAGAAGTGGATTCCATGTGCAGTCTAGGTAGAAAGAATTGCATCTACCTTGACAATGAGAAAAAAAAAAAAAATGCCAGCAGTTGGAAATACTTAATGATTCCAGTCTGCTGTTTACAAAAATGTATGAGAGTGTTTGAATAACGTATGTATCTAGTATATCCTGATTGGGGCCAACTTGTAATTAGAAAAAACAAATGCAAATTATCCCTAAAAAAACTTCCCCCATGGGGGAAGTATAAACCTAAATATACACTGTCCTGTTTCAAAGTGGTATAAATAGATTAGCTGACCAAGCTGTGTTTAGACTGACAGAAGAGATAAATGTATCCTAATCTAATAAATGGATGAAACAAACAAACTTAACTGTCTTCAGATCAAAAGCAGAATACAGACTGTTTTACACAGAGACAGAGATGAGGCTTTGAGCTTAAGGGACACAGAATTGAGGCATTGTAAATGCAGCACTAGATACCACAGAGTTATTTTTTGATCTGAAAAGTTGGTGTTTATGGTAATAGATGTCTGGAATCAGGCTAAAGGAACTCCTCCACTGTCTAAAACAATCCAAGCGGAGGATGGCATTTAAGACGTCATCTTTTACTGCTGGTAAAAAACCATTCCAGAAAAGTGCCGTGGCCAGCACAGCAAGGCATCTGTAGCAAGACAGGAAGGACCCAGGTGAACTTTCGTTCTCTTTGGAGAACTCAGAGCAGATGATTATTGCAAAATGTTTGCAGTCACAGAAGCATCGATTATTATCAATAACAAGACCTGACAGGAGGAAGCCGATCCTGTGAGATCACTGTGATTAACACTAAATGATAGCAAGCCTACGAAGATTTGCGTGTTCTGCCCTAGAACCATAGGCAACAGTGAGATTCCTCACCAGTCAGGAAGCAGCAGGTCTCACTAGAGCAGTTTGCACGGGGCAGGAGCTCCGTACAGGCGCCTCCTGAACACACCCTTCAACTACCCTTCCCCTTGGTTTAGCAGCCCTCTGACTTTTCACCATTACAGAGGAGGAGGGTCAGAGCTTATCACAGTTTCAGTGGGTCCCTGTTTCAAAGTCAATTAAATGGGATGTTTTAGAAAAGCAGAAGGCTGGATTTTGCACACTTATTTATCCTCATGACTGTGCTGTACGGCAGTTCTTCTGTGCCCTAGTTCAGCAATAAGAAATTGGGTCCAAATTCCAACCCCACCATTCAGTTACTGTCTGACTTTGGGCAAGTTACTAATCCTCCCTAGAACTCAACTTCCTCACATACAAGATGAAGATAAGCATAGTCCGCTTTACTTTTTTCAAAGGATTAAGGGAGATGATGCACAGAAAGCTAATGTATATTAGCTTTGCTTATTTATTACTGCAAAAAAAAAGCCAAAAGTGTATTTCACTTTTAATGAAATCATCACTTTAGCTGGCCCTGTAGAATGGAACATAGAACTTCATACCAAAATACCTTGGCCATAATAAGATAAAGGGAGAAGAACTGCACACTCCAGAATAATATACAGGAATATACAGGAAAATTCTGAGTCCTTCTGGAGTTTAAAGGAACTAATTTCTTGAAGTTGAATAAGCCTACATTTTGATGTGTATTCATATAAGGATGTAAAAGCTTCTGAGTGAAAAAGAAATTCTATCGTAGTTTTAACAATGCAATTCAAAAGGGTAAATTTGACACTCATCAATGTCTGGGAGACACATAGGAGCAAAACAAGCCTCACACAAAACCCTGCTTCTTTTTTTTTTTTTTTTGCATCATATGCTTCATTAATTGCACTCCAGTGATCAAGCCCATTGTGTCACGGTTCCTATCAATGGAAAGTTTCTTTTCATTTCCTTTGTTCTTTAGCAACAGTGAATAAGAACTGGTGTACAGTGAGGATTTGGGACTGTCATTCTGGAGACAGCAGGTTGAGATAATTTATTACAGCCTTCAAGCTTGCTTTAGTCAAGTCAGAGCGGCGGAGAGGAAAGCTTTTGGGCACTGATGTCAGGTACATTAGTGTTCAAATCTCAGTTTCGATGCCTGTGTTGGTTAAGGGAACAGGTGTGTGTGTCGGACAGCCGAGCTCAGGTCCTGGGCTTGGGCATGGACCTGCTGATAAACGTCATGCTCCTCATCTGTAAAATGGGGGGAATAATTGCTAGCTTCTAGTGTCACAAAGAGAATTAAAGTACATACCATACCTACAATGTCCTGAGTGAGGGATCACAAAGCAGGTCCTTAATACATGGTCACTATTATTAATAAGCAAGGTAATGACAACAACTAAACAAGTTAGACAATCTCTCAGAGCATCACTCTCTCCGTTTGATCTTTGGTGCCAATAAACTACCTAGGAGGCATCTTACTGGTACTGGAAGACTTCTGTACTGACTGAGATATCCAAAGCGCTTTTATCCCCATGCCATATCTGGAGATGGGCTCATCTGGACTGGCTTTTGGCTGCACAGTGGAGTATCTCCCTGTTCTTTAAACCTCACGGCTGACTGTGTAAGGCACTGTAAACACCTCCAAGGGCATCACTGACCATGTGATTCTAGGATGCCCTCTTCTTCTCTTTTGGACAGGAGGGGAGGCTTCACATCATCTCTATGTGAGATTCAAGGCTGCAGCATTTGCAGTATCTGCTCAGGCTAAGGCACCCTTCCGGGTGGGAATCAAAAGACTGAGCTCAGCTCTTGAAAATAACAAAGGAAAGAAATCTAGATACACAAAGAAGTTTGTTGTGCTGCATTCCACTCATAGATTTAAGGGTTTGGTAAAGAAGCAAGTGCCCCTGATTTCAGGGGACCATTGCATCTAATAATACTTCCTGCGTAAGGGTACAAAGTTTCAAAGTCTCTTTAAGGAAATCTGTTACTCTTTTTGATATTTTAGACAGTGAGTCTTCTATCCACATTCCACATCTAGAATGTTTCAATCCATTAAATCCTCCTTTCTTTGAAACTATAAAAAGATAAGGATCCTAGACAGAAGTAACTTTTTTTCCTGCCAAATGCTTGCTACCCTTAGAATATGCTATTGACCTTCTAATGGGAATATGTAAATCTTTCCAAAGATCTTTGATCTCAAAAGACGTTAAGTTTGTTTGGCTTTTATGGCTGCCAAAAGTCTCCCTCCCTGTGCCTCACTTTAAAACAGGCTTTTGCTCCAATTTTGTCTAATTCACTAGCTTATCAGAGATAAACTTCAAGATGTGTCACGTGAAGAATCAAGGAAATCTCTAAGAAAAAAAAGCCCAAATATCAATTAGCAGAATTCCATTACGGACATCTTCTTGGCAGGGGTGGATTTTTTTCTTAATTCAAGGAACTATAAATGATCCTCTTTTTCTTCTATGACCTTGTTCATTTCAACTGAAAACTTTCAGTAACAGCTGGAAGCAAAGGGCTGGTGTGATCCCTTCCCCAAGAATTCTTACTCTCCCTCTCTTTTTCCTAGATTTGTATCTAGACTTATTTTTGAACTCCTTATACACCCTATGGAGCAAATATTTATTTTCTGTAGGGCCTATCAAAGGAGTGACCACACTCCTGGGGATTTGGGGCTTGATAGCAAAATGATTTGTTCCCTTTCTCCACCACTTACGCATAACAACTGGGAAACATCTAGTTATCCCTTCTTCAGTCATCGTAAACTTTACCTGGTCGATATTTTTGGAGACAACCAAGGATTAGTCATTCAACTGAAACACATTTTTTTAAAAGCGAACTTTTTATCCATTATGGATAAATATGACAGGTGTGTATTTCTCTCCTCCCTCCCCTCAATTTTGATAGGTGTAGCGTACCATTCCCTGAGCAATTACAAAAGTATCACTCACATGAGAAAACAGTTTGTACTTTATAACATGGTAATTATATCTGTGTCTAGCAAGCTAATGGGACTTCATGAACTAGGGCAAAAAGATACGGACATGTAGCACTTTAGTTCACGCTGTGCCCAGATGGATTGTGCCACTGGGGGGCGGTCCTTCTGACCACACAAGGTCACAGAGATTGCTATTGGGTGGGACTTTGTTTGATCAGTGGTTGCCCTGCAGTTTATGGGCTATGCTCAGGCACAGCCTAAAGAAACCCCAAATCACAAATCTTATTGACTTTCTGGAACTTTTCATTTCTTCTTGGGTTTAAAATATATTCTGCTAGAGTCCCACACAACTAGACACACACACTTCTCCTATAAAATATATGTAAGGGCACGTGTGTAATCCATGCTTCAATATGTTTGAGCCCAATTCACTTACACAGAGACAGCAAATAAAGATTGCTCCCAGTTGATCACACTCAAATGACCACCTCGGTGGTCTGCCAATGACAGGGCAAGGAGTTGTTTAGCCTGAACCCATCTCAGTAATTTTAGAAATGTCATTTTAAAATCTATTTTGCACATAAGGAAAACAGTAGCCTTATGGGATGGGAAAGAGAGTTCGTTTGGGAAGGACCATGCTGGATATTTGGTTCTGGGAGCAAACCGTGTCACTTTCTGATACATTTCAGGACAAGTCATGCCTATATCACAACATGCCTCACCACAAGATAAAAGGGCTCAAAGGCCAAAAGCCAACAGCAGAGGTGCAACCACTGTGGACCTTTGAAGATGCAAAGTGTTGCAGTAACTTCTTGCAGTTGGATCATATCAATAATACCAAACTGACAGGAAGCCACCTCTACTCAAGAAAATCACAGAAGAATCTGATTTTGGAAAGAGTTTCAGATAGATAGATACACACACACACACACACACACACACACACACAATTACAAACAAAAACACATGACAGTGATTACAACCACAGAACAAAACAACTCTAGAGAAGATGAACAAGGAGGCATCTCAATAGTATGTTTTCAACAATACTATCTTGGAGAAAACAACACTGCAAATATAAACTCAAAAAGTTGGGGGCAAAAAAAAATCTGTCGATGAGGATTTGGTTGTGCTTCATGCAACATAAAACAGCGGCAACACAGGGTGAGGTCACATGGTGAAAACTGAGATACTTCATATTAAGAAATATGCCCAAACACATTGGGAAGAAAGAGAAACATGAGTTCATCTCAATAAACAGTACTCATTCAGTGAACCAAATGTGATGACCTGGCAATTGAGTAGCAGCCTTCTAAGTCTGTACTGAGTACTGGCCCAGGGAGAAAGTACGTCAAATGTTATCATCAAAATTAGCATACGGAAAGAGAGTTACGTGCAAGGGCTTGGTCTCTGTTTTGTGGATAAAAGGACACAAATTTGTCTCTACAAACTGGAAACCGGACACAGGGCAGAGGAGGCCACCGGGAATGTGGATGCGGTATGCAGACAAACGGGACCAAAACACATCAGGACAGGACAGAAACAGACACCAAGGGCTGGAGAGACCCGTTCTCCTTTGTCAGCTCTACTAGAGTTTGTCCCCATCGCTGGTGCCATGACTGAAAACAGGATTGGGCCTTTGTTTTGTGTAGGTTTCCTGCAA
Organism: Cephalophus harveyi; assembly: GCA_006410635.1. Lineage (NCBI taxonomy): Eukaryota > Metazoa > Chordata > Mammalia > Artiodactyla > Bovidae > Cephalophus > Cephalophus harveyi. The sequence continues at coordinate 841,173 of SJYT01056681.1, forward strand.
AGAAGTTAGTGCATGATCCAAAAGAATCGCCACATCAAACAAGAAAAGCAATATGCTACTTTCAGTTTTTATGGACTCTGGTTGGAGAGAGGTTTGTATATAAAAACACATATATACACACATATATATAATATATGTATATACGGGGCTAGACAAGGGAATGAGATTATATATATGTATACACATATATATAATCTCTATCTTCCTGAATTCTTGGCAAAGGGTTAGTCCTGTGGTTAGACGTGAAGACGGAGGGTGGAAGTTGGGAGGAAAGTTAACGAAGAGAGCATACCGCTTTCGGCTTCTGCAAAACGACAAGAAAAGAATTGAAAATCAAACAATTGGATAATTAATCGACTGACACCAGAAGGAAAGAAGGAATAAAACCTTTGTTTCAAGTTATTTGAAGGATGCATGTGAAAACAAGGTTTTCTGGCAAAGCATGGGAACAGTATCATGGGGGGGAAACAGCAACAGAGGAGGCAGCTCACACAGGCCAGAGGCACGGGGCAGGGGTGGGAAAGAGAACGGAGGGGCCCTCTGAATTTCAACTCCCAGTCACTTAGGAAATGGGAGAGGAAGGCAAATGGGACATTTTTAAATGAAGAACAAAATCAAAATGATTATCTCAGGAAGGATCAGAAGCTCAGTTCCTTTTAACACGAATATTGTGTTTGAGTCCTGTGTTTTCTCGGAGGCATGATCCACATTCCCTCCAACACACCTTTTTCCACAAGAACCAATGTGCTTCCACACTGAGACCAAGCCATGTTTGAGAATTAAAGCTGGCAGCTATAGACAGAAAGCTAAACCCAAGTCTTATTGGTTCTTTTCTCCCTCTTCTGAAAAAAGGAATTTCTAAAAGCTTTCTGTATGTACAAATATGGCTTTGTTGAAAACATCTCTGATTTGTGAATTAATTGGAGCATCTATCAAATAAAAGATTGTGCCTTCAGGGAGAGCACTGAGTTATTTTTCTCAGAACGGTGACAGCGGATTCACATTGAAACTGTTAACAGTCTTTCTCTCTTCCTCCTTTGTGACCAAAAAGTGGCAGGTGGGAGATGGCTGGTTAAGGTACAGGGTGCAGTCTCCTGCCATGGGATTACTCCAGAATGGCTGAGAAACATTCTTCAGCATCACCCACATGATGACATTTTTTTCCCTTAGAGATGCACAGAAGTGATAGAGAGCACTAAATTATACAAAGATTTACTAACTTGGCAACATGAGAATATCATTTGCAGAAACCCAGGATACACATTTTCCCCTACACAGGTACAGGAGTATATTGGCAACAACATGGGCAAGCAACAATCCCAGAAACACCCACTTTATCTATTGAACAGCAAATAGCCAAGAACTCTCGGGTGTTTTGCAAATAATATTCTTCACTTTGCCAGCACAGAGAAGAAAAACGTATATCTACATAAATAGTTGTCAACTGCTAAGACCATGGTCTACCATGTGGTCACCAAATCTACCATTTTGTCTTCCTTTTGGTTGATTTGGATATTCAAAATTATTTCATATGTAATCAGATTGACTTTGTGAGCAATCTGATCTGGTGGTTAAGGTAACAGAGAACATTGGATTGACTGGCTTACAATCCAGTGTTTGATTTTGTTTGTTTGTTTGTGTTTGGCTCATAGAGACACGGGCTACATATTTGAAAGTCTGGCTTTATTGAGTCATGCACTCAGAAAATGGAAACTCCTTCAACGATGATAGCAGGAACCTTCTAGTCTTGCCCTGCAGTCAGTTAACAAGGCATATGTTGGAGGATATTTCCACCATTCCCATGGACACCTACAGGTAAACTTTTTAACATGGCAGTCAGTTCAAGGGACATAAGCTTGAGCACTTCTCAGTAAACTTTCCTTCTTCTAAAGCTATTGATAAGAATTGAGGAGCAAAAAAAAAAAAAAAAAAGAATTGAGGAGCAAAAAGTCATCTCTCTTTCATCTGTAATGCATCCAGTACTCCAACAAAAATTCATTGTTAATGGCAATGCTTCCTTCTTCCAGCACAAACTCATATATTGACTGGAGTGTTATCTATTTCGACCAGACCCAGTTCCTCATCAGTCTGATTTGCACATAATTAAGTACAAAATAAATAAATAAAGAGGGCTCCTGCCTCCAAGCCCTGTCCTCTGGGCTAATTTACATGAAACTGATATTCTGCCACCTGGATTTCAGTTGCACCGGGAGAAACACATATGGTACACAATAGGCTGCTTGTAATTTGGCTCCAAGAGGGCTGTGATCTCCCATCACGGCTCTGCCCCATGCCTGCTTTGAAGGAGGCCAGAGTCCACCTGCTTTTTGCTCACAGCAGTAAACATGGGTTTAAGGACAGAGTCTGTCCCGCGTTTTATATTTAGAGGGTGAAAAGCGTAAGTTGGTGTGATCAAGTGGAGATCTGGATACCTCACTCCTTTCCCCTGGAGAAGCAGTCTCTCCAGTGGGGTTTGGGATGCCAGGTGTCTCTGGGATAGAAGTGGCAGGGTCTAGTTAAATACACCTTGAAATGTGACTTCAAGTCAGAGAAGTGTGGCATTAGGGTTCCAAACAAATAAATAACACGTTAAGAAAGAAGTGAACCGAATGTTCCCCGCCTGCATGCTCACCATCATAAACGTCAGCTGGGCGCTGGGTCATGGCGAACTTACCGGCTCTCTCGATTGGCGGACTTGTACTCAATGGCTATCATGAGAAGCTTGAGCTTCACAAAACACAGCCTGCAATGAGACAGAAAGTGCTTCCCAGTCAGTGGTTCCAAATGACCAGAGCCACACAACAAACACTGTTACGACCTTTCCATGTTCTGATGCGGTCATTATCCAAGGGACCCCTATTCGACAGTCTGTGTGCCAGAGGGAGGGGGCTAGGAGCCACACCTCCGCATCCTCCCCATTAAACTTGATTTCTCACAAGTGATAAGGTGCTGAATGTTCAAAGTGCAAATTGCACTCAGGTCTGGATGTCTAGACACACACCCCAAGCAGGGATTTCTGCCTGGGGATTTATGCTGGGCCAGATTCATTAGTTACTCGGTCGGGTAGTAAAATGTTAACTGCAGGGGGAGGGAGGTATTTGGAGCAGCTGGACCTGTTATTTGGATTCCATTTCGGTCTTTCGTACAAATGGCTCATATTGTTGTTCCGAGCAGACCCCTGCGTGCTTGGAATGATGGTAATAACCCTTTGCCTCCGTGTAAGTGCCCAGCACATGATGATGGGACCGCGACTCCTGGCTCCATCCAAGCTCTCTCACTGCATCTGCCGGGCGTTCTTACCCGCAGCCCAGACTGCACGGAGGCCGGCTGGCTCCTGCCTCCAGGTCTGCACCCACACGGTTCCTACCGCAGAAAGCCTCCTCTGCTCCCAACCCAATCTCCAGGCCCAAGTCAAACTGGACCTTCCATGTAGGCCTTCTCAGACTACCGTCACTCTGATTTTCTATCTCAGAACACCTCCAGCACCTTGTATGCAACCACGTCGTTTAGCGCTTAGTTGATTTTATCCCGGCTGTGGTTGCCTCCTACTGTTTCATGTGTCTGAACTTTATCTCCTCAATTGCAACTTCTTCAAGAGTTATGGACTTGTTTGGAATTCCCCACAGTACTGTACATTGAACCTGACACAGAAAACTCAAGAAATGAATCAGTTCTGCTTAGTCATGTTCGGTTCTAAGAGAACAGAAAAAAAAAAGTTCAATAAAATACTCAGCCATAAAGATGCTCATGGAAGTACTACTAATACACAGTAAAAAAAAAACAAACTGAAAGTAACCTAAATGTCCAATAAAAATACAAAGATAAAATAGCATACCGTATAGTATTAGCATTCAAAATGACTTTTTGAAGACTATTTCAAGGTAGATCAACGAATATTATTTTGTAGGTACAAAGATGTAAATAACCTGATACAGTGAAAACATATATTTATAAACTCATAGAAATAAAAGCTCACATAAACTAACAAAGAATTATATACATTATGTATCACAAGTTTCCTAAGTGGGCATTATCACTCATGCTTTAAGGACTTTTAGATAGAAAAACACTGGTTGACTGATGGATTGAGAAATGAGTTGATGGTTATTCAGCTTCAGCATTGTGAGGGGGAGGAGGTGCTGGGTCACAGGTCAGGCTCTTGGTGTTCTCATTTCATCCCCATAATATCCCTAAGAGGGAGATATGACCCCAGTTATTCAGACTTCCATTGGTGTTCTGGGCTTCCCTAGTAGCTCAGATGGTAAAGAATCTGCCTGCAATGTGGGAGACCTGGGTTCAGTTCCTGGGTTGGAAAGATCCCGTGGAGGAGGGCATGGCAACCCACTCTAGTATTCTTGCCTGGAGAATCCCCATGGACAGAGGAATCTGGTGGGCTACAGTACATGGGGTCTCAAAGAGTCAGACACGACTGAGCAACTAAGCACACATTGATGGTTCTATTTTAAAAGTGATGAACTAAGGCTCAGAAAGCCCATGTAACTTGCCCTAAGTCCCCAGCTCATACCTGGCAGGATATACAACATCTTTGTCCCCAGTGAAGCCTATTTTATACTGGGGTAGACAGGCAATGAGCAAATATACCAGTGAATACATAATACCTTTCCAGATAAGGACAAATACTGTGCAGAAAATAAAACACCTAAGAGGTTAAAGCAGAGACATTACTTTGCCAACAAAGTCTAGTCAAGGCTATGGTTTTTCCAGTGGTCATGTACGGATGTGAGACTTGGACTGTGAAGAAAGCTGAGCGCCGAGGAATTGATGATGCTTTTAAACTGTGGTGTTGGAGAAGACTCTTGAGAGTCCCTTGGACTGCAAGCAGTCCATTCTAAAGGAGATCAGCCCTGGGTGTTCTTTGGAAGGAATGATGCTGAAGCTGAAACTCCAATACTTTGGCCACCTCATGTGAAGAGCTGACTTATTAGAAAAGACCCTGATGCTGGGAGGGATTAGGGGCAGAGGAGAAAGGGATGACAGAGGATGAGATGGCTGAATGGCATCACCAACTCGATGGACATGAGTTTGAGTGAACTCCGGAAGTTAGAGATGGACAGGGAGGCCTGGCATGCTGCGATTCATGGGGTCACAAAGAGTCGGACACGACTGAGTGACTGAACTGAACTGAACTGAAGAGGTTAAAGAGTAACTAGGGAGGTGTGCTATCTGTGATGGTCCAGGGGGTCCTTTCTGAAAAAGTGAAACAAGAGCACAGAGCACTGGAGCATGATGATCAGGGGCAGGCAACGAGGAGATCTGGGCAAAGAGCTTTCTAGGGAGTGGAGACAGCAAGTGCAAAGGCCCCGAGGTAAAAAGGGAGTCACAGTGTTTCAGGACCAGCGTTACAGCCAGTGAGGCTGCAGCTGAGTGAAAAGAGAGTGACAAAGTGAAGCGTCAGCAGAGTGACAGTGACCAGGTCAGCAAGAGAGGCGGGAGCAAGATCGTGACGACTTTGCCAGCCACAGCAAGGAATCTGCAGCTTCTTCCAAGTGGACTGGGCGGCTCTGGGTTGGTTCTACACAGAAAAGTGACCTCATCAGAGGCACTGAACCTGTGGAGGTGTTGCTTGCAGGTAACGTGCTGGGGAAGGCCTCCGGCTCTCTGGTGGGAACAAGGCCAGCTGTTCATTCCTGCCTGGGAAGCCACAGTCCCCCATACTGCTTTCAACAGTCAGATTTCAGAGGACCACTTGCATCCAGGCACTTTGGGACTCTCCCAGTGATTTGCAGGTTTTCTGATTCCTGCCAGCAGACTCTAACGACCTGGGCTTTGTGCTGATTATGCAGGTTGCTGAAACACCAACCCACATATCCAACTACAGCTGGAAAAGTGCTCTTCCTAAGTTATGTTTGATAGAGCATCACACTAACACACAGCATTTATGGGGCTGTTACCTCTGGAGCTTAAATTGTTTAAAATATCAGATGGCTTATGCAATATTTGTTGAAATAAATTACCAGATTATGTAACCACTTTTTAATGTAAATAGCAACCAAGAGCCAAACTTGAGGATAAGGCTGATCTTAACTCAGCACAGATCATGAAGAGGCTGATTTGCTGAAATTCTTTGAGCCATAGCCACTCCCATTTGGGATTCTGATGGTTCTTGGCATCAAGGACCTTAATTGCTTTAATGACCTGATCGTATTGGTGAGAAGGGAAGAAATAGTTCACAGTTAGGGTGAATCATGTCTGCCTAGCTACTACAATACCATTTTCCAACTCTATATAAAAAGAAAGCACTTTATAACTCAGAAAAGTCATTAAAATTTACATGGCTTTGTGCATATTCCTCACCTAGCCCAGGGCAGACCAGCAGATCTGAGTCTTCTTTTGTAACTTTCAAATCCATATCTAAAATGATTCTCTGTGGCCATAGAGAGGCCTCTTTCAAGAACTCTTTGACTTAAAATAAGCCTTTGTTCACTGGCCAAAGGGACTAAGAAGGCAGGGACTAAGTGATACAAAGTGATCACAGGGAGATCCTGGCTTCTGTGTGTTTGGTTCCAGGTCACCTCAATAAAGCAATATCACAATAGAGCAAGTCACATTAAACTTCTGGTTTCCCAGTGAATGAGAAAGTTATGTTTATACTATACCATGTCTATTAAGTGCACAATAATAGCATCGTGTCTAAAACATAATGAACATACTGTAATTATTTAAAAAATCCATTGCCAAAAAAAACAAAACAATTTCAAGAGTGACATCGAAGATCACTAATCACAGATCATTATAACAAATATAATAATAATGAAAATGTTTGAAATATCGTGAGGTTTAGAAAAATGTGACATAGAGACATGAAGTGAGCAAATACTACTGGAAAAATGGAATAGACTTGCTTGAATAGGCTTGCCACAGACCTTCAATTCATTAAAAAAAAAAAAAAGCAGGGTCTGCAAATTGCAGTAGAGACAAGCATAATAAAAAGAGGTGTGCGTGCAAATGTGAACAGTGTCACAACCATAGGTTTTTCAGACTCAGGTACTTCAAGATTGACCGGCCCTGCCCTTCTCACACAGAGGACAAACTGGGGTTCTAAGAGGGAAGAGCAACTTGTTCAAGGTCAAGTGGCGTTTAAGAAGAAAAGCCAAAAGCAGAAATCAAGCAACTTGTTCAAGATTAAACAACTTTCATGTAGAAATGTCAAAAGTGGAAATCGAGTCTCAGAGCAGTGTGCTACACAGTTGCTTCTTAATAAAGCAGAGGAAATGAAGTGGTTCCCAGAAACCCAAAATGCAGACATATTCTGTTTGGTCAGTACAGTGTTTAAAAAACAATAACAATGGCAAACAAAACACTAGAATTAGATACCAATAAGTGACTTCATATAAAAGCTAGCTTTCAGTTTTCCTTGAAAATCAGATCTGGCCATATTAGAGCTGCATTCCACATGGCTAAAAGGGACTGGCCTTTCAAAGCACGTACCCCTCTGGACAGGACATGTGCTTTCCAATGTGCCACAGCCCCCATCACTCCCTGAGGTCCCAGACCTCCTCTTTCTAACTGTCTGCTGCTGTCTGTCCCCTATAGACATTGTAGTTGTTCAGTCGCTCAGTCGTGTCTGACTTTGCGGCCCCATGAACTGCAGCATGCCAGGCTCCTCTGTCCTCTACTGTCTCCCGGAACTTTCTCAAATTTGTATTTACTGAGTCAGTGATGCTATCTAACCACCTCATCATCTGCTGCCCTCTTCTTTGCCTTCAATCTTTCCCAGCATCAGGGTCTTTTCCAACAAGTCGGCTCTTTGCATCAGGTGGCCAAAGAGTTGGAGGCTCAGCTTCAGTAACAGTCCTGCCAATGAATACTTAGGGTTCACTTCCCTTAGGATTGACTGATTTGATCTCTTTGCAGTCCAAGGGACTCTCAGGAGTCTTCTTCAGCACACGATTTGAAAGTATCAATACTTTGGCATTCAGTCTCCATGATGATCCCAACTCTCACATCTGTACATGACTACTGGAAAAGCCATAGCTTTGACTATATGGACCTCTGTCACAAAGTAATGTCTCTGCTTTTTAATACGCTCTGTAGGTTTGTCATAGCTTTCCTTCTAAGGAGCAAGTATCTTTTAATTTCAAGGCTGCAATGACTGTCCGCAGTGATTTTGGAGTTCAAGAAAATAAAATATCACTGCTTCCACTTTTCTCCCTTCTATTTGCCATGAAGTGATGGAACTGGATGCCATGATCTTAGTTTTTTGAATGCTGAGTTTTAAGCCAACTTTTTAACTCTCTTTTTTCACCCTCATTAAGAGGATCTTTAATGCCTCTTTACTTTCTGCCATTGGAATGGTATCATCTGCATATATAAGATTACGACATTTTTCCTGGAAATTTTGATTCCAGCTTATGATTCATCCAGCCTGGCATTTTGCATGATGTACTCTGCATAGATGTTACATAAGCAGAGTGACAATATAGAGCCTTGACATATTCCTTTCCCAATTTTGAACCAGTCCATTGTTCCATGTTCAGTTCTAACTGTTGCTTCTTGACTTGCGTACAGGTTTCTCAGGAGACTGGTAAGATGGTCTGATACTCCCATCTCTTCAAGAATTTTCCACAGTTTGTTGTGATCCACATAGTCACACGCTTAAGTGTAGTCAATGAAGCAAAAGTAGATGTTTTTTCTGGAACTCCCTTGCTTTCTCCATGATCCAACAAATGTTGGCAATTTGATCTCTGGTTCCACAAATCTTGAGCAATTTACAATTTACACTGGAAACAGAACTACATCTTTCCCTGTTTAAAATTACAGTTTTTCGTTAGTTCCTGCCATAGAAAACTGGTGAAAGTCAGGATACAACCTCTGTTGGGGTCCAGGAGGAAGGGCAAATCAAGGTGAGTGAACAGAGTGGGTGGGGTGTGGTCATACGTGTTTACTTGTCTCTCTGTCCTCAGACTGAGATTCTTCAGTGTACGACACATGCTTTGTCTCTCTGGCATTTTTCAAAGCGCAAAGAGCAAGCTTTCAGTAAATGCTGATTAAATAAATGTATGAAACAACAGGAACCAAAATCTCATGAGCTGCTGAAATGATCCACAACAGATAAAGTGGCAAACTAGGAGAGTCTAGTTTAGACAGAAAAGGATTAGAAGTGAGTCTAGAATCGTGAAACAAGATGCTTTTTAACCTGTGGGTTAGAAGCAGACAGGAAAAGAAAGGTGTGGAAGAAACTAACAACAGAGATATGCTCTGGGAATCTAAAGTTTGCCTTCAATCTGCTGTGACTGGAGGTAAGCACAATTCTAAGGTACAGACACTGATTTCTCCTTGGAAACCCCCACAGATCCTGTTATGAAAGATGTGCCTTTGGACTACTTAGAATTGATGTCCTAAAATTAAATATTTCCTTGCATCATTTGACACCATTTTTCTGTAAAGCAAAATAGGTTTTGCTCATCTAATCTGCAGAGTCATGCTTACGGCTTGAGCATATACAGACCTGGGGTGGGAAGAGAAAGGAGGCTTAGTGTGAGGGAAAGAACAAGAATGAAGCCAGGAAGCTTCCGCAATGAGATATACAAGAGGAAATCATCCATAAGGTAGCAAGAATTTAATTCTTGTTTTCTAAAATAAAATGTCCCAATATGTTCAAGGCAGGAAGTTGCCACTGGTTGCAAAATAATTACAGGGGAATCGAAATGAATTCTTTTTTCAAGGGGAAAAAAAGCACTGCTTGTCACAAAAAGGTCTTAAACCAGCAATCTGCAATAAAACTGTTGTAATAACAAGTTAGATTGCTTTCTTGATAATTATTAAGTAGAGGTCTACCAAATTTGACAACATTATACAAAGCCTTTTTTTATTTTAACTGCCAACATCATCTGTTAACTACAGTAGTTTCAACCCAGATGTTCCTGAACAAAGGCTCTTAAGAATTAGAGTCCAACTGTTTCCACCTACCTAGAGGGAAATAAATTGTTCTTGCTATTAAATCAGCCCTCTTGACTAGAAAGACTGCTTGCTTGTATGAATTAAGCATAGAAACCTGTTGTAGAATTGATACTTTCTAATGTGTTCAGGGAGGGTATGCAAAGATGTTGTTTGGGGCTACTGGAGATGATTCACCCAGGAGTGAAGGGGCAAGGACAGAAGAGGCAGCTTTCACTATGCCCTCCAAACCTAGCTCCACCCTGATGCGCCAGCCCCTCTTCAGTTGTCCAGAGGCACCCTGGGAATGTCAGGCTGACACATATAATCAGAGTAGATGAGGATGTGAACACTGCAATGGGAAACCAGATCTTTAGGATCTAGGGGCTAAAACGAAGAAAAAAAAGAGAGATGCACATTTAGGAGCTCTGATTTAAAATGATAAGTTCTCAAAATGAAAACATCTAGTTAAAGAAGATTTGAACCTGTGGGATTTGTGAGACTCAGTACCAGGAAAATGGAAGTGATTTAAAATGCTCATGAAAAATGTTGTTCAGATTTCCCAGTAGCTTTGATAAAGATGGAGTGGGGAGGCTTTAGAGCACCCACCTTCAAACATACCCAAACTCACAATATTTCCACTGCATACCTAAGACACTTGAATGTAAATATAATTATATTCTTTTATGTGGGCATTTAACATCTGCCTAAAAATCAGTAAGTGCATTTTCAGAAAGCATCAGTAAGTGCATTTTTCAGAAAGCTTTGCTAGTATTATTCATCAGAAATATAAAACATAAACTGTGTATTTCTTATGTGCATATGTCCAGAGGCACCCTGGGAATGTCAGGCTGACACATGTAATCAGAGTAGATGAGGATGTGAACACTGCAATGGGAAACCAGATCTTTAGGATCTAGGGGCTAAAACGAAGAAAAAAAAGAGAGATGCACATTTAGGAACTCTGATTTAAAATGATAAGTTCTCAAAATGAAAACATCTAGTTAAAGAAGATTGGAACCTGTGGGATTTGTGAGACTCAGTACCAGGAAAATGGAAGTGATTTAAAATGCTCATGAAAAATGTTGTTCAGATTTCCCAGCAGCTTTGATAAAGATGGAGTGGGGAGGCTTTAGAGCACCCACCTTCAAACATACCCAAACTCACAATATTTCCACTGTACACCTAAGACACTTGAATGTAAATATAATTATATTCTTTCATGTGGGCATTTAACATCTGCCTAAAAATCAGTAAGTGTATTTTCAGAAAGCATCAGTAAGTGCATTTTTTAAGAAAGCTTTGCTAGTATTATTCATCAGAAATATAAAACATAAACTGTGTATTTCTTATGTGCATCCAGCATCAAGTCAAGTCCAGGCATTTTCTGGTGGACTGCCTCCCTAACCTGTCCTGGAGAAAATTCTAGACTTGTCGTTGCCTCTGTAGCTTTTAAGAGTCTTAATAGATTTTATGGTCACTGGTTTATTCACATGTTGAAGGATTACTAGTCACTTTCTTTTTTTTTTTTTTTATTTTTTATTTTTTATTTTTTTTAATTATTACTTTATTTTTCTTTACAATACCGTATTGGTTTTGCCATACATTGACATGAATCCACCATGGGTGTATATGAGATCCCAATCCTGAATCCCTCTCCCACATCCGGTCCCTGTAGTAGAAATAATCATCAATGTTGTATTCCTGTCATTATGTGCTCAGTCCTAATTATAATACCCTCAGATAATTGAATGAATGGGGCTGGTTCTTCAAGGAAAAATATTTTTTAAAGATGAAACTTGAGCCTCTCCATAAATTCTCACAAAATGTTCATTTCTGCAGCCTGGCTAAATAAATCTATCACATAACAATAGAGCCTACTTCTTTCTGTTCCATGTTCAAATTCTGATGTCTTTCTCTAGAAATCATCTCTAATGATTTCATAGAACTCAAGTTAAACTAACTGTAGCTTTCACTGGGCAAGAGACCCAGCTTCCTCTAAAAAAAAGTCTAAATAGCTCAGTCATCTTCGGCTCTTTGCAACCCCACCGGCTGTACTCCGCCAGTCTCCTCTGCCCATGGAATTCTCCAGACAAGAATACTGGGGTGCGTAGGCATTCCCTTCTCCAGAGGACCTTCCTGATTCAGGGATCGAACCCATGTTTCCCACATTGAAGGCATATCCTTTACCGTCTGAGCCATCAGGGAAGTTCCAGCTTTCTCTTTGCTGTTGTTGAGTCACTCAGTCATGTCCAACTCTGAGACCCCATGGACTGCAGGCTGCCCTGTCTTTCACCAACTCTTGGAGCTTGCTCAAACTCATGTCCATTGAGTCTGTGATGCTATCCAACCATTTCATTCTCTGTCATCCCCTTCTCCTCCTGCCTTCAATCTTTCCCANTCTTTGGAACTATGCATTCAGATGGGCATATCCTTCCTAGCTTTCTCTAGGCAGTCTTAAATTTAAGTTTCCTCAAGTGGCTTCACTGGAAAGATCTGTCCATGCCAAACAGCCCAGGATGAGAACATGACTTTTTCAGTGTTAGGGTCCCTGAATGCCTGTGGATGAGGGAATGGAGAACTACACCCCGGAGCCCTCACAGTGTTTTAAACCAGCATAGAAGCCTCCAGGCTGGTACCCAGGCTACAGTGCAAAACCCCAGGTAACATCTGGTTAGAGTTCCTCAAGTCACCCAGGCATGAAATACTCCACATCAAATATGACTTTTAACTGTTCCACCAGCTGCAGGGGGACACAGAGAGACATGCAGTATTTTAAACACATCCTTTGTCCTAACCCTTCTGAGCTGTAAAACCTGATACAATTAAGCATCAATTAAGCATTTATATTTTGCTAGTGAGGAGTGTTACATTTCACAGGGGATGACCGACTGGCTAATCTGCCCACCGTGAGCTTCGGAACCTGGCACACAGTGTTCCTGCAGTGCCAACCTGGGCGCGTGTGGCTCCCTCCACTCCTCTTTCCCCCATCTCCCTCCTCTGCCCTCGTTTTCCTGCCTGGAGGTGGGGTGAGTGGGGGTGTGTGCATCCTCTCATTGGCTAGTTCTCATGATAAAAAAACACTATCACAGTTTCTCCATGAAAACATCACGTCAGAAGAACTCGGATTTGTCTCCTTCTCCCATCTAAAGGGGAAATCTATTTGTTCTTGTTGGAAAATCTCAGAGATCTAATTGTTGAGAGAGTTTTGCGTGGCTCTCAGCCTCCTGGTTCCTTACCACTTAGAATTCCCTCTTCTCTCTCTTTGTTTCTTCTCTGAACCCAGCCTCCATACAAGGCACACCTCAAGTGTCATCTCTTTCAAGGAGCCTCTTCTGCACCTCCAGCCTACAGGGACCTCCCTGTCCTTGTAGCTCTCAGTCTCAGATGCCTGGTTGTGTGCGCTTGTCAAACACTCGTCAATGGGCGTACTCATCTCTTTCTGAAGATAGGTATTGTTTTCTTTGGCCAGACTGCCAACTTTCAGAAGGCAGTCGCTGTAGGGAAACAGAATCCTTTCCCTGGTGTTTGAAAGTATTGGTATTAATCTTTTAAAGAGCATGCATGCATGCTAAATCTCTTCAGTCATGCCGGACTCTTTGCAACCTATGGCTCTTCTGTCCATGGGATTCTCCAGGCAAGAATACTGGCGTGGGTTGCCATTCCCTCCTCCAGGGGATATTACCAACCCAGGGATCGAACCTGCATCTCTTACGTTTCCTGTATTGGTAGGCAGGTTCTTTACCACTAGCGCCACCTGGGATGCCCTTTAATGAGCATAGTGAAAGTGAAGTGAAGTGAAGTCGCTCAGTTGTGTCTGACTCTTTGCGACCCGTGGACTCTAGCCCACCAAGCTCCTCCATCGATGGGATTCTCCAGGCAAGAATACTGGAGTGGGTTGCCATTTCCTTCTCCAATGAGCATATATTTAATCAAATCTAATTGCAGGTTCTTCTAGAGACAGCATCATGCCTACACACTGGCAAAAATATCCCAAGATAATTCAATATCTAGCTGATTAACTGGCTGGTGACTGATGGTAGAATTTTCTAAACAATAGAGTAAACAAAACTTGGAAATGCCAAGATATATTTCTTTCTTTCTTTGTGCTTACAGTCTATTCGGTGGGGCAAAATAGAAGGATGGTGGCAAGAAGGCAGCAGAAGAGGGGGAAAGGACATTGTCTGGTACTGAGAACAGTCCCATCATTTTGATTTCAGAGATGTTCAGGCATCTGACCATCTAAGGTCAGGCAGTTGGTAACTATCAAGAGAAGGATAGGCAGAAATCAAACATCGTGTCCAAATCACATATCTAGCAAGTCGTTGATCTGGGGGTGTGACCCTTGCAACTCCACATGATATCACACAGCACCCTACTGTTCAAACTACTCAAAAACAGGACCCCTTGGTGCAAACATAGGCTCATACCCCAGCCCCTGGCTGTGGGGTTGGCTGGCACTGGCCATCTGCACCCTCCACAGTCCCTTGCTGAAGAAGATGAGGAATATGAGGGGAAATGGGGCAGCTTGTTTTCTAGTGTTTAGAGAGCAGTGGATAGTGTCCTCTCCTTCAGATCCCCAAACTCCTCTGCCTTGATATTCTCACACAGACCCAGGAGAAAGCCAGCCATGCAAAAACCAAGAGAAGATGTTCAGGAGTTGCTGGCCCTTAAAAGGAACATGTTCTAGGAATGGCCACCATGATGCCCTCAAGGTGAAGAGGTATCTAGCCAGCTGTATCCTAAATTGTCTTTCTCTGCATTTGGTGCTTATCTGAAACTGTTTTATGATCCCCAGTGGACAGAGAGCATTAAAGGGCTCAGTACCCCCATGCCTTTTTCCTATTCTGATTTGGATTAGGTGCAGAGAGTGGGGAGAGCAGCCGTGGGTTGCCTGGCATGGTAGTGGGTAGACTCACTTCTATTGTCCATAGAGATTGCAGAATACCCTTTCATGAAAAAGGAGAGATGGTAAGGAAGCTGCCACAAAGACACAAATCTTAACATGAGCTTATAAATGCGGCCCACCTACAATTCTATGATATGGCTAAAATCAGAGAAAAGCATCGCAATAGCTAAGCCCAGAGTGGGGTAGTTTAGTCTCTAAGTTGTGTCTGACTCTTGTGTCCCAGTGAACTATAGCCCACCAGGCTCCTCTATCCATGGGATTTCCCAGGCAAGAATACTGGAGTGGGTAGCCATTCCCTGCTCCAGGAGATCTTCCCAACCCAGGGACTGAAGTGGAAATAAGAGGTTATTCCAGCCTGTGTGTGGAGGAATGGGGTCTGTAGGGGTTTTGAGTCATCAGACTTCAGATCAGAATCACCTGACTTACTTGCAAAACAAATGCAGATTTGGGAGGCTTATCCCAGATATAAAAATCTGGAGATGGAGTCTAGAAATCTTTCTGTTTAATAAGCTCCCCAGGAGAGTCTTAATTAGCTAGCCTTCAGCTAGCAGCTCCTCCAAGCTGTTCTCAATTGTATAAGGCCCCAGTATTACAGGCCTGGCTCTGTAATTTGTCTGGTAGGTGTCTTTGGAAGGGAACACCAACATCTGAGTCTCACTGTCCTCCTTTATAAACCAGGGATGGTGATATTCACAGAAAGGTCACAGGATTGTGGTGAAGATTCATTGAGAAAATGTAAATGATATTTATATTTAGAAATGATATTGCATTTTGTCTAAATTATTATTTTTGGAACAAAGCTGTGACTTCTGGTGATGTACACGTGGAGGCCAATGGTTCATGAAGGTCTCACCTGAGCCGGAGAAAGCATCACTCCGCTTGAAATGCTTAAAAGAGTTAACCTCAGGGGCCTCCTGCCTTTGCTTTCTTCTTTCCACATTCTGTTCTCTTGGGCAATGACCTCAAATTTCACCTATTAATCCTGCCTCTTTATCTTTTCACTGCATGACTCTTCCAGCTTCTGAGAAAACTCCAAGCTTTCCGGTGTGGTGATCCTACCCTGCAAGGGGGCAGTCTGCCAGCCCAGGGGAAGAGCAAATTTATTTCTCTTCATGCTTCAAGACGTTATTGGCTGCATATTGTTTTAATGCCGTGCATAATTACAGAAACAGCTCTGAAAATCTGTATATTTTATCTGTGTTTTATTATACCCGGAATATTCCCCAATTCTTTTTCTTTTACATGAACCAGCTGAAAATATATTTTGGCATCCTTTATGTCATCTTGAAATTGAATAGCCAATTCTTACTGTAATGAAAATACTTATGCGCCAGCCCAGTGATATACAGCCCCACACTCTAATTACATCTGTGCTTTAATTAACCTGAATTGAAGAGTCTTATCATTAAACTGCTGGTAACTTTGAGTTATGGCTTTTCTTTAATTTAAAGTAGAAAACACAGATAATTAAGCCTCCAGATAATCAAATGCTTGAGGAGAGCTTCAATGTTTTGGGATGTTCCTAAATCTCATTAAATGTCCTTTCTTTATTGATTATTTCTACCTCTGCTGTATCATTGTGTTAAAGGAATAATAGCAGTAAGTTGAGCATATTCGCACTCACAAGTTTTCCATCACTTTTTTTTTTTTGGTATTCTAGAAGCTGAACCAAACAAACACTAAATTCTCTGACAACAAGGTATGTCTGAAGGATTTTCTCCTTCTCAGAACATGTTGTCAACATGAAAATCAATCAAGGGGAATATTTACAGACTGGTGTTCAGTTCTTGAGCTGGCTCCAGTGGGCAGAGAAGTTTCACACACCCACTATGTCAGAGTGGGCTAGCTCACCCACGGAGGAGGCCAGGCCCCAATGTAAATGCAAATTTGGCCAGTTTAAGACATCAGGGAGGGGATGATCCTTCACTGAACCCCTCCTTACAGTGAACTGGAGCTACTTAGGCCTCAGCAGAAATGCAGGTCCCATGTTGGTTTATCAAATTCTCAAAAGAGTTTGTTAATCTAGCTTTTATGTGAAAAACCATTTCTTTGAAACAGTGGCGAACAAGTTTGAAGAAAATAAACACTGTGTAGGACAAATATGTGAGTCAAGCTGACCCCAGAGATACCCCAGCTGGAACTCCCAGACAGAGCACTCGTAACCCCCCAGGTTAACACTGTTAAAATGAGCTGCCTCAGTTCCCAGAAGCAAAAATGAGAAGCAGTCGAAAAGCAGGGGGCCGGCGAGGGGGGCGGCGTTGGGGGACACAGTTGAATGGACTTCCAAGGGAGCACTCAGGTTGACACCAGTCAAGTCAGGGAGGCTCAAGAGCCAAAGAAGGGGCCTCGCATAGCCACCCGTCAGGTCCCCAGGGCCACAGGGGACTGCAGACCCTGGCAGGTCTGCTGTGTGCTCAGCCCGCCCCTACCTTAGACACAGGAAGCTTCAACTGGCTCTTTATAGAACCAGTGTCTAATACAAGTCCGGAATCCTCCTGGGCTTTCTATCCTAGGCAGTCCGTGTTCCGAGGTAGAGAAGATCCCCTGGGACCACCTCAGGGCTCCAGGACCCAGTGCCTCTGAACGGTTAACTCCTTTCTACGGCGGAATGAGAAACAGCTCTCAAAGAAAGGAGCACATGGGAGGTACAATAGGGCATCCATTTTCAGAAAATAACTCCTTCGGAATCAATTACCTATTCGCTTTTCCAGTCCATTTAGCATTTAAACTTCCGCATTGAGACAGGGTGAGAAATCTCAGTAAACAGTCAAACGATTTTGGATCACTCGGGGTCTGGGCCCGGGGACAGGCAGGGTGCACCCGCGGTGCTCACTGATGGAAGCCACTGACAGGTAAACAGCAAGCTACTGGGTGCTCCGGCCCCTCTCTGCTGTTCAGAGAACAGAAAACTGTGCGGAGCCCAAAAGCCCCCAGGACTGTCCTCCTCCGGTCGTCCTTTCGAGAAGGTGGCTTTGTTTTGCAGGCATGCAGACAGCACAAAGGAATATCTCCTCTTCCTCAGCCCAACGAGTTCCCAGATTTTCCTGTTTCATCACAGTCTTTATCAGCGAGACTGAGTTTACTAAAGTCTTTGCTACAGTGTCAAAGGATGGGGCTGCATGTTGCAACATTCCCAGTCTGTGTTTTCATGGGGACAAAGCATCTGTTTGACTTCTGTCCAACATCTGAGCTTGTAGGTGGGGAATCTGAGCCATTGTTCTGGTGAAAGCTTCTTGAGGTCTGGGACATCTGGAGTTCCTGACATCATAGCCCTTAAATGATCACCTGTTCTACCTTAAAGGGTCATGCAGGCTAGGGCTACCCCTTGCTCAAATCCATCCTGCAGAGCCAGTAGAAGGAGACACTAAGGCTTTTTATTGTTACAATGTGGCAGATGTCCATCTTGGGGCTAAATTGCTCAGGACTATTAAAAGCCTCTTTGCATACATTTGGTTCCACATTCCCTCAGCAAATACTGAAAGCACTTTGACCAGCAGCTTCTCTAATGTCTTTATGATCTGACTTGATTGAAAGAAATTAAAATTTCTTTCATCAAGGGGCTATCATGACTTGGTCTTGCCCTGGTAAAATCAGAGGCACGGGTTCGTGCCAGCCTTCATACAAGTGTCTATATCACAGGGCATAATTCGAGACATGCAGGGAAAACTGCAGGTCATAATTTAGTGCATATGAAGGATCCAAGCCTAAGATTCTCAGAACTGGGGGGAAAGGAAAGTCAGCAGCAACCCCCAAAGCAGGGGCCATATAAACACCAACTTTCCCCTTCACTGCAGAAGGCTGAGCACAGGACACTGGTAATTGTCAGTGGCCACACGGTGCTGGCTACAGGTAAGATGTTTTTCTTGCAAGGGACACAGTGAATGTTCGTGAAAGCCAAAGAGCATATGGTTAACGGTCACTTACTCACAAACAGTAGGGAAGGACAGACCCACGAAGGCACTGGAGAGATATTCTGTGTACATTTCATTTGAGACTCCTTCCAAGTAGTATTTCTGCCATGTGTCTTCCTCAATCTAAGGGAGAAGAACATAGGAGAAGGGTTTAAGATAGGATAGTAGACTGTACAAAAGAAACCAGGTTGTCCCATCTGGCAAACAAATGAATTGGTTGGGCAATGGTGACTAGCTTCAACAACCAGGAACACAACCACATGGCCAAGTGACGCTTTCCATGACCCTAAATTCATAGACTAGCTATCCACTCTAGAGCACCACATCTTCCAGTATGATTTCTAAGAATGCGGAGGAATGGGCACTCACCACAATTGATACAATTTTTTGAGAGCAATTTTTAATTGTTACCAAAATTTACAAAAGTGCATACTCTTTTTTGTTATTGTTTAGTCACTAAGTCACGTCCAACTCTTGCGACCTCATGAATTGCAGCACGCCAAGCTTCCCTGTCTTTCACTTTCTCCTGGAGTTTGCTCAAACTCAGGTCCATTGAGTCGGCAATGCCATCCAACCATTTTATCCTCTGTTGCCCCCTTCTCCTCCTGCCCTCAATCTTTCCCAGCATCAGGGTCTTTTTCAGTGAGTCAGCTCTTCACCTTAGGTGGCCAAAGTACTGAAGCTTCAGCATTAGTCCTTCCAGTGAGTATTCAGGGTTGACTTCCTTTAGGACTGACCGGTTTGATCTCCTTGCAGTCCAAGGGACTCTCAAGAATCTTCTCCAGCACCACAATTCAAAAGCATCAGTTCTTTGGCACTCAGCCTTCTTTATGGTCCAACTCTCACATCCATACATGACTACTGGAAAAACCATAGCTTTGACTATACGGACCTTTGTTGGTAAAGTGATATCTCTATTTTTTAATACACTGTCTAGGTTTGTCATAGCTTTCCTTCCAAGGAGCAAGCATCTTTTAATTTCATGGCTGTAGTCACCATCTGCAGTGATTTTGGAGTGCAATATGCTTTTTACACAATTCCAATTTAAGTATTCATAGCAAAAAAAAAGTATGTAAGTATACACATACATATGTACAAGAATATCCTTCTATCTGTGAAAAATTAGAAACCACAAATGGTAGGTTTATACCACTGGATACAGGAAAGCAATTAAAAATTATGATGAAAGTTTCTTCAGAGAAAATTACATTAAAAGACACATTACTAAATAGCTTATATAGTCTGATTCTTTTTTTTAAATATTCTATAATTAACTAACTGTTTGTAAAGCCATAGAAAAATACAGAAAGCTCTATACCAAAACGGTAACAGTTGTTATCTTTGAGACATAGAATGACTATGAAATACAGAAATCTATAGATTTCTGTATAGTCTGAAGGCTTTTGCAATGAGCATTATGTATAACACAAAACAATGTATCTATTTTTACTTTGGGAAAAAGTAAATTTTTCCAACCCTAACTTGAATATCACCAAAAGTTAAATGTAGTTTCAGAAAGGTCTCAATCCCAACTTCATTTAAATGTCTTTTTTCCATAATTAAGTTCAACTGGTTTATTTGCAATGAGCATTATGTATAACACAAAACAATGTATCTATTTTTACTTTGGGAAAAAGTAAATTTTTCCAACCCTAACTTGAATATCACCAAAAGTTAAATGTAGTTTCAGAAAGGTCTCAATCCCAACTTCATTTAAATGTCTTTTTTCCATAATTAAGTTCAACTGGTTTGCCCAACAGCCCTCTTCATGCTAGGCATTTCTGGAAGGGATTTACCATGGAGTCAACCATTTAAAACTATATAAAGTGAATAGCAACAAGAACACTGAGCCCCTCTGGGAGCTTGGGGATGTCATGGATTCCCAAGCCAGGAAAACAAGCAGTCTATGTGGTTCTGGGGTATCTGTAAACTGCCACCTTCTAAGTTCACTTCCACTGGAGGTTAGATTAAGGGGAGGAAGAAAGAGAGCTTCCCAGCCAATCAGGGAAGTGACTCTTAATAATGTCCTGCACTGGTAATGAATGAAATGTATCTTGCTTAGGCTCAATAATCAGTTAACTGAGGGAGATATAAGAGACTTGGAAACAGTAGGAAATGCACACCTACTATCTACTTGGTGACATTCTGAAATACAAAAGCTAGGAATCATGTAGAAATAAATTGACTGCTCCCTGCTTCTCTGCTATTTGTCAGCTTTGTGCTAGGGCTGGGTGATGAAATCGTGTGAGTTAACCCCATTAGTTTGAGCTGCTTCTAACCTACTCCCACACATTAGACATGTACTATGCAGTATCGTTGGGTATGGTTATTCATTTACACATTAGTCTTCCCCAAAGTGGGGCCTTTTAAAAAAAAGAAAACAAAGAAAGGACTCAACCTTTTCTATTGCTAAATTTTATGATTTACTTAAAATTAACTGCTATGTGTTTAGCTAAGCACAAACTTTTTAATCTCTCCCATTCACAAGACTTCAATTTATTTTTTCAAAAACATATTCTTGACTTCATAAGCAAAGGTCATCAATGCTAACTAATCTGAAGAAAGCTTAGTCTGAGTTAGTAAATAATTTGAAATATATAATATTTGGGACACTATATTATCAAAATTTTTATTGGTAAATAGGATACTACCTGATAGATTGCCAGTTATAAATCCTTATAGTTGAGTTTCATGGGCAAATAGTTTTCTTGAAATAGAATTCAGCTTATTCTTTTAGCAGGGACATTCCTTTTATAATATATTGCTTATGTTGATTTATTGTAGGTTCATTAAACTTCTTAAATTTAAGTAGAAACAAATTCTTTGTAGAGTATCACTATTACTGTTTTTTTTGAACTTAGCATACATTTTTTCATTGATTCATCCTTTCAGCAAATATTTATTGAGCATATTCTGTGTCTTAAGAGTTGTTCCAGTTACTGATTGAACTTTATTTAAACTGGCATACTTTTCTACTTGCCAGAAAAAGCACACCATATACCTAGAATCTGCCTGCAGTGCAGGAAACGCAATTTTTTTGAACTTAGCATACATTTTTTCATTGATTCATCCTTTCAGCAAATATTTATTGAGCATATTCTGTGTCTTAAGAGTTGTTCCAGTTACTGATTGAACTTTATTTAAACTGGCATACTTTTCTACTTGCCAGAAAAAGCACACCATATACCTAGAATCTGCCTGCAGTGCAGGAAACGCAGGAGGACTTGTGTTCAATCCCTGGGTCAGGAAGATTCCCTGCAGCGGGGCATGGCAAACACTCCAGAAGGGGCAACAGAGGATGACTGGATGGCATCACCGACCCTATGGACATGAGTTTGAGTAAGCTCTGGGAGTTGGTGATGGACAGGGAAGCCTGGCGTGCTGCAGTCCATAGGGTCACAAAGAGCTGGACATGACTGAGCAACTGAACTGACTGAACTGACAGACAGAAATATGCAGATTCTTAGATGGTATTTACAGTGTAAGATGGAGCAGTACTGAATGGACAGTCTAAAAGCTGAGGAGTTTAATGTCATTGTCATAACCCTTTCAGATTTCCATATCTTTAACACAGTCTCCTTATTGATAAGTTTTTCAGGTTCCGATAAATGTTCCCACAAAAAAGAAAACCCCACTGAAAATGACTTAAATGATAAAATGGTAAATTTTATGTTGTATGTATTTGACCACAATTAATTTACAAGATGCTACTATAACATAAGAAAAATCAGTAAGTATAATAAACACTTGCACCTTTTAATCCTTAAGGGCAAGAATGCAAGTTGTGGCAGAACAATGGCAGGAACAGGCCAATCACATCAGGAGAGTCAGGAGAGTGAGGGAGCCAGCACCCAGCCTTATGACACTGTAACATGTCACCAGCTGGGACAACAGAACATCAGTCTTCATCCCGAGGCCAGGGCTTCAATTACCCCATCGTGTCAGAGTTTACTTTTGTTAGCCTCGAGCATGGCACCTTTCACTCATTTTCAAAGCAAAAGTGCACTTTCCTTTTACTTTTGTCAGCAGTAATAAGGTACATTATTAGAAAAGGAACAATTCGTGTGAAATACATTGAGTTTAAAACTTGGCACTGTTCAATGACAGTGAACAAAGAGATCTAGAGAGAGTACAGTGAGTTATTGTCATTATGAGTCCCTTTAACAGATGACAAAACAGAGGCACAGAGAAGTAACCCAGGAAAGGTCACAAAGCCAATGAGCGGTATAAACACGATTCAGAGTTCATGCTATTAACCACCCCCAAATTATCTCTTGCTAGAGACTGAAGAGGTAAACGTATAAGGAAGCAATGGTACTAGGATTTTGGTGGACTTAGAGGGTTTGCTAAATATTACCTAAGAGGGAAATACCAGAACAAAAGCTCCTCAAGCACTCAATATTTTAAACCCTGGAGCCCCTGGCTTTGTAAGACGTCAGGGAGAAGTATTATTGATTTTAAGTTGAGCTGAAAGGAGAGTTCAGGCCTCCTCTCAGAGCATGACGACATCATTTCTATTCTATAAAATGGAACCATCCCAGCCTACAACTTCTTTCCTGAAATAGTACATGCTGTTCTCCACATTTGTGTTGTCAACATATTTTTAACTGTAATATGAAGACATACTTTCCAGCAGAGAAATGGAGGAATGGGAGCAAAATGACTTAGGTAAAGGTGCCAAAATTAATTTGCCAGCCATTCAGCAATCAGTCAAAGGCGAAGCATTTCCCGAGGCAGCAATTTCCCCTTTGGCTGTCGCCTCAGACTCCTGCTGCTTCAGAAGAGCACCTAGCAAAGCTGAGCAGGTGATGTGCTCTGGGTCCTTATTCATCAAATCCTCACAGATCTTCAGTGAGAAAAGAGAACTGAGCTGTGGGGCTCGCTTGTCCACAAGTCTCATGGTCTTATTTATCTGCCCTTCATTATCTAATTTTTCAACCAGCCTAGTTCAATCCCTTAAGTAAATGGTCGTACACCAATCCGTGGGCTGATGGCTCCATCATCAAAGGTACCATCCAACTGGAAACATCAGCCTTGGCTCTGGGGGAAGTAACACCTTCTTGATCCCAAATTCTGCATGTGTTACTAACGGTGGGTCAGTAATGACACCTTTTATATTTTATGCTTTCTCTGATTAGAGTGAAACTGTGTTTCTCTAATGCTAACAACCCGGTGAATGTGAAAAATCAACCTTCCCAGCTGGGGTATGTTATGATCACTGTGATTTCTGTTTCCAGTGAAGAGTCTGAATAGCCATGTTGATTACAGCTAAATAATTTTGCAAAAGTCTGTCCCTACCTCCAGAGTCATGTAAATGATTCCAAAGACTATCATACCTCAATCCTTATTTAATTGAAAACAAGTACATTGTTTTAATCCAAATATATGTTATGTTGTGCACATCAAAAATAACGAACTAAGAGGAAATTATAAAAACCAATGACCATTATGTTAATAGCTGCAATAAGAAGAGGTGAGTCATAACAAACACATCAGTGTCACCTAAAATTGAGAGAAGAAAACTATTGTAATAGCAGGTATTTATTATATTTATGATTTTTTTAAAACCTATCCAAATTCTCAATATTTTTCCTTTAAAAGATGCACAGCTTTCAATCATAAGTCTTTAATTAGAATTAATTAACTGCATCTGAATATTTGTGCATATAAATTATACTTTATCTCTGTCCTTTGTAATGTGACAGTATAAAACACAGTGCTGAGATAGGAACTTTAATCCCACAAAACATATTTATTCCCACAAAAAAGAGGGAACCCCCACAGAATGTGTCAAGCTCTTAATTACAATTAAAAAAAAAAATGGGATCAGCATTGGTGGGCTCTAGGCTGGTTACTCAGAGGAGGCAACGGCAACCCACTCCAGTGTTCTTGCCTGGAGAATCCCAGGGAAGGGGGAGCCTGGTGGGCTGCTGTCTATGGGGTTGCAGAGAGTCAGACAAGACTGAAGTGGCTTAGCAGCAGCTCAGGTCCTCATGGGTGCCAGAACAGAGAATGCCTCCCTGTACAGCTTTCTAGGGGTGGAAGGAACACGTGATACAGTTGAAATGACAGGAAAGAAGCAGAAGAGATGGGAAACCAATGGTGATTTGCACCTTTTCAGAATATATCTCTCCTCTGTGCCAAATTGCATATCAACGCTGTACTTCTTGGATGTGGACTCAGGCCGGCTGCCCTTCCTAGAATGGCATTGGATTTCAGGGATCCCATAATGATTTGGCATTCCACCATTATGGCCTATTTCAGATTGCATTTTCCAGAATGAGAGGATAGGTCTAAAGGATCTCAGATTGTCCAAAGGCTTCGGGATAATGTCAATTAAAATACATTATTTGGGATTTGATGGAATGCCAGATAATTGGTTGCTTCAGCATTGAACGAATAAACAACTCCAAAGATAAATTTTGGGGTGGACTTGAGCCAAATCTCTTATTCCCAGACTAGTGGACTGCAGACTATCAAATGAGATTTCTTCCATCAGGCATTATGAAAAAAAAAAAAAATCAGTCCACGTGAAGTGTGCAGAGAGAGGTTAACAGACCACAGAATACAGGGCATTTCCCACCTCCAGCCCAACTCCCATGTTACTCCAGTTCAGGTTATTTCTGAAAACACAGAAACAAAGAATGCCAGAGGAACTGCAGTTAAAGGAAGGGTTAGCAGAAAGAGTGATATGAGAACTTAAAAAAAAATTACCACTTATAATTTCAGAAAGTATCACCTATGTGGCAGGAAACTGGTAATTTTTTCAATATGTAGGTTTATCTACCCTTTCCTTCTTTTCCTCTTCAGTGCAGAAAAGGTATTTATGCTTAAGTGATGTCAGACCTTTTGAAAGATGGGCCTATTCACTATCTGTCCAAATAGAACTTGGTTTTGCAATCTTGATAATAGTTAAGAATATTCTCATTTGTACTTCAAATAATAAGGCTCTTAAAATACTACTAAAAATAATTCTCATCTGGGTAGTGCAAGCAGCAAGTGAGTGTTCTCAAGCAGACACCTGCCGAGCAATCCTCAGAAGAGTAATCCAGCCCCTGGCAGGCAGGGTTTTCCACAACAGCCTCTCAATCTATTTGGGGTAAGAGACTGGGTTTTATTTGTATTTCTAATATTCATTGTTTGGCAGACTCAAAGTTCTGCAAAAATCTAACAGAAATGAATTTCTAAAAAAAAAAGAATAGACAAGAGATGCAAAGTACAAGTCCAAAACTTTTATCATTAGATTCAACCAATATAAAATGAATTTGTCAAAGATTTAGGAACTTAGAAGTTCTTAAGCACTTCCTCTCATTTCCTGTACTTGACTCTTCCTAGAGGCAAACAGTTCACAGCACCCATCCACAGACTGCATTTGCAGTTACACTGGTCCCACTCTATTTTACAAACCTTACTTCTCACAATTTTCCCCAAATTCCAGTAAAGCAGGATTATTCCCAGCCAAGATTTCCCCAAAGTAAACTCAACAGAACTTGCTAACAAGTGTCGCCTTGAACACAAGGGCGTGAACAGGGAGTCCTGTTAGTCCCCATTAAAATGTAGGTTTTTTAAAGGCAGAAAAATTCATCTAGTGCCTCGAACAGTGAATGGAACACAGCAGTAGCTCAATATCTGTTGAATGGATGATGAAATACATTTGGGAAGCAGTGGATTTCACAAAGCCATACTGGGACTTTTCTTAGTGCCATGCAGAGTACTTCACATGTTACTGAGTTTTGAATCTCCATAGCAGGAAACGTGATACTTAGTTACAGAATCCTTTATTTCAAGGAGGAACTGGTGGAGACCAGGATGCTGTTCTTAAGTTTCTCTCTCCCTCATCTCCCCACCAATTTGTTACCCTGATTCTATGGTCAGAATCCAACTCTTATTGTGCAGTTCCCATCATATGCCACCTCACGACTGTGTGGTCTTCCCTGGGTTCCCCAATTTGATGTGCTCTGTCCTGCCGTAATAGGAACACAGTCATGCCCACCTCTGGGGAGCTTGGGAGGGCTAAATAAGTTGATGGATAAAGAACGCTTAGAACACTCCCTGGCTCGCAGGAAGCACTCAGTACACATTAGTTATAGTTAGCTGCCATCACAGCATCTGAGACTCCTAATGACTGGCAAGAACTATAATAAAGTGGAATTTGAAACACCAGCTCCTCGCTAATGCATTCAACTTTGTATCTTCTAGAACAAGCAGCATACTACCCTATCAGGTGCTTATATGAAGTGCTTACTTAATATTTGTCTAATTGAACTGAGCAAAACAAAACTGGAGAAAGACAGACAAAGAAGTCTAATTTTTCTAGGCATCCAATCACAAGTCAGTTCTGATAACTTCATAACATTTAGTGTAACCATAAAAGAAACCAATTTGTGCCTCTGACTACTGAAAAATTCTACATTCTTGGTATGTCATAGGGAAAGTGTATAATTGGGTGATTTTTAAACTTCCCAGAACTTACTGAGCAATACATGTTTGGGGAAATTTTGTCATCACAGAACATCTTGGGCTACTTAGTAAGTGGTTTATGATTTTCTAAATTTTAGATCCAATACCTTAAGAGACTTGAATATGAAAGGAAGGACTCTCAGGAACTGGTGTATTTGCCACCAATCTAATAGAAGTTCTCGTTCTTACTAGCTACAGTCCCACCACCCTGCCTGGAAAAAGAAGCCCCCTTGCTCTGTCCATGACTATGCTCTCTTTCCCAAGTGATCCAGCCCTCGGTCTTCTTATCTTTACTCTCTGAATTTCAATGTAGGATCAAACAACAATTCAGCAGGAAATAGAGTCCAGCAAAGGCTGTACTTGGCAATCCCATTGCTCCTAAAACTGAGACCAAAAACAACTCTTGGCTATTAATTAACTAATTAATTAATTAAGAACTGGGAGAAAAGGAAGGAGTTAGAGAAGTACTTGAATCAGCACAGGAATCATAAGGTTGCTTCTGATGAGACAAATCACTGGAGAATTACTTATGCTTTTAGAAAGTCTTCAGTATTTTAGACAGTTTGGGGAGAATCTCACTGAATTCACTGATGTTAATACAGGATAATTTCTTACCAGTGGGCACATTTAAGACTGTGAATCCAGTGCTTCTTAGACTCTGATGAAAATGTGTTGTCTGTAGTCCTAGAGTAAGGTCTAAGAGCCTGCATGTATAACAAGCTCACAGATAACATCAATACTCCCCAAACATGGATCATACTTAGAGTAGCAGAGGTACTCCCAAAGAGAGTGAAGAACAGGGAATAAGTATTCTCATCATGCCTTTGAGGACCAGGGAATCAATCACGGCCTAGCAGATGAGAGTAAGAGATGAAAAAGGATGCTTTCTACAAGTATCACTAAATACTGGAGCCAGTTACAGTGAAAGCTTGTAGATAATTAAACACAAGATGGGTATCCCAGTGTTTTGGTTGTTGTGGTCATTAGTCTAAACAATATTTCAGGAATCCAGATTTATCTACTTAGTCTCTCTCCATTGATCCAGGGACCCCAATGATAGCTTAGTCTCCATTTCAATGTGGGCTGTGTAAAGAGGGAACAATGACATGGCTATATTTAATTCAATTAAAATGACACTTTCAGAAAATGGCTCTAATTTGTATCCCTAATTTTTATTTAACTTTTCCATTTTAGGACAAAGTGTTGAGTGTGAGGATAAAAATGCTTGCCAACTCAGTCCTGTTTTAGTGACAGCAGATTCTGGATACTTATGTCTCCTATCGCTGTACAATACGGCCTAATAAAGTCAGGCCAAAGAGACTAGATTTCATTTCAGAGCAAAGGGTTTCAGCCATAAACTCTGGCTTTCTGGCTGAACAGAGCCATTCAAGCCATGAGCATAAATTCTGCTAGTTTTAGGTATCAGGATGATTGGGAAGCCAAATGGGTTATTTGTGAGCCAGGTATCCAGGGCAGAGGCACCCGCTTTATTGTGTATTCATTGTTATCTAGAAAATCTCTTGCCAGCTAGAGAATATTTTCACAGGAAGTTAAAATGACTTCAGAAATTCCCCTCTGTGGCTTCCTAGAGTGGATTTTGGGCCTCATCAAAAAGACATTTGGTTCAGAGATTGAAGGTGGACAGCTTATAAAATTGCTTAGGTGTTTAGCTGGGCTTAGCAGTTTCTTTTTAAGAGGAGCCCTGATCCCGAGTGCAGTAGCAAGGCAGGAAGTAAAGAAGTGCATGCAGCCTCTGAGTTCAAATCCCACCTCACTGAATGCCCCAGGCCAAAGTGTATAACCTCTCCTAGCCTGGATCCCCTCACCTGAAAAATAAGAACAACAACAGTATCTACTTCTTAGAGAGATAGATGGAATGAAGTGATCCCTGTAAAGCACTAACGTAGTACCTGACAAATAGCTAATGTTTGCTGAGTGGTTCCTATGTGATAGGTACTCTGGTGGTTTAATCATATTAAAAGATGGCACTTATTGGACATGTACCCTGTAGATGTTCTATCAATGTTCTAGCATTATAAATAATGAATGTTCATGATGGTAATGATGTTGGTGATCGTGCTGATGCTGATGCTACTGATGATGATGGTGATGATGCTGGTGATGGTGATTATGAGGAAATCCCTATCACTCACACAAAGGAACATAGCTAGTTAGATGCAGGGCCACTGATTCATGGCTTAGCTGCTGGTAGAAAAACCTGGAACATCACTAATCATCCAATGATCCTCTGGATTGAGGAGAAAAACTAAATAGCTTGAGTATATCCCCTAAAGATAGCAGTGTTCCCTGGAGGTCCTCCTTCCTCCTCCCCTTCCCGAGTTCACTCCGAATAGATAGGATGATAAGGGAGACATTAGGCATTTGGAAGAATTGACTGTCTCCCCAAATGGGAGAAAGGCCATATGTGATCAGAAAGGTCATATGTAATCTGATATAGAAAGACCCAGTCTAGTCTCCACTAGAGACAAAAGGACCACTGAGACAAAAAGACCCTGATGAGTTGACTGGATTAGCTACTTCTGGTTTCTGGGCTTGACTTCTGCCCACATCCCTCTAAGTAGAGACTCACTAGATTCTACTCTTGTTATAGTTCAGTATTCCCAGAAAATTTCCAGGATGCTGTCCTCCAGTTGGTATAAGATGAGAAGAAAAAGATGACTTGTGACGATTCTTTTTGGTCAGGGAGAGGTCTCTCTGTCCCTATGCTCATTGGTCCCATGAGCAAGTTCAAGTCCTTCAGTTCAGTTCAATTTCTCAGTCAAGTCTAACTCTTTGTGATCCCATTGACTGCAGCCCACCAGGCCTCCCAGTCCATCACCAACTCCCAGAGTTTACTCAAACTCATGTCCATTGAGTCAGTGATGCCATCCAACCATCTCATCCTCTGTCGTCCCCTTCTCTGCCTGCCTTCAATCTTTCCCAGCATCAGGGTCTTTTCAAATGAGTCAGCTCTTTGCATCCGGTAGCCAAAGTATTAGAGTTTTAGCTTCACCATCAGTCCTTCCAATGAACATTCAGGACTGGTTCCTTTAGGATGGACTGGTTGTATCTCCTTGCAGTCCAAAGGACTCTCAAGAGTCTTCTCCAACACCACAGTTCAAAAGCATCAATTCTTCGGTGCTCAGCTTTTTTTATAGTCCAACTTTCACATTCATTCATGACTACTGGAAAAACCATAGCCTTGACTAGACGGACCTTTGTTGGCAAACTAATGTCTCTGCTTTTTAATATGCTGTCTATAGTATATATCAATACTCCAGGCAGGACCCAAGAGGTTGCTACACTCTCAGATTTCTCCATAGGTGACATAGCTCAGCATATAGCTGTTCTTCCAGAAACTGCCACTGAAGGGCTTTGTCCTGGGCAGGGCTGGTCTTACTAGTTGGAATTTTATTACATATGGGAAAGAACAGTCAACAAATCTCCATTCACTGAGACACCTGGGAAAAGCCAGACAGGCACACACAGGTTTCACCTGTATATGCAGATAAAAGCTTCTAGCTTTGGGGCAGGGGTGGGTTTTGGCAAAGAACTGAGGGATTTAAAGGACCCAGTGTCACTTAGGCTAATGAATAATGCTGCAGTCCTAGAAAATGCATTCAGGCAAATCATAAGTAATCTAGGGTGGGTTGCCTTGACACCACCCTAGGGGATAGTTTTAGATAAAGTTCATCCCTCTGTATTCTCCCATCAGTGGCCCAATCCTAATCCAGTATCAGGTCTCATGGCAAATCCAAACCATACCACCTTAAGAAGGATAAAGAGGGTGAGTGCCATTATTTATTGGTAATTTTTTAACAGTCTGTTAGGCTCTTCCACTTTTTACAGTGGGTAGTATGAAGCCCAGAAAGCTTAAGCAAGTAGTGCAAGGTCTTACAACAAATCATGTTCTAAATCAGAGCCTTACAGTCACTCCCTCTAACTTAGGCCTCTGCCCACCACACCGCTTCACAATTCTGTTCACATTCCGTGAGTGAGGGAGAGCAGGAAGGGTGAGGATGTGGGGGCACACTTGAATAACAACATGTTCCATGGATCTACTTGGACAGGGAGACACCGTCCAAGATTTGTGAATAATCAAGTCTAATACTTCATCCAAATTCTGAAAGAGGCACCAAATATTCCTCTTTTTCTGGTACTTCCCTCACTAAATTTAAGGAGAAGAAATACACACCCAACCATTGAAATAAAAGGACTTCTCATCGCCAACAAGAAACCAATAGAAAGTCCTTAAGAAATGATATTTATTTTGTCACAGTCTATGCTATGCTATGCCACTTCAGTTGTGTCTGACTCTTTGCGACCCTTTAGACTGTAGCCCACCAGGCTCCTCTTATCCATGGGATTTCTCCAGGCAAGAAAACTGGAGTGGGTTGCCATGTCCTTTTCCAGGGGATCTTCCTGACCCAGGGATTGAACCCATGTCTCTTACATTTCCTGCACTGGCAAGCAGATTCTTTGCCACTAACGCCACTTGGGAAGCCCCATTGTCACAGTCTAGGGGGAAAAAAAGAAACTGATTAAATCCACTGTCTGAAAAAGAAATGCTATAAATATGGAGGCTCAGCATAAACAGACTTTTCTTGGCAGACTGATCACAGCAAAGAGCTTCTGCACACCAAGGTCAGTGGGCATAGAGCTATATGCTAGTTCCTGGTAGGCAGAGATACTCTACCTGCCAACAGGGAAAGGAAAAGGGAGGAAGTGATATCTCTCACTTATATAACATCAGTTAATTCCATTCACTTCCTGGTCTACTTCCAAACCCCTAGTGTACGCAAAGCACAGTGTTGAGGCAGGACCCCCATATTTCTTTGTACCTGAAACTCTAATCAGTGGGCCTGCATCATTCTTGCTACTATGGGATATGTGTGACAGCTAATGATAAAAACTACAAAAATTATACCCAGTTGAAAGGTTTTATTGCATGCTGTTTTTCAAGATGGCAGATGGATGCCTAAAATGATCTCAGCATCATTTTACAGGTGTCCCAAAGTTTCTCTAAATCAGCCAAATGAGTCTGAAGTGGAAACAGCTACCTCCTATTGTTCTACCAGGGAATGCATAGGATTCCATTGTAATGCAGCCTGCCAGGTTATGTTATTCATAGTCACTGATGAAAAAGGCTGATTACCTCAAACTCACCCCTAAAGACAGTGACTGCTGAATATGCTAAAAAGATATGATGAAGATAATGAAGACATTGCCTTAGAGTATTCCCCCTGGTCCAGCTATAAAGGACAAACTTAGAATATCATTTCTAAAGTGATATCTGGGTTTCTGGCTCTGTATAAAATAGAATAAGGACATTCCATCATGTGTCTTTCGTTGAATGCATCTATTAGACCCAGAAAAAATGCATACAGCTGATACTTGAAGACTCTGGGAAATAAACAGTAAGCAGGTTAGGAGAAACGACCAGAATTGGAAGTACTACCAAATCAGCAGAGTTTGTTTTTGCTCTGGTATCCTCTAGCCTGACTTCAAGGAAAACCAAAATCTGTAAATCAAGACAAGAATGTGAAAAGAGAAAGCTCCAAGAGAAGCTCTTGCTCTGACTCAAGACCAGTGGAAAGGGTTCTTAATACTCAGAGGAGGAGTGGGGAAAATCATGGCTTAGGGTATTTTTTCTTTTCTTCTCTTCTCTTGGACCCCAACCCCTAGGCACCCAGGGGTGGCAGTAGCAGTAGTGGCAATGGGAGATAAGAAGAGGTAGGAAAAACTTCTCTGGCCTGAGGATCTGAGGTCCCAAGAGAGTCTTTGTTCTCCCCTTGGTTTGCCCAGGTGAGGAGCCCCAGCTTTCTGGTCAGAGGATAGAAAAGATGACCCCATGGAAGCTCAAATTCCCCTGGAGATCACAGAGAAAGAGAACTTAAAGTAGCTCCTTACAATTAGTTATGAACTCCTGGGCTTACCCTGAGCTGTGCAAGGAAGAAACTGACCCTACACAGTATATATAGATTTTGAAAACCAAAGCATAAACTATCACCCAGCTTGAGATTGATGTGGGACACATCCAAATAGCCCTGCCAATGTTTTGAAAATTCAACTCATATTGGAATTACAATCCATAGAAGCTTGGTCAGGACTTGTAGTCTAAAATAAAACAGGGCAAATTATACATGCTACCAAAAAATTATCAATGTGTTTGCAAGATTTAAACAAGACCTACTACTAACCCTGGGGTTCTCCATTTCTTATTTTTCTAGTTGCTTTAGGTGTATAGTTAGGTTATTTATTTGATTTTTCCCTTGTTTCCTGAGGTAAGCTTGTATTGCTATGAACCTTCCCCTTAGCACTGCTTTTACTGAATCCCATAGGTTTTGGGTTGTGTTTTCATTTTCATTTGTTTCTATGCATATTTTGATTTCTTTTTTGATTTCTTCTGTGATTTGTTGGTTATTCAGAAGTGTGCTGTTTAGCCTCCATATGTTTGTATTTTTAATAGTTTTTCCCCCTGTAGTTGACATCTAATCTTATCACATTGTGATCAGAAAAGATGTTTGGAATGATTTCAGTTTTTTTGAATTTACCAAGGCTAGATTTATGGCCCAGGATATGATCTATCCTGGAGAAGCTTCCATGTGCACTTGAGAAAAAGGTGAAATTCATTGTTTTGGGGTAAAATGTCCTATAGATAACAATTAGGTCTAACTGTCCATTGTATCATTTAAAGTTTTTTTTTCCTTGCTAATTTTCTGTTTAGTTGATCTATCCATAGGTGTGAGTGGAGTATTAAAGTCTCCCACTATTATTGTGTTACTGTTAACTAGAAAAAAGAAGAAATGAAGAACCCCAGGGTTAGTAGAAGGAAAGAAATAAAAATTAGGGCAGAAATAAATGAAAAAGAAACAAAGGAGACCATAGCAAAAACCAACAAAGCTAAAAGCTGGTCCTTTGAGAAGATAAATAAAATAGACAAATTATTAGCCAGACTCATCAGGAAAAAAAATGGAAAAGAATCAAATCAACAAAATCACAACAGACAACACAGAAATACAAACGATCGTAAGAGACTACTATCAGCAGCTATATACCAATAAAATGGACAACTTGGAAGAAATGGACAAATTCTTAGAAAAGTATAATTTTTCAAAACTGAACCAGGAAGAAAGAGAAAATCTTAACAGACCCATCACAAGCATGGCAACTGAAATTAATGAGAAATCTTCCAACAACAAAAGCCCAGGACCAGACAGCTTCACAGATGAATTCTATCAAAAATTTAGAGAAGAGCTAACACCTATCCTACTCAAACTCTTCCAGAATACTGCAGAGGAAGGTAAACTTCCAAAGTCATTCTATGAGGTCACCATCACCCTAATACCAAAACCAGACAAAAATGGCACACAAAAAAAGAAAACTACAGGCCAATATCACTGATGAACATAAATGCAAAAATCCTTAACAAAATTCTACCAAACAGAAGCCAACAACATATTAAAAGGATCATACATCATGACCAAGTGGGCTTTATGCCAGGGATGCAAGCATTCTTCAACATTTGCAAATCAATCAATGTGATACACCACATAAACAAATTGAAAGATAAACACCATATGATTATCTCAATAGATGCAGAGAAAGCCTTTGACAAAATTCAACATCCATTTATGATTAAAAAAACCCTCCAGAAAGCAGGCATAGAAGGAATATACTTCATCATAATAAAAGCCATATATGATAAACCCACAGCAAACATTATCCTCAATGGTGAAAAATTGAAAGCATTTCCCCTAAAGTCAGGAACAAGACAAGGGTGTCCACTCTTACCACTACTATTCAACATAGTTTTGGAAGTTTTAGCCACAGCAATCAGAGAAGAAAAAGAAATAAAAGGAATTCAAATTGAAAAAGAAAAAGTAAAATTCTCACTGTTTGCAGATGATATGATCCTCTACACAGAAAATCCTAAAGACTCCACCAGAAAATTACTAGAGCTAATCAATGAATATAGTAAAGCTGCAGGATATAAAATTAACACACAGAAATCCCTTGCATTCCTATACACTAACAATGAGAGAACAGAAAGAGAAATTAAGGAAACAATTCCATTCACCACTGCAAAGAAAAGAATAAAATACTTAGGAATAAATCTTCCTAAAGAAACAGAAGACCTATATATATAAAACTATAAAACACTGATGAAAGAAATCAGAGATGACACAAATAGATGGAGAAATATACCATGTTCATGGATCAGAAGAATCAATATAGTGAAAATAAGTATACTACCCAAAGCAATCTATAGATTCAATGCACTCGATATCAAGCTACCAATGGTATTTTTCAGAGAACTAGAACAAATAATTTCACAATTTGTTTGGAAATACAAAAATCCTAGAATAGCCAAAGCAATCTTGAGAAAGAAGAATGGAACTGGAGGAATCAACCTTGCTGACTTAGGACTATATTACAAAGCTACAGTCATCAAGACAGTATGATACTGGCACAAGGACAGAAAAATAGATCAATGGAACACAATAGAAAGCCCAGAGATAAATGCATGCACCTACGGACACCTTATCTTTGACAAAGGAGACAAGAACATACAACAGAGAGAAGACAATCTATTTAACAAGTGGTGCTGGGAAAACTAGTCAACCACTTGTAAAAGAATGAAACTAGAATACTTTCTAATATCATACACAAAAATAAACTCATAATGGATTAAAGATCTAAATGTAAGACCAGAAACTATAAAACTCTTAGAGTAAAACATAGGCAAAACACTCTCTGACATAAATCACAGCAGGATCCTCTATGACCCACCTCCCAGAGTAATGGAAATAAAAGCAAAAATAAACAAATGGGACCTAATTAAACTTAAAAGCTTTTGAACAATGAAGGGAACTATAAGCAAGATGAAAAGACAGCCTTCAGAATGGGAGAAAATAATAGCAAATGAAGCAACTGACAAAGAATTAATCTCAAAAATATACAAGCAGCTCCTGCAGTTCAATTCCAGAAAAATAAACGACCCAATTAAAAAATGGGCCAAAGAACTAAACAGACATTTCTCCAAACAAGACATACAGATGGCTAACAAACACATGACAAGATGCTCAACATCACTCATTATCAGAGAAATAAACAGAGAGAAGACAATCTATTTAACAAGTGGTGCTGGGAAAACTAGTCAACCACTTGTAAAAGAATGAAACTAGAATACTTTCTAATATCATACACAAAAATAAACTCATAATGGATTAAAGATCTAAATGTAAGACCAGAAACTATAAAACTCTTAGAGTAAAACATAGGCAAAACACTCTCTGACATAAATCACAGCAGGATCCTCTATGACCCACCTCCCAGAGTAATGGAAATAAAAGCAAAAATAAACAAATGGGACCTAATTAAACTTAAAAGCTTTTGAACAATGAAGGGAACTATAAGCAAGATGAAAAGATAGCCTTCAGAATGGGAGAAAATAATAGCAAATGAAGCAACTGACAAAGAATTAATCTCAAAAATATACAAGCAGCTCCTGCAGTTCAATTCCAGAAAAATAAACGACCCAATTAAAAAATGGGCCAAAGAACTAAACAGACATTTCTCCAAACAAGACATACAGATGGCTAACAAACACATGACAAGATGCTCAACATCACTCATTATCAGAGAAATGCAAATCAACACCACAATGAGGTATCATCTCACGCTGGTCAGAATGGCTGCGATCCAAAAGTCTACAAACAATAAATGCTAGAGAGGGTGCAGAGAAAAGGGAACCCTCTTACACTGTTGGTGGGAATGCAAACTAGTACAGCCACTATGGAGAACAGTGTGGAGAGTCCTTAAAAAACTGGAAATAGAACTGCCATACAACCCAGCAATCCCACTGCTGGGCATACACACCAAGGAAACCAGAATTGAAAGAGACATGTGTACCCCAATGTTCATCACAGCACTGTTTATAGTAGCCAGGACATGGAAACAACCAAGATGTCCATCGGCAGACAAATGGATAAGAAAAGTGTGGTACATATACACAATGGAGTATTACTCAGCCATTAAAAAGAATACATTTGAATCAGTTCTAATGAGGTGGATGAAACTGGAGCCTACTATACAGAGTGAAGTAAGTCAGAAAGAAAAACACCAATACAGTATATTAACACATATATATGGAATCTAGAAAGATGGTAACAATGACCCTATATGCAAGACAGCAAAAGAGACACACATGTAAAAAACAGACTTTTGGACTCTGTGGGAGAAGGTGAGTGTGGGATGATTTGAGAGAATAGCACTGAATCATGTATTTTACCATATGTGAAATAGCCACCAGTCCAGGTTCGATGCATGAGGCAGAGTGCTCAGGGATGGTGCACTGGGATGACCCTGAGGGATGAGACAGGGATGGAGGTGGGAGGAGGGTTCATGATGGGGAACACATGTACACTCATGGCTGATTCATGTCAATGTATGACAAAAACCACTATAATATTGGAAAGCAATTAGCCTCCAAGTAAAATAAATAAATAAAATGGATAACCAACAAGGACCTACTGCAGAGCACAGGGAACTCTGCTCAATGTTATGTGGCAGCTTGGATGGGAGGGAAGTTTGGGGGAATATGGAAATATGTATATGTGTGGCTCAGTCCCTTTACTGTTCACCTGAAACAATCACAATATTGTTAACGGACTATACTCCAATACAAAATAAAATGTTTAAAAAAATAAAAATAAACAAGACCTAGAGTTTCATAATAATAAACTTTCATAAAAAAAGTTTCAATAAAAAAGTTTCATAATAAAATAACCAAAGTGTCCAGAATATAATAATAAAAAAAAAATTTGGCATATGAATAAATAAAAAAAATCTTAACTTTCATCCAAAGCTTATATGGCACACATAGAATTATCTAACAAGGGCCTTAAAGTAGCTATTATAAAATCTTCCAATAACTAAGAACACTTGTGTAAAGAACTGAAAGACAGAAAGCCTTAGTAAAGAAACAAGATAAAAGAATCATATGGAAATTCTAGAATTGGAAAGTATAACAACTAGCACACTCACTGGATAAGCTCAATTGCAGAGATGAAAAAGGAAAGAACCAATAAACGTATCATTGCTTTACTCACTAAGTCATGTCCAACTCTTTGTGACCCCATGAACCATAGCCCACCAGGCTCCTCTGTCCATGAGATTTCCCAGGCGAGAATACTAGAGTGGGTTGCCATCTTCTTCCACTGGGATCTTCCTGACCCAGCGATGAAACCTGCATCTCCTGTGTTGGCAGGCAGTTTCTTTGCCACTGAGCCACCAGAAACTGTGAAAATGACTAGAGGCTTAGGACCCAGTGGTATATTTAAAAGTCCAACATTTGCATTATAGGAATCTCAGAAGGAGAGCAGGAAGAGTATGCTGCAGAAGATATATTTGAGGAAATAATGAATGAAAATGTCCCAAATTCTGCCAAAGATGAAGCTAGAAATTCAAGAATCTCAGTGAGCCCCAACAGAATAAATCCAAAAAAATAATGCTTAAACCCAGTGTAATCAGATGAGAGACAACTAAATACAAAAAGAAAATTTTGAAAGTAACCAGAGAAAAATGACTCATTACTTATAGGTTAACAATTCCAACGACTACAGATTTCTCACCAGAAACAATAGAGGCAAGAAGGAAATGAAACAAAAATTTTAATTACTGAAAGAAAATATTCCAGCTTGATTTCATCTGGAATCAAGATTACCAGGAGAAATACCAATAACCTCAGATATGCAGATGACAACACTCTTATGGCAGAAAGCGAAGAGGAACTAAACAACCTCTTGATGAAAGTGAAAGAGGAGAGTGAAAAAGTTGACTTAAAACTCAACATTCAGAAAACTAACATCATGGCATCTGGTCCCATCACTTCATGGTAACTAGATGGAGAAACAATGGAAACAGTGACAGAGTTTATTTTTTAGGACTCCAAAATCACTGCAGATGGTGACTGCAGCCATGAAATTAGAAGACGTTTGCTCCTTGGAAGAAAAGTTATGACCAACCTAGACAGTCTACTGAAAAGCAGAGACATAACTTTGCCAACAAAGGTCCATTTAGTCAAAGCTATGGTTTTTCCAGTAGCCATATATGGATGTGAGAGTTAGACTATAAAGAAAGCTGAGCACTGAAGAATTGATGCTTTTGAACTGTGGTGTTGGAGAAGACTCTTGAGAGTCTCTTGGACTGCAAGGAGATCCAACCAGTCCATCCTAAAGGAAATCAGGATTGATGCTGAAGCTGAAACTCCAATACTTTGTCCACCTGATGCAAAGAACTGACTCTCTGGAAAGACCCTGATGCTGGGAAAGATTGAAGGCAGGAGGAGAAAGGGACGACAGAGGATGAGATGGTTGGATGGCATCACTGACTCAATGAACATGAGTTTGAGCAAGCTCCAGGAGTTGGTGATTGACAGGGAAGCCTGGCATGCTGCAGTCCAGGGGTCACAAAGACTCAGACATGAATGAGTGACTGAACTGAACTGAAATGAACTGAAAGAAAAGATTAGTCAACCCAGAATTCTGTGTCCACCAAAAATATCTTTCAGGAATGAAGATGAAATAAAGACATTCTCAGATGAAGAAAAATCATTTATAAGGAAGACAGAATGGAAATTATCCCAAGGAGGAAGTTGGAACATCAGGCACGAGGACAGAACAACTGAAATGGGAAATATTATAGCACTGTCTGATGGAGTTTTCAACAACACAACTACAACAAAAATGGGGAGGGTAAAGAGATCCACAGGTTAGTAGGTTTTCCACATTATACTGGTATACCACTGAATCTAAGTAGATTTGGAAAGTTAAGTATGTATATTATTTCAAGGGTAATCAGTTAAATACTATATAAAGTTATATAATAAAAAAGACTACAAATATAATGAAATCTAATCTGTTTATAGGAAGAAAATAAAGAGGAAAGAGGAGAATTAAAACAGAGGAAATTCACAGAAAACAAATATAACAGAATATTAGATATAATCCAAACATATCTATAACTATGTTAGATATAAATGGTCTAGAGATTCACATAGTAATTTTTTAAATGATCCAAGTACAAGTTGGCTCTAAGAAAATCACTTAGAATTTAGAGGTAGTTTGTTTCCAAAAAAATCATGAGAACCTATATATTTCTTCATTAAAACATTAATCAAAAAGAAATCTTGGATGGGTCTATTAAATCAGATCTGAAATCTACTGGACTATAGAATAAAGAAAATTGCCAAGCATATAGGGACAAAATATAATAACAAAAAGTTCAATTCATCAAGAAAATGCAACAATCCAAACATATATATACTTAGCAGAGTTTCAAAATTCACAAAGCAAAATTTGACAGAACAATCAAATCCAAAATTATAACTGGGGACTTCAGCATTCATCTCACTATAATAGGTAGAATCAGTAGACATAAAATCAGCAAGGGTATAGAACTGAACACCATCAGCCAACCGGCCCAAATGAACATTAATAGAACATTGTACCCAACAATAGCAAAATATTCATTCTTTTTAAGCTTGCATTCACCAAGATAGATCATATAAAATACACTTTAACAAATTAAAAAGAATCAAAAGCATACAAAGTAGGTTCCCTTACCATAATGGAATCAGACCATAAATAATAATAGAAATATAAGAGGAATAGCTCTAAATACTTGGTGATTAAGCACCAAACATTTAAATAACCCATGGGTCAAAGAAGAAGCCTCAAATGAAATTATAAAATATTTTAACTATATGAAAATGCATCATTTCAAAAATTGTGGAATGTACCTAAAGCAGTTCTTAGACTGAAACAGATAGCCTTAAATGCTTACACTAAGAAAGAAAAGTCTCAAATCAATAGCTACACTTCATCTTTAAAAGTTAGAAGAGTAAAATAAACCTAAAGCAAGCAGAAAGAAAACAGAAAAATAAAGAAAATA
Organism: Cephalophus harveyi; assembly: GCA_006410635.1. Lineage (NCBI taxonomy): Eukaryota > Metazoa > Chordata > Mammalia > Artiodactyla > Bovidae > Cephalophus > Cephalophus harveyi. The sequence goes on from SJYT01056681.1 coordinate 882,306, forward strand.
ATACAAGCAAAAACTTTGAAAAGATCAGCAAAATTTATGTGCCAAAAAAAAAAGAAAGGAAGGGAGGAATGAAGGAAGGAACAAGACAAATCTAAAAATCAAGAAGGAGCAGAGGTCATTGTTATAGACCTTATTATAATGTCCTGAAGACGTTAGATGGACAAGAGAAAACTACGAACTTATATACATAAATTGAACAACTCAGATAAGTTCAACTAATTTCTAACTTTTTAGAAAGTTGAAACTGCAACAACTCACCCAAGATTAAATAAAATAAACAGATTTCTAACTAATTACATTAGTCTTTAAAAATTTTTGGCAAAATAAATCTAATGAATTCTAATAAACATTTAAGGGAAAAAAACCAAACACCATTTCTACATAATCGCTTCTAGAAAATAGAAGGAAAAGATTTCTCAACGTATTTTATGAAGTTAACTTTACCCTGATACTGAGGACAGACAAAGATAGTATAAAAAAATCTGTAGAAAAATATCTACTCACAAACACAGACATAAAAAAATGCTCACAAATATATTAGGAAATCAAATGTATCTATTTACCTATAGATATATAGCTATAGAAATAGATAACAGACATAAATAAATCACACTATGACCAGGTGGGGTCTGTCTTGGAATGTACAGGGTCTGGTTCAAAATTCTCAAATCAGTCAATGTAATCCACAATATTAACAGTGTAAAGAAGAAAAGCAACATGATTTATCAATTGATGCAGGAAAAGTCTTTGGCAACATTCAAAATCCATCCACAAAAAAAGAAAAAAACCACCACCAAAAAAAAAAACCCTCTCATTACATATCAATAGAAAAGAACTCCCTCAACCTTAGGAGAACATCTACAAAACACCTACAACTAATATTATACTTAATGGTAAAACAATGAATATTTTCCCCCTAAGAGCAGGAGTAAATTAAAGATGTCCACTCTCACTCCACCTATTCAACACCCTGCAAGAAGCGCCCGCTGGTGAAATATAGGGAAGGAGTCAATGTCAACATAGAAAAATAATGTTCACTTCTACTTACCACCAATGAACAACTGGAAACTGAATGTTTTTAAAATGCCACTTAAAATATCTCCCCCCAAATGTAATATTTACATATAAACCTAACAAAAATATAGAGAATCTGTTTGCTAAAAACCACAAAACACTGATAAAAGAAGTTAAAAGATTATCTAAGTAAATGGAGACACCATGTTCAAGGATTGGAACAGAAGTTCATGAATGCTAATGTTCCCCCAAAGTTTATCTATAGGATTAACACAATTCCAATCAAAATTAGTAGGTTTTTTTCTGTAGATATAGAAAAGCTGATCCTAAAATATATATGAAAAGCCAAAAGCACTAGAATAACCGGAGCAATTTTGAAGATGAGCACATTTGGAGAAATCACATTACTGATGGCAAATTTTAAGCCACAGAGGATTATTCCCAGATCTAAAAACCCAATGGAACTTGTTTGGTTGGATTTTGAAGGTACTTGGGGCTAGTAGCTCCTTTCTTCCTCCCATTTTTTTTTTCCTTTTGGAATGGGAATGCCTATAACTGTTATAGCTGTCCTGCTATTATATTTTGGAAGCAGAACACCTGTTTCCTAATTTTAAAGATCCATAGATGCCCTGAAAACACTTCGATTTTAGTCCAGAGAAACTGAATTCAGACTTCTGGCCTCCAGAAAAGGAAGAGAAAAAAATCTGTTGTAAGTAACTACCTTCGTGGTAATTTATTATAGCAGCCAGAGGAAATTAATACATATGGTTTCATTTCTCTTGGGTAGATACTTAACAGTAGAACTGCTGGATCATATGGAAACTCTCTAACATTTTGAGAAAACCTCCAAACTTTCAAAATTAAAAACTTTACCTGGGAAAGACAGTGTAAGAAAATTTCCTTTCTTCTCAGCACTGTTTAGCTCTTCTGGATCTCATGTCCTTTTATCGATATGATCTCCATGTTGGAAATCCAGCATCTTCATTCTGACCCACTGATACCCTCCTTTAGAGGGTTGGGACTACAGTTTTTAGCTTTTTTACATCCCCGTTCAGCAAACTGGTCATCATCTCCCTCCCTGGATCCAATGCAGCACTTGACTTGAGCAACAAATTTTCCCAAATGACAAGGCATTATGGTCTTATCAGTCTTGCCTGGGTCTTTTCCATACTAAGGTGCCACGGAGGGAATGAGGGCAGATACATGAATTTCCCACCTTTGAAAAATATCTTATTTTTCATATCATGTATTTAGGCATGCTTGGAGAAACCTAGGGTACTACTTTTGCAAATACTGCAAGGTGATTTCTGTTCTTAGAAGCCATTAATTTGAATACAAAACCAAGCAGTGTTTACGTTTAAAGCGAAGTGTAATTGTCAGGAAAGTACTGAGTGAAGAACATAAAGATCCAGCAGCGATCTGGTCTTTGACCTATCATTCCCATCAGCCATCTTCTATTTTCCCTTCTCCTATTTCTTCCTACCCTACAGATTAAATGAAAGTATTTTAACTGAAATGCATATCTTCTAAATTCTAAGTGCTATGCACATTTAGGATGCTATGGTAACTAAAGATCTTGACACAACAGTTCCCTTATCAAATCAGTGGTGGTTTCTTGCTTCACACCCCTGAGATATGTAAAACGGTCATCTCAGAGGTCCAGGTCCCTCATCATTACTCTTGGCACAGATTTATATTTGATACCAGTTTATGGCAGGGATAACCAAAAGCTTTAGTAAGGGAATCTGAGATTTTATTCCTAATAGTTTAACAGCATTTTGAGATTTTTGCTTGAAAAGTCAGTGATGGTGGTTAGCACCCATAAAACCTAAAAGTTAGAAATTGTAGTGGGTGGGGGGAAGGTGAGGAAGATGCCCAAGGGTACTCAGAAATGCACTCAATTAATTAAAGGCCACTAATCTCTGAAAGAGCTTGTTTTGATGTTGTACCAGAGGCTTGGTCAAGAGGGCCTTCCTTCATGTTAGTGACAATATCCTACCAGCTGACGAGGGCCAGGGGGAATGGCAGCTTCTCCTGGGTTTCACAGTGAGTTCTGGCCACCGCAGTTTCTGGGGTTCCATCCTCAACAGGCACAGGGCTTTGCATATTATGTAATCTCTCTCTGTTACTTCCCTTTTGCTCAGTCCTTGCCAAGAGCCAAATAAAAGAATCCATATGTGATTACAGCTATAAAACCAAGAGGAAAATATTAGACAAAAATATAACATGTTGGGGTTTCTGAGTTTGTTTTACCTTTAATGCTAGGCAGACAGTTTACACAAATCATTTTGCTGCAAAGTAAAGAATAATGAATTAAATGTGTTCCCTGTCACCATCAATCATGTACGTTTGCCTTTGATTGACCAAACATATAAGACACATGAAATGACTTTCTAATCATGTTAGGGGGAAGAAAAGAGGGAGGAGGGGAGAAGATGGGGAAAGGGAGTTTCAACCTTTTTTATTTTATTCAGAAATTCCATTGACATTTTCTGGCAATCTTCTAACATGCTGTATAGGCTTCTCTTTGCTAATAATGTTTGCCTTGAGAATTTGTAAAGGTCTGAGAACTCTTTAATTCAATGTTCTAGAAATTACCAGGGCCAGAGGGGAACAGAATCCCTGTTCATAGATTAATTCTCTCTTCATTTGAAATCGTTTCCAGGGAAGTTGTTCTGCATTCAGGTGGGTGTTAGTCATCTTGGGCAGAGTCAATAGCAGTGGGGGAGGCAGGTAGAGCCGCTCACCTAATGAGATTAAAGTAGGATGGAAAGAGGGTACACAATGATGTTGACCCAAATGGGATACTGAAGTTCAGCAAATTCATTTCAATTCATGGGCATGTATTTTGATTTGTGAATTTAAACAACACACTGACTGGATTTTCTGGCAGTCATAATGGTTTATAACCAGATCTAACCAGACTCCATGCATCCTCACTAAGCATTATAAAGCTTTGAATTTCTAGTTTATATATGGAGTCAATGCTCTTTAATTTGGCAAAGGAACCACATATAGTAGCAGAGGAAAAAGCTTTCAGCACCATAATCACCTCAAATTTTAAGTCTCTGCTGGTCCTGCCCCCACCCAGCTATCCGTAATAAAGGCTGGTAAGACAAGGATCAGACCATTCATTCATTCAAAATGCATATATTGAAAACCTATTGTGAATCAGGTGCTGTTCTAGGCACTGGGGAGAAGCAAGTAGCTCTAGGCTTCAGAATGCTTACACTGTTTCTGGGAAAAGAGGCAATACGCAATAAACACCATGGAGAAAAGCAAAGCCAAGACAGTGAACAAGGATGTGGATATGTGCGGTGTGGAGGGAAGGGGGATGCACATTCTGAAAATGCAACTCGGATGTTTTTCTCACGTGGAAACTTTATTTTCCCCATGAAGTCTAAGGGAGTATACAGATCCTTCCTAGAGAATATGGTGAAGTAGGACACCTACACCTTGTAGGGATCCCCAGAAGCTCCACAAAAATTTGTGAAACTTGGTCACTTTCTTCCTGTTTTTCCTACATTTTCCAGGGAAACTGTTGATTCATAAAGCATCCCTTTATTATATAAAGCATCCCTTTATGTATATATATCCCTATGTATACCATCTTCATAGACAGGAGAACTCAACATTGTAGAGATGTCAATGCTCCCTCCCAAAAAATCCTCAAAACAGACCCACATATACACTGTAATCTGGCTTAAAAACAGTGGTTCCTAGGGGTACTAATAATGTACTGTTTCTTAATCTAGGCCCTGGTAACACAGGAGTGCAAGTTTGTGACTATTTAACAAGCTGTCCGTTTATCAGATGCACACTCCGGTTTGCATATTATACTTCAACTAAAAGTTTATTTTTAATCCCTTTTTAAATATGTGATTTTAATGTTTTAGAAAAAGGTCTCCCCAAGAAATTAACACTAAACAAGGGCATGAAGGATGTGATAGAGGGAAATCAGAGACTATCTAGGGGAAGAACATTCCCGTCAGAGGAAGCAGCCAGTGCTAAACTCCTAGATTAGCTAAATGGAGTGTGGATGATGTTAAGGAGCAGAAGACTTAGGAGACAAGGTCTGTGAGGCCACAGGAACCTGATTTCATGGGACCTATAGACATTTGTAATAACCTTATTCTGATGAGATGGGACACCACGGAGAGATTTATGCAGAGGGGTGAAGGGATCTGACTCATGCTTAAGGATGTTGTATGAGAATAGACCAGAATAGGAGAGGGATAAGGCAAGGCAGGGAGGTCAGTTAGGGTGCTGATCTATGCTTTAGGAGATAGATGATGGTGATTTGGATCTGATAATAAAGTGAAGGTAATGAGAAATGCACAGATTCTGGGCTTATTTTGAAAGTTTAACCAACTGGATTCTTTGCTGAATTGAATATGGTGCATGAGAGGAAGAAAGGAGCTAAGGGGGAATCCTAGAACTTTAGCATGAGCAATGGGAAGGATAATCTTGCCAATAGAGCAATGGGAGAAGATGAGGTTTACAGAAAAAGAATAGGAATTCAGCTCTGGATAGGTTAGGTCTCAGAGGAGATGAAACATCCAAATAAAGATGTTAAGCAGCAATTAAACAAACAACACTGGGATCGGGTTCTGGATGGAGATATAAATCTGGGAGTCATCTATAGGACTTATGAGAATAAATGAGATTATTGAGAAAGTGAATATACATGTATTAGGAGCAGCTCTCCACTGGTGACGGATGTCTGTAGAAGTCCACTGTTATACCACTTGTGATCAGGGTGACGCCGCTCTTGGGTATGGAATAAGCAACAGTTTGCATCTCACTATCTAACACTCCAAGTAGGTTTACTTTGCCAAGTGAACCCTCCTCTCTGGCACCATTAGGATTTCCTCCTGGAGCAGAAAGCCGCTTGGATCCCAGCCTTATCAGTTGGAGTCTTGGCCCCATTTCAGAGACCTTGTCACCCACCTCTCTCCCAATCCACACAGGGTTGAGCCCTGCCTCTCACATGCCTCCCTCATTTAGATGAATACTTCTGGTCTCCAGAGCTTACATACCCATCAGCCAATAAGAATTGCTTGCTATCTCCCAGAAGCACCTACTTAAGTCAATCAGCTTCACCTCCTGAATAGGCCATTTGTAATGTCATTTCCTTCTTGAGAGCCTGTTCATTTTCCCATCTTGACTCATCCAAGCCTAAGTTAACCCCTCACCTGTCTTAATGCCATGACCTCTGCCCCTATAGAGCTGACCAAAGAGAAAGGCCAACAAAAGCCACAGGATAGGGCTGTGCAAACATGTGCCCAGACATCCCAGTCAGAACAGAGGCTTCTTGAAGCTTAAGAGTACCTCTCAGCCATATTGATAACAGGGTTATTAGCACACTGCTTGGAATATGGTAGGTGCCTGGGGAATCTCTATTGAATCAAGAGTTCCCATAATATAAACTACGGAAAGCTAAGGTTCCCTCTTATTGTTTATCTTATTTCTTCTAGAAATACTCAAGCATGGACTTGGAACCAGCATTCCTGGTTTGACATGTGAGTTTGCCAATTCCGAGCTTTACTTGCTCACACAAGGTGCTAAACTTTCCTTAACCCACAGAACCTGTCCCTGTACAGAGGTAATGAAAATAATGCCAAGTTTGGGTGGTTTGTGAAAATTAAATGAGACAAAGCCCAAACTGCATTTAGCATAGGGCTTGGCACATAGTTAGAACCCAATGTAGTCTAGCTATTACTAAAGATTCTTGATTTATATTTCCATCTCCTAAACCATAATTTTTTATATATGCATACATACAAACACACATATATACATAAATATAACCCAAAATAAAGGTACTAAAAACAATTCCCTTGGCTACAATTAGTACTTGGACTCTGCACTGCTGACAGTTTATCTCAATATGACAATGGCAATACTGAACAAATGGCTTCTACATACAGCAGAGTCCACCTCGGCCAAGATACAGTCTGAGGGACTTCCCTGGTAGACCAGCAGCTAAAAGACTCCACACCCTCAAAGCAGGGAACTAGATCCCACACGCCACAGCTAAAGATCCCACATGCTACAACTAAGTCCTGGTGAAGTCAAATTAATAAATTTTTTTTTTTTTTAAAGATACAACCTGAATAACACGAGCCTGATTTCCCTAGTGCTTCCTTATTCAGAAATAGACAATGTGATAGAAGAGACTGTTATGTAAACAATCTTCAGTAAATTTCACCCATAAATTCCAAATCTTGTAAAACAGGGAAAACAAAAGAAGTGCTTCCTTCAATTTCATAATCGATTTATTCAAATAAGAAAAAGTTATGGAATACATACCATGTTTTAGGGTGTGTGTGTGTGTGTGTGTGTGTGTAAAATAGTAGATTAGCAGAGTTAAAATCATCGGCGATCCTGAGAACAATTTAAATGTGCTAAATTCAAAGGCAGCATGAATTGAAAAGACATATCAAGAGTTAATCACTCTCTAAAATACAACACCCACACACATAATTCAGCATGTCCAAGGACAGCTAATCCTAGTAAAAATAATAGCACAATTCACAAAGACAGCAGGTCAAGCCCCAGCTTGAAACCAGATATTTTGAAGACAAAGTTTAATATTACATGGCAAAACTCTAAAAAAAGTTTTTTTTCTAAATCAATGGATCTTAATTACATCCAAGTGAGGATGCCAAGGAGAGGATACATGTGGCCACTTATTCATGGATGAGGCAACGGCAGATAAGCTAAGTAGTTCATTTGTCTTGGTCGGTCCAGAAGATGTTAGGAAGATACTCATTTGAACCTGACAGGCAGGTGGTAGGAGATCAGATAGCAGTCAATGAACAGGATGTTCTGAGCCCGATTGATAACGTAGATATTGACAAGTCACAGGAGTCAGGGTACTTGCCTGCACTCCTTCAAGGCATTCAAGGGTGAGAACTGGTCCTGGTGGACAAAATGCTTCACCTGCATCATAAACAACAAGCTGCTGGGCCACAAGACCCCTGAGTGACCAGTCTGAGCTGCTTTCATAAAAGGTACTGACTTATAAGGTTAGGGTGGATTTGTTCAACAAATCCCAGCACACGAGAAACTACACAGGCCATGTCTTGAAGGTTAAGTGGAGCAAATTAAGGACAAATAGTCAGAAATAAGTCTTTAACAGCAGTTAGGAATTCTTAAGGAAACTTAAGGGCTTCCCCAGTGGCTCAGAGGTAAAGACTCTGTCTGCAATGCCGGAGTCACAGGCTTGATTCCTGGGTCAGAAAGATCCCCTGGAGGAGGGCATGGCAACCCACTCCAGTATTCTTGCCTGGAGAATCCTATGGACACAGGAGCCTGGTGGGCTACAGTCCATAGGTGTCAAAGAGTCAGACACAACTGAAGCAATTTAGCGCACACATACACACACAAGGAAACTTAAGGAATTAATTAACCCCAACGATATAACCTTGGAGAAGGCAACGGCAACCCACTCCAGTGTTCTTGCCTGGAGACAGGGGAGCCTGGTGGGCTGCCGTCTATGGGGTCGCAGAGTCGGACACAACTGAAGCGACTTAGCAGCAGCAGCAACAAAGATATAAGCTAAAAATATAAACAGATTCCCCAAAAGTTTAGATCAATTCAGAGGAAGGCTTTCAGGGGCAATGACTTGGCACCCTAGAGCAAAAGGTCTTTGAAAGTGCCCTTGCTGAAGGGATAAAGAGGTGCTCCCCTGTATTTTCTGGCACTCCAGGGGTGGGTCTCTTTGGTATCTTCCATTTATCACCCTCACTGTCAGGCTTGGCTTTTTGGCCTCATGCATTCCGAAAGCCTGCTGGACAGTCACTGCGATACATCATTCCTGTTTCAGTCTTGTCCTGTCTTCTTTCAGCAGGGTCAGGTTACAACAGATTCCACAGGAGGAAGGAACAGACGTCATATCTGCCCAGGGCCAGGAAGAGGGTGAGCTCACACTCCACCTTCGGCTTCCAGACAGGTTAAACTTTATCAAGGGATCAGGTCCTGCCGAAGCCTCATCCCACCTCCCTCCATCCCTACAGGCCTGCCTCTCCCCATGGAAGATAAACTCTCCACCACAGGACCCAGGGGACACTGCAGAATGAAGCCATTTCTGCAAACAGTAATCCAGGTATAGATTCTCTTTTCCATCCAACACCCCAAATAAGGCTTTGTGACCCCTGGAATGTGAGACAATATATAAAATATGCCAAAGAGAGCATCATTATGGTGTTTATTATGACCTAAAAGAAACAAAGATCTGGAATGTGGAGGATAAGAACACGAAGACATTACAGAATTGGGAGCATGTGCTTCAGTCTGTCCTTATTTAAAAAAAAAAACAAAACCATATCACTTGTAATATACACTTGTTATATACAGGTCATGTGCCTTAGCAAATTCCATCACAAAGATCACCTGAATGTCAGAAAGTGAAGGCCATATTCAAAGAGCTACCTCCGAACATGGAGGGGTTGGCCCTGGACACAAATAACATGATAACATGACCCTGGGAAGGAAATGTGTTCTGAGTTATACGAGGGCCCGACAAGGCCTCTCCCGCAGGCTCTTCCTAAATAGGAACTTGGCAGTGGGATTAGCGAGGGCTCGAGGGGACATCCTTGGCTACAGAGGTGAGGCCCTTTAGGGTCTTGAGGAAATTTGGACAGAAGTTCTTTCTGCCTGCTGGTAATAACACTGAAGGATCAGCGTCACATCCATTTTATTAATTTTCTTGACAGGCAGATCTAGTTTCCACGCAGGCACCACAAAATCAAAACATACGCATGTCAAGGGCCCCATGAGGGGTGGGGCCCTGCCAAGGCCGTGTTCCATCAACACCAGGAAGCAGAGCCCAAGTCCCCAGACCATGTGTGCTGGTCCTGTGGGTAAACCCCTGCTGGAGAAACCACCAGAGCTCTGTTGGACGAGCCAGAGGAGCTCGCTTGGCGACAGTCCTTTCTCCTGGTCTGGGCTCCTTGTGTTGAACGTAGATTTTTTTTTTTTTTAAAGATACAACCTGAATAACACGAGCCTGATTTCCCTAGTGCTTCCTTATTCAGAAATAGACAATGTGATAGAAGAGACTGTTATGTAAACAATCTTCAGTAAATTTCACCCATAAATTCCAAATCTTGTAAAACAGGGAAAACAAAAGAAGTGCTTCCTTCAATTTCATAATCGATTTATTCAAATAAGAAAAAGTTATGGAATACATACCATGTTTTAGGGTGTGTGTGTGTGTGTGTGTGTGTGTAAAATAGTAGATTAGCAGAGTTAAAATCATCGGCGATCCTGAGAACAATTTAAATGTGCTAAATTCAAAGGCAGCATGAATTGAAAAGACATATCAAGAGTTAATCACTCTCTAAAATACAACACCCACACACATAATTCAGCATGTCCAAGGACAGCTAATCCTAGTAAAAATAATAGCACAATTCACAAAGACAGCAGGTCAAGCCCCAGCTTGAAACCAGATATTTTGAAGACAAAGTTTAATATTACATGGCAAAACTCTAAAAAAAGTTTTTTTTCTAAATCAATGGATCTTAATTACATCCAAGTGAGGATGCCAAGGAGAGGATACATGTGGCCACTTATTCATGGATGAGGCAACGGCAGATAAGCTAAGTAGTTCATTTGTCTTGGTCGGTCCAGAAGATGTTAGGAAGATACTCATTTGAACCTGACAGGCAGGTGGTAGGAGATCAGATAGCAGTCAATGAACAGGATGTTCTGAGCCCGATTGATAACGTAGATATTGACAAGTCACAGGAGTCAGGGTACTTGCCTGCACTCCTTCAAGGCATTCAAGGGTGAGAACTGGTCCTGGTGGACAAAATGCTTCACCTGCATCATAAACAACAAGCTGCTGGGCCACAAGACCCCTGAGTGACCAGTCTGAGCTGCTTTCATAAAAGGTACTGACTTATAAGGTTAGGGTGGATTTGTTCAACAAATCCCAGCACACGAGAAACTACACAGGCCATGTCTTGAAGGTTAAGTGGAGCAAATTAAGGACAAATAGTCAGAAATAAGTCTTTAACAGCAGTTAGGAATTCTTAAGGAAACTTAAGGGCTTCCCCAGTGGCTCAGAGGTAAAGACTCTGTCTGCAATGCCGGAGTCACAGGCTTGATTCCTGGGTCAGAAAGATCCCCTGGAGGAGGGCATGGCAACCCACTCCAGTATTCTTGCCTGGAGAATCCTATGGACACAGGAGCCTGGTGGGCTACAGTCCATAGGTGTCAAAGAGTCAGACACAACTGAAGCAATTTAGCGCACACATACACACACAAGGAAACTTAAGGAATTAATTAACCCCAACGATATAACCTTGGAGAAGGCAACGGCAACCCACTCCAGTGTTCTTGCCTGGAGACAGGGGAGCCTGGTGGGCTGCCGTCTATGGGGTCGCAGAGTCGGACACAACTGAAGCGACTTAGCAGCAGCAGCAACAAAGATATAAGCTAAAAATATAAACAGATTCCCCAAAAGTTTAGATCAATTCAGAGGAAGGCTTTCAGGGGCAATGACTTGGCACCCTAGAGCAAAAGGTCTTTGAAAGTGCCCTTGCTGAAGGGATAAAGAGGTGCTCCCCTGTATTTTCTGGCACTCCAGGGGTGGGTCTCTTTGGTATCTTCCATTTATCACCCTCACTGTCAGGCTTGGCTTTTTGGCCTCATGCATTCCGAAAGCCTGCTGGACAGTCACTGCGATACATCATTCCTGTTTCAGTCTTGTCCTGTCTTCTTTCAGCAGGGTCAGGTTACAACAGATTCCACAGGAGGAAGGAACAGACGTCATATCTGCCCAGGGCCAGGAAGAGGGTGAGCTCACACTCCACCTTCGGCTTCCAGACAGGTTAAACTTTATCAAGGGATCAGGTCCTGCCGAAGCCTCATCCCACCTCCCTCCATCCCTACAGGCCTGCCTCTCCCCATGGAAGATAAACTCTCCACCACAGGACCCAGGGGACACTGCAGAATGAAGCCATTTCTGCAAACAGTAATCCAGGTATAGATTCTCTTTTCCATCCAACACCCCAAATAAGGCTTTGTGACCCCTGGAATGTGAGACAATATATAAAATATGCCAAAGAGAGCATCATTATGGTGTTTATTATGACCTAAAAGAAACAAAGATCTGGAATGTGGAGGATAAGAACACGAAGACATTACAGAATTGGGAGCATGTGCTTCAGTCTGTCCTTATTTAAAAAAAAAAACAAAACCATATCACTTGTAATATACACTTGTTATATACAGGTCATGTGCCTTAGCAAATTCCATCACAAAGATCACCTGAATGTCAGAAAGTGAAGGCCATATTCAAAGAGCTACCTCCGAACATGGAGGGGTTGGCCCTGGACACAAATAACATGATAACATGACCCTGGGAAGGAAATGTGTTCTGAGTTATACGAGGGCCCGACAAGGCCTCTCCCGCAGGCTCTTCCTAAATAGGAACTTGGCAGTGGGATTAGCGAGGGCTCGAGGGGACATCCTTGGCTACAGAGGTGAGGCCCTTTAGGGTCTTGAGGAAATTTGGACAGAAGTTCTTTCTGCCTGCTGGTAATAACACTGAAGGATCAGCGTCACATCCATTTTATTAATTTTCTTGACAGGCAGATCTAGTTTCCACGCAGGCACCACAAAATCAAAACATACGCATGTCAAGGGCCCCATGAGGGGTGGGGCCCTGCCAAGGCCGTGTTCCATCAACACCAGGAAGCAGAGCCCAAGTCCCCAGACCATGTGTGCTGGTCCTGTGGGTAAACCCCTGCTGGAGAAACCACCAGAGCTCTGTTGGACGAGCCAGAGGAGCTCGCTTGGCGACAATCCTTTCTCCTGGTCTGGGCTCCTTGTGTTGAACGTAGGAGCCCTGGGCGACATCAGGCTACATCTGGCTTTGAGGCTTGTCTCTGGGTCCAGCCACAAAGACCTCCCTGCTGCCTCTATTTGCCTGCATTCAGTTGTATCCAGGCGGGGACTGGCAGCCTGGATTAAAGGAGCCATTTAAAGAAAAGCAATGTCCTTATTTGTGAGCTGGGTCTGAGCCAGGATTCTGCAGAGTTGAGGTCTCTGGGCACATAGTAAAGTAAAGGATATTTTCATCAAGGCATCTGTCACTCAAGTGATTGAAAGGACTCCAGGATGATTTGTTCTTTTCTGTAACGTTAACTATAAATTGGCTAAATAATGTAAATGAGTTGGGCAGAGAGGGTGAGGCCTGAGATGAAAATCGTATTCTAGGTCACACAACTTATGGATGCTGAGGCTGAGCCCGGACAGGGAGTTAGCTCATCACCTGCATTCCCATCCTCCCTACCCACCCCTGTCTCTGCATCCAAAGTCACTCCTGACTGCTGGTGGTGGAGGCAGCAACAACGGCAGCAAAAGGCTGGAGAGTTCACACCTTCAATTTCAGAGTTTCTGGCCCTTTTGCAGGGTCTCCTAGTGACTGACTCATTTCCTACCTCAACCACTAGCAATTCAGGAAGTGGAATATAAATAAATGAATAACAGGGAGAGGAATATAATTGAGCCAATGGCCACCAAGGCCAAATCAAGGAGGCCCAGTCTAGACAGGATTTACTGCGCTGGTTGGCTACCTTGTCTATCTAGGCTAAGCAATCCAAGGATAAGGATCACCAAGAGCTCTCAAAGCCCACTAGCAGAGTCCCGGATCCTCAACCCTGGACTAGAAACACTCCTGGCCTGGCCTGTGAGGACAGAGTTGGGTTTTCCTTTGTCTGAATTAGTCCAGTGGTCAGGGGCCACTGTGGGGACTTTGGAGAGGCTGCCCAGTCACCCTAGGAGGTGAACTGCTGACCGCCTGATGAGTACATCCAGACCGCCCATCTCACGGTGTAAGGGGCCCTGTGCCCAGGACTCAGTGCCTCCCTTGACTCTTCATTCAAACAACCATGGCATGTCGGCCCTGCTGGCCTCCTTGATTGTGCAGAAATAAATAAATGAATTATGTTGTTGGGGTTTGGGCTTCAGCGCAAACACATGGTCTGCATTTATCCGCACAGTGAGAGGTCCAGCAGCCACTTGATGTAAAAGAGCAAAATGATAATTCTTTTCTTTAGGCGCTCTGGTGCCATATGGAATGTATATAAATCATATTTTTGTTTTAACAGCGGAGGCTTTGTTGATAGATAAACATGTGGTTTATCTAAAAAAAGAGAGAGGATCGTGCTTTGAACAATCATTTAATGGCCATGGATGTGCCAAATAAAAATAAAAACATAATTTTGAAAGAAGCTGGCCTTGTGCCCAAATCTGTAACAAGGAATTTCTCCTTAACCAGAGTGGTTAAAGCCCGTCGATCTGTTTTGAGTTTAAGTTGTGCTCTCTACTCAACCCCACGACAAATTGAATCCGAGGCTAATGCGCTCTAATCGGACGAGACGTTACCTTTATGAATGACCTCATGGAGAAGAGGTTGGCGAGCATGGTGGAGAGCCCTTGAGCCAGGCAGCTCTGGGCGATGAACCCCAGCTTCAGTTCTGCGAGGCAGATTGCATCATCCCCCTCTTTCCAATTCCAGCTTGGGATGTTTAGCAGATGGGCCTGCAGAAACAAAAACAGGTATGAGACCTCACTTTGTTAAATGTTCAATTGTTTAAAGTCTCCTCCGGGAAATGCAGCATTTCCCAACTGCTCAGGGTCATCCAGACTCCGCCTTCCTTTCCCTTGCCTGGCCTGGCGTTTCCTGCTTTATTCAGCTCTTCTGTGCATTAGATCTCAGTCTCTCTGCAACTCTGCTTCTGCACCTACCAAGTCCAAGTCTTCCCCTTGGGTTTGTCACTGAGCCAAACAGAGTCCAGAGAGAATTTCCTCTTGTGACAGACACGTCAACCTGTGCTACTAGAATGTCTGGCTAGGTTGTTCTAAATTGGCTCTCCGAAAAACCTTAAGACTGTCAGACGCCTGTATATTTTAGATTTCTTTTTTATCTGCCTTCCCAGATCTCTCTCTCTATGGCTCCTGAGTCTGAGTGGGCATCCAAATCAACTGAAGGATTTACAAACTGCCACCCTTGCCCCCACAGGTTCTGACTCTTTGGGGGTGGGGTAAGGTTGGAGAGTTTTCATTTCTCACATGTTCGAGGTAATGCTGAGCTAGGAACCATTTTTTGAGAAGCACTGCCCTAAATTATCAGGCATGTCACAGTGGAGACATGTTACAATCTCTTGCAGATGGACTGATCCTATTCACCAGTGAGGTCAGACCCTGAAACGAGGACCCAGCGGCATAATCATCCAATTATTTTTAAGTGGCATGAAGCAGAGAGTCAGAGATAATACACTAGATGAAAGAATTAAGGCTCAAAAGTTCTCCAGAGTTGGAAAATGGGCCAAAGAAACAACCAGAAAAGATTCAAAAGGCCTTAATGTCAAGTACAGCACTTAGGTTTAAAAAAATCAATTATATAAATCCAAAATGAGAAGCCCTTATTTGGCAACAGATATGAGGGGACAGGGAAAAAAAGTGTTTGGGTAAACTAAAAATCTCCAAAAGAGGCCAATCTGTGACAGATTACAGAAAAATCCAACGGTAGTTCATCAGAAACTGTCTCCAGATCATGGGACATACGAATGTCCACTTGTGCTGTGAACTGGCCAGGCTACTTCCCCAGCACTTCATCCAGCTGTCAGATTAAAACAGTCAGATTTAAAAAGAGAAGTTGACAACTGAATAACTCCCAGAGAAAAATGACAGGCTTTAAGATGAGACATGGTTTCTAAAAAAAACATCTTTTGAAGAACGGTTAAGGGAGCCAGCAGCATTCAGCCGGAAGAAGCGCCACACCTCCAGGAAGACAGGATGGTTACCTGTACATAGCTCAGGTGCTGCTGTGATGAGGAGAGACCCGGCCTGTCTTGCTTTGGTCCAAGGGCCAGAATTAGGAATGACTGACTGGTGTCTATTATAAGAAAGAAGCTTTTTAGCTTGCTTCATAAAGGAAGTTTTTAAGGATGTAATTTGCCTAATAATTGGAGAAAGTTACCTCCAAAATTGCAAGGTCTTTGTCCCTAAAACTCAGTATGCATTTCTCCAAGACTCGGTAGATAGACTTGTGCTGTGCACAGGAGGCTGAGTCAGGCCCTTCCAGGCTTCTACTAATGCCAAGACTCTATGGCCCTGAAATGACTATTTCTCTCCAGGTATCAGCAAACAGAAGTAGCACAAAGGAGGAGTCTCTTCACTTTCAGGGCAATATCCGATAGGCGTGCTACCAGAAAGGGAAGCCTCCACTGTGGAGCCACGACCAAGTCCAATGGCTCCAAGCTTGGCTTTCAGAAATACCACTCTTGTGAAATTCCCTCTTACAAAATCCTATTCTGTAACAATCTTGTGAATCCTAACCCAGCAGTGTTTACTCCTGGGAAAGCTGACTGTATCCTCCCCAATGAAAGCAGTTAAAATAGTCCCATGTGTGGGCTATAGCAGATGGGAATCTCTGTCAAACTAAGTATCGGAGACCTTCCCACATCACAGACTCAATTCCATTAATTACCCTGCCCTTTATCCCATTTCTCTCCCTATCCTTCACTGGCTTAAGAAGCCCATTTTTCCCCTTTACGTCCCTGGCATCGTAGAGAATACATCAGGCTAAGTGGAAAAATGCTCATCTGCATGAACATCATCTGAGAAGAATGAGGAGAAATTAAATCTAAGTCATGAACAAATAAATCATCAAGTGTGAAAGGAGATGTGGGTGGTCCAAGCCCCAGACAGACACCATGTAACCTTCATGGCACCTTAAAACAAATTAAAAAAAAAAATTTTTTTTAAATGGTCTCTCACATCCCCATGTACCAATTTTAGGATTTTAGGTCTTGGGTCCCTCATGTACCCATCTGGTATTGAGTTCCGTAGACATGTTGTTACACAGAAATGGCAAGTTTGTTTCACTTCTCAGCCTTGTTTGGCTATCATATCTTCTCCAATGGTGAGGCAGGGAGCCACCAGGGACCTGCCAAAGGTTGGAAGGACTGTGTTCACCTCCCCCCCACCCAAAAAAAAGAGAGGAGACTGATCCAGGAATTCAACTTGCTTGCTTCTGGTGACTCTACATTTTTTCATGTTAGGGAAAGGTGGGTCCAGTGGGAGATGCCAGCATATTACTATGTAGGAGTCTAGAGGCAAATTCTTTCTCATCTGGAGAACTAGCCCTGCTAAGGCAGGATGAGCAGGACCAGAGCTTTCCTCTGTTTGAGATGAAAGGAACGTGAAAACAGGCTGTTCTAGAAACCAGAACAAACAGATTCCAGCCCCAGTACCATCTCTCACTACACATTCAACTTTGGGGAAGCACCATGATGAAGAAGATCATCTCAGAGCAAACACTTTAACATTTCTGCTCAAGTATAAGGATTTACAGTGAGAACGCTCAGAGAACTTCCATCTCCATTGGGCCTCTGGGACTTGGCTTCAGGTCATAGACAAAGATCTCTTTTTCTAGAGTCTGCTGGGGACATTTTAAAAGTCCACTGATAGTGAAATCATCAGGAGGGACATTTTTCCAAGGTGTCATAAACCATTCTTTCCTTCAACAGTTTTAAGCCATTTGCTTAAATAAGAAAAAAAAGAAATAAGAAATATTTCTTATTTTCTCACTCAAATAAGAAAAAAAAACCCTGCACCATCTCCTTTCCATGTTGGGAGATGGTGAGGTTGAGTGTTTCTCTCCTTGAATTCTACTGGGGTAAACAGATGGACTTTGGAGACCCTCAGTCCTTCTGTAAGTCGTACTCAGAGGAACCACAATTTGGTTCAACAGCCTGTGGCTCGACTGAATGAGAGGGTGGCAGTTGGCAGTTCTGCCTCTTAGTTCACTGTCTGCCAAGTGACCATGAGTTATACCCATCAGAGATGCTCTGAGACAGAACTTAGACCCACGGTCTGCAGTGACACTGGGACACTGAAATGCACAGATGGTTAACTGAGGGTTAAATGAGATAATGGATGTCAAAGCTCTTTTAAAGCTATAAAATATGACACAAATGTCTGAGATTATGACAAACTCAAAAGCAGTTTTATATGGAAAGAAGACCACTTCCCTACATCCCTAGATCCTAGAATACCACCATCAACAGATCATGGGGAATTGAATTTCTTCCTATTTTAAGGTTGGTATTCAATTATGGAATTAAGTATCCTCTGGGATATGCTGACAGTCATGTAAGTGTACATGCATGCAACAGGTTCTTTCCCAAAGGCAAGTTTGTTTTGTTTCGTTTTTGAAAGCAAGTTTTAATGGATGGAGATCTACTGGCATCTAGTTGTGGGTAAAGAGAAATTGCTAAGAAATGAAGAAAAGTAATATTATAAAGGTAGCTAGGAGGATCTTAAAAAACCAGCAAAAGTGTAAAGCAAGGTGAAGAATGCCTATTTGCAATTCTACAAGGAATGAGATGACAAATAATAACCAGTGGACTTCCTGTTCTTTCTCTACAAGAGGAAAAGGAAATTAAAAGAGCTCTATAACAAAGTCACTATGCCCCATTCACTCTCACACATACTACAAGAACAAAGTCTTATAAGTGACTTTTCCTAACTCTGAAACCCAAATAGATTGGGGTGGTTCTAAACAAAATGTGTTTTAAGCAATTAATCATGGGTCGATTGATGTGTTCATCACTGTTTCTGAATAATGACAAGGCAGAGGCTGTAAAAGACATTCAGCTTGCCCTGATCATGTGAATACTGACCAGTGGCATCTGGACCCTAGGTCCACAGAACTACTTCTGAGTTTGACAAGAATCACAGAACTGAAAGTCTCCTTAATTCCTTGAAGATGCTATATCAGTACTCATTGGAAGGAGAAGAAAAGGAACTGACATCCTTTTCTAAACATACAACATTCATTTTCCTATTCAATCTAAATTCAGCCCCAAATCTAAACAATGGCTTAAGGCACTCCCACACTAAATGAAATTTCAAATCACAGAGGAAGGCGGGAGAGTTCACAGCCTCGAGAGCTTTCACCAGCCACAGCCTTGTTCATAACTTCACCTCCACCTAAAGGGGCTGCTGTCTAAAGACTTCTCCAGATTGGTGCCGATGGGTTACCAACATCCTCACTTTCTCTTTAGTGTCCTGGGTTTTCCAGAGACAAAGAAGTCACTGGGACTTTGGGTGCCCACCACCCAACCCACTGGCTGGAGCCCAGTGCAGTCTGCAGGGGAACCACCTGGGGGGCTGGGCGGCAGTGGGCCGTGGGCAGCAACCCCGTCACTGCCAGCAGGCTCTGGTCCATAGTACCTCCGACCGGCTTCCACACAGCAAGAGGGGACAGCACTTGCCAGCAATTAAGAAATAATGGCAGGGCACTGGCACATTTGGCAGAATGGAGTCCTCTCTGGGTCACCTGACTGCCCATTTCGTAGGGAATATGGCCCATAAGACGGGACAAACGCTCACTCACAACCCAGCAGGGAGTCATTCTGCCCAGACAGGACACCTGGCGGCAGGTACCGAGCAGCCTCCAGTTTCTCATAACTGGTTCCACATCAAACACAGAGAGACGCCACCTTCCCTCCCCCAAAGCTGTTTTCCTTGGAGTCTCCTGACAGCCAAGCAAAGGAGTACTGCCTCTGAATGAGAGACAGGATTGCGGTTTATGGAGAAGGAATCATAAGGAAAACAGCGTAGACTCCAACACTGGTTTTCCTTCTGATCTCCCCTAAACTGTAACACTAGGAAAATCCCTGTATGTTTAATCTCTGGAGACCCAGCTGTTCTCCTGAATTCAACTGTGCACATTCTCACCTTGAGTTTGAGAACTCCGTGTTCCACATTCTCCACCCAATGCACGGTCCATCCCCCCAAGTTCACCTGGTCTCAGGGAGAAAAGTGCCCTCACTCACCTGGGACACTCTCCACCTTGACTGCAAAATCCCTGAGCACATATCATTTCCATGTGGGCTTGGAGGAGTCAGGCCAAGTGCTCACCAAGTAGTAGGCATTCGTAAAATACCGATGGAAGAAATGAGTGCAGCACACAGGAATGGAGGTTGTTGGAACGGAGTCTAAGGGCATATTGATATTTCCGAACCCAGGGGACCAACAAATGCTTCCTGAATAAATGAGTCACTACGTGAAGAAGTTTCCCTCCAGGGACCACCTGCACACAAGGTGTCTGGACTGAAGAAATGTCCTGGGAGGTTTTCACCCGTCACTCCTCCTTCTCCAGGTCTCTGGATGGCACTGGTGTGTGTGTACATGCATGCACACACATGAGTGTGCAGCTGGACCTCATACCCATGAGGGCTTGGACCCCGTCTGTCCCTCTGAGCCTGGCACAGGCTTGCTGCCCTACCTTATTGTGATACTGCAGCATCTGAGTGATGATTCTTATCTTCGGGTGGTAGTTCTTTATGGAGATGACTCTGAAAGAGAAGAGAACAAAAGCTGAGCCAGGGTCTGCCTCACCCTTGGAGTCTGATGGGGAGATTAATTTGATTACATCCAAATGCAGTGACTATGGGGCCAGCAGCCAGGGCCTTCAGAGGGGCTGCAGGCACTGGGCCAAGTTAAACTGTGTTTCCACCACCATAGCCCATGGTCGTGTGGAAAGGAAATCACAGAGCGGCCACAGACCCTGCCTTAGACAGGAAAGAAGAAAGAGATCCTGTGATGCCATGGTGACGGCGAGTGTGTACTGGGCATGGGGGGTCTGGGGCAGCGTGTCATGGGCTTACTGCCTACCTAGGTATCTAAATAAAGCAAGTTCTACTTGTGGGGCCAACAGAGGTTGGCCATCTCACATACCCTAGGGAGGAGCCCAGAAATGATTTGCTCTGAGTTCAATATTCCAAGTTAACATGAGACAACGTGACAAACCAGACTAGCAGCCTGACAAAGGATTCTGATTGTCACACACACATGGCCACTCTCACAGAAATGATTTCTGAGCAGGACTCTTAGGAGGGGATCCATGACTCAGCCTTTGATAGTTAATAGCATCTAGATGACGACTTTGATGCTGGTTAGATAAGTGCCAAGGCCTTGCGGAGGTCGTGGTCTGCTGGAAAATTCCCCCGAATTGCTCTCAGTCCATATTTAGTATTAACCACGGCCTGCCCCCATCTCAACCCTCCCTTCTGTTCCCCATAACGATCATGATGCTGAAAAGGGAGGGGCTGGGAAGAGAGGACTAGAAACACCTGCATACTGGTCCCAGCTGTTATACTAACAAGTGAGTGACCTCCAGAAATCCCTGGGCACCCTGTGACTGTTTCCTCATCTGGACACTGGGGGCAAGCGTACCTGCTTTATGTATTTCACAGGCTGTGGTATGAGCAGCACATGAAAAGCCAGATGTGAAAATGCTTTGAAATCATTAAAAGCTCTCTCCATGTGTAAGTTATGGTTTTTGTCATTACCGACTCTGTCAGAGGTGACATTGTACATTTCCTTCTGTGACAAGGAAGGCTAAAGAATGGAATTCCACAAAAGGCCCACCTCCGAAGCCTAATCAGGAATGCAAGCGCATTCATCATGACCACCCCCACAAACTCCCCACCAGGAAGCGCTCTACGCTTCATCCCTTTTTGTGCAAAGATGGAGAGAAAGCAGCCAGGGAGCAGCTTTGTCTGAAAAGCGACCACTTGTGAATTTAGGAAATGGATCATGCAGAAACCTCTCCCTGCACAAATTCACCCTGGGCTTTTACACTTGAAGGATTTCATTTTATTTTTGAAAAAGTGTTGTGTTGGCCCATGCTTATAACTCAAGGACTTTGAGCCTCTGTCAGCTCTCGGAATTCAGTTCACAGCATCAGCCAGTTTTCTGCATTAGCTCATTTCAAACGGATCTTTGACATTTTAATTTCAGAAGGGGCAGATTGGTCTCATTAAACTAAGGAGAAAGGAGGATTATACAAATAAGGGAAAGACAGAGCCCATTTTTTAACCCTGAGCTTCCCACTTCTTCAGCTGGCTGGGCCTTAGTTCTGATTCTGGTCAGTGGCCGGCTTCATCACACGTCTGATACTACCTTCATCGAGCCATTTTTATGCCTTGGTATAAGGTGCCCTATATGTCTTCATGTTAACCCTACTGTCGTCAGGGCTTAAACAGAATATTGTGAAAAGAAATGCCCACTTGAAACTATTATCAATTATTCACTTCAAAAAGTAAAATAAAAGGTAGTACCAGCCCCAAGTTTCTCCATAGGGTCAAAATATTAAGCTTCATCTTCTTTTGGTTTTCCATTTGACATTTTGAAAAACAGTGTCCTTTAAAAACTATAATTTTATCACTTTAAATGACACAAAAATGTGAAGGCTAGAAATCCTAGCTCAAGGAAACAGTCAAGTGATGCACCTTAATCTGGGGCCACTGTGGTCACTTGGAGTTGTGACTGGTTAGGGGACAGGCCCAGATGTGGAAGCAGATCCCCATTGCACCAGTTCCCTGCAGCCTGGGAAGCCCAGTGCCTACAGGAGTTTGTGCATTGACTCTCTTAAGATGACTGCACTACGCATACTGTCAAAGAAAAGGGAGCAGAAAGAGCACACTGGGCCAGATGTCACTTGCCAGACACAAAGAGCAGATGCTGAGAGGAGGGCGGACGTGCTCCCAAGGAATTCCACCCCCTCGCTGATGGGAAAGCTCACGGCCCTTGGGACCACTGAGGAAAGCCAAGCCCAGGAGATGCGAGCTCTGGAGTGGTGCAAAGGCAACTTCCCTAGCCTCCACCCCAGGTAAGTTCCCAGGACACAGGAAACCAAGCTGCAGGGAGAGGGGAATCTTGGTCTAGACCCAAAGGATGGCTGTTCACAATTAGCCAAGAGTTCCTGGGAATCTAGTGGGAGTGAAATGTTTCCTCTTAGCTCATCTCTTCTCCAGAAGATTCTCTTTATGATCCCCTCCCAGTTCTCTTAACTACTCTGCAATTTATGCTCCAGTCGAGAAGAATCCAAAAAGAGCTTTGACCGTCTGGAGCAAAATATCTTATCTTTCTGGTCACTGCATAGCCCCAAGATGTCTGGAACATGGGTCTATGTGAAGAAAAGTACGGAATCATTTTCTCCTAAAATGATAAAAACAATAAGGAGCAAAAGTTGGCCTGAAAATGGGCTTAGATGAGCCTAGCCTATTTACAACAAAGGCATTGGGCAGCGTTTTCCAAAGACTGATCGCAACTCCCCAACCCCCACCAGGAGGCGTTCTGTTAAAAAAAGGGGAGGGGGGATTGTAGTCAAATAGGTTTGAGAAACTCTCTACATAACATTACCTTAGAAATTCATATGAGTATTCAAAGCACTGAGGAGGCTTTCAGTAAAGAAAACTATTTCATTTGGGGAAACTGGTTGAAACAAGCCAGTTGCTCAACACACCCCTCTTTGTGGGAGATATTAATCAGCATGCTGTAGATGCACTTGGAATGCTCTAACATGGGGCTCCTCATTTGGGGCCGGACAATTTTCTGCTACAGGGGGCCATCCTGTGCATTGTAGGATGCTGAGTAGTAACCTTGGCCTCTATCCACCAGGCATGAGCGGCACTGTCCCCTAACTATGACAACCAAGAACACTTCTGGATATTCCAAAAGGCTCCCCTAGGTTAGGCATATTCCCAGTGAAATCTATCTTTCCTTTGCTAGTCCTGTACCCCAAGTCTGGCTGTGAGCCCTCATATCTTTTAAGGCTGAGCTTTTGGTTGGTGATGCCTTGTGTCATTGCCTTCTGCACCCACCAGAGCCTCAGTTCCCCCTACCCCGGGCCTATGCCGGTGGTGAGCTAGAAGGTGGCTAATGAGGAAAGAAGGTCCTGCAGAGACAGTGCTCTGCAGAGGGACCCAACAGAACAGCAAGTGGCCACGGAGCACCCAGCCCAGAGCCCTCCCTGCCTCCCTGAGATTACCTCATGATGTTGGAGGCATCTTCAGCATCGGGGTCTGCACAGTACTTATTGGCAAGGATGAGGCACGCATCTGCTGACTCTATCTAAGACACCAAAGAAAATCACAGAACACAAAAATATGAATAGCCATCCTTGGTTGCAGTCTCTCTCTGCTGACAGCTCTGGGGAAACCTGGTGCTTTGCAAGGAAAAGAAAAAAATAACAATCCTGAGAGATTATAGTTTTTGTCAAAAGTGTAGGTTGCAAGTTCTTGTTATGGTATAAACATTTCATCTTGTTGCTACTGGAAGGGACAACGTGTACCTTGGTAATTACACTTTTCATTTGCCTAGCCTCTTACACAGAAGCTTTCTGTCTTGAGGTAACATTTAATTAAGGCTTTCAGTCCCTCTCCTCCTCCTTTCCCCACCATCTGCACCATCATCCTAACTTTTCCAATCGGGAAGTGGTGTTAGGTCGGTGAAACCCCTTCTCTCAGGCTACCAAGTTAACTGAGTCATTGAGGATTCAGAAATTTAGACTCTTAAGTCCTTCATCTAACCTCTTTTTCACATCTAAAATGTGGAATAAGAGGAAATGAGAGCCCTAACTCAGATAACGGCTCAGTACTGTTTAGTATTCAGTTAGCATTCAGATATTCAAAAGACAACAAATCTGAGTGTGAAATGATATGTTACAGATGACCTTGAAAGACAACCTAAAGACTTAGCTAAACATGTGCCAACAGAAACTTATTCCTTTGAGAGGATCACAAGTTGTGCTAAGAATCGCTTGCAACTAAATCAGGTCCATGGACAATAATTATCTTCCCCAAGTTCTCATAAGCTTTCACATTAGACATAACTTGGATCATGTCTGGATAATAGTAACTAGACTCTGTAAGCAAAAGAATTCCCATGCTGGCTCTGGTCTGTCCTACTTGGGATGTTGTGCTTACGACACAATGCAGCCTATTTCTGCATTTGGTGGGAGGGCATGGTTTCCTCCATGGTATGTCACAAGTTGTCTCTAGTTTTCTTTCTTTCATAAAGCAAAGAATTTGCCCAAATTCTTTTGGCTTATTCATGCTTGCCAATTACATTATTTACTGAATTATGTAGTGACCGCAGTAAGCACTGAGATGTCAATGGATTCAGAATATTAATCTATCCCCACTGGCATGCAAATACTGAACATGCTTACAAAATCCATATAAAATGAGTAAAGTAGTGGATGCCATTTTGCTATATCCCTTTCCCTTGTAAGTCTTAGGTGTGTTTATAAGAAGATTCTAACTTAGTAGGTTCTAGACAGAAAGACTAGCTCATTACCAAGTGCTGCCAGATATCTGCATGCTTAGTTTTACACCTTTAGTCTTTGATGAGGAAAAAAAGGAAGCTCAAAATGTTTGATGGCTTGGGTAAACTTTCAGTTCAGTTCAGTTCAGTCGCTCAGTCGTGTCCGACTCTTTGCGACCCCATGAATCACAGCACGCCAGGCCTCCCTGTTCAATACCATCTCTCAGAGTTCACTCAGACTCAAGTCCATCAAGTCCGTGATGCCATCCAGCCATCTCATCCTCAGTAAACTTTATTTTATACTTTATCCTTAATGATCCTTCCTAATATAAATAACAGATTTCAGAGCTACGCTGAGTCCAATTTAAGTATTCAAAATGGGGATGAGTTGATTGCTATGTCATGTATGATACCACTGAGTCCACACAACTGGTTTGCTTCCTCTAGCAGTGCTGATATTGAGGGGCCCAGTGATATCTAGCATGTTATGTACAAGCAGTCCACATATGGAATGCTCATAGCTGGTCTACCAAGTGCCAGCAGAACAAAGTCCTGGGACCGGCACAAGGCTGATAGCAAGGTTGGTAGTATCTGATTTATTTTTCTAAGGGCTTTGGAAGGGACTCTTGGCCATGTCAGGAGGCATGTCCTGTCACCCCAGAGTCACACACCCCCTAGATGGAATAAAAGCAGAAGTCACTCCTTCCTTCTTACCTTGACTCTCGCAAGATCATGTGGATTGAGGACTGAACCCTGATAAAACTCCACCTGAGTAAAATGTCGTTTGAACAGAGCTTCCAGCTCCAGGTTAGGGGAGATGCTGAGCAGGGAGAGAAGAAACAGCTGTTAATATAACAGAGTCAGGTATTCAGCCTCCGTGGCCTCCCTTCTCTCCAGTTTCCACAGAGAGAGAAAAGGCTTTCACCTCCAGAGGACCCTCTTTCTTGCCATAAATAAGAGGCTCACACTGAAGAGAAGTAAAACCTCAGCCCAACTGAAAATCAAAACCAGTACCAAGTTAAAATGAAGAGTTTCACAACCTTTATAGAGTCTGAGGCCTATGCGGCAAAATGTCTTCAACTTCATCACAAATGGAATCCCTATTTTTTAAAATTTTATTTCACTCACTGTTTTCTTTTACTGATTGACTTAGTGTCTGTGTCGGACCTTAGTAGCGGCACGGCGGGTCGACCCTGCTTCACGCAGGATGCTTCTTTGCGACGCATGGACTCTTCTAGTCGTGGTACACAGACTCAGTAGTTGCGGTGTGGGCTTAGTTGCTCCACGGCTTGTTGGATCAGAGCTCCCTGACCAAGGATCGAACCCCTGTCCCCCGCATGGCAAGGCGGATTCTTAACCACTGGCCCAGCAGGAATCACTATTTTATGAATGAAGAACAGAGGCTGTGACATCGGGGATCAGCCGAAGGTCTTCCTGGCAGAGCTTCCTGCTGTTCCTTTCACCAAAAGCCTTTTCCCTACTTTTCCACCTCATGGACTTCTCAACCTCAGGAACTGGATCCAAAAGTTTCCTCTGAGTAGACACACACAGAGTCAGTCCACTCCAGTATCGTTCTTGATTCAGCATGTGTACACTATTTATCCTTCTTAGCCTTGAGCCACACCCTGCAATCTTTCCCACTGCAGGACAAGGATTAAAACATTGCTTAGCCTATCCATTCATTTATTTATTCTGTAGAGATGAGAAACCCCTGGTCTCTGTTAGGTACTTCACTAGGCACTGGGAGATCACATTCAGTTAGAACCTACTAGGTGCCAAGGACTGAGTTAATCAACTCTTGCCTAACAGAGTACTTAGTAATGATGATAACTGCTAATGTTCCCGAGCATTTCCTATGCAACAGCCACCATTCTACGCACTTGACAAATATTAACTCATTTAAACCTCAGAACAACTCTAGAGGAAGGTATGTTATTAACCCAAAGCTTGGAGAGGTTAATTAACAGGGCCATGGACGACAGGGCTGACAGTGACAGATGCTGGGGACACAGAGGTAAATCCTAGCAGCTGAAGCGTGAGCAGCCCGCTTGTTGATTTGGACTAAAGCAATGGGTGAGAGAAATACATCTGCCTGTGCAAGTCCAACCGGTCTTCCAGATCCGTTACAAGCAGGGCCTCCTTTAGGAAGCCTGCCTGCCCTGGTAATACAAGGAGTGGTGGTCTCTCCCCGATACAGATGTCCCATGTGATTCTGCCACTTGATTAAACTGACATCAGTACATTAATAGAACTATGTCGTGCTCTAATTGCTGCACACGACCTCATCTTGAAATGCCCGAGAAGGATGACTTGTCTTCAACCTTCCACGTGCTCAGCAGAGGGTGGGCCCCACCGCTGGTCATCAGTGGCTGAGCGGTTAACTGGATCTACGGGTTGAGCTCCTGTGTCCACGGTCTGCCCAGTCCTTTCAGAACTTGGAGACGTCAGTGCTAACAAGAAAAATGCTGGTGCTCAAACACGGTTGCCAGCTCCATATTCACAAATGTCAAAAGGAAGGAGATGTACAGGGTAACTGTAGGGGAGTCAGCCTCCGTGAGATCTCAGAGCAGGACTGAGTCCTGGGTGGTCAATAACGAGTGGAGCCAATACCAGCATGTGAGCTGTGTCCCTTGGCAATGTGGGGCTAAGACTTGCCCCATGATGACCCCATCTGCATAAAGGAGGAAGACAGTGCCACCATGTGAACATGCCTGCGTTCTCCATCTCTCCACCCCTGTGGTGGGCTACCTTTTACCTAAAAGGGGACCAGGCAAAAGATCTCAACAGCACTGAGTGGAAGGGAGATATCTTGGTTTCCTCCCCTATAAAACAAACTTGATTAAGTCCCACCGCCTAAGTCCACTGAATAGCCTAATATATTTTCTCTCACATGATAACAGCTAACATTTATTGGGCACTTACTGTGTGTCTGATTCTCTTTATATGTGTGCATGCTAAGTCGCTTCAGTTGTGTCCCAACTCCTTGCAACCCTATGGATCAGAGCCCTCCAGGCTCCTCTGTTCATAGGATTCTCCACGCAAGAATACCAGAGTGGGTTGCCAGGCCCACCTCCAGGGGCTCTTCCAACCCAGGGATTGAACCTGCATCTCTTACAACTCCTGCATTGGCAGATGGGTTCTTTACCACTAGTACCACCTGGGAAGCCCACTTCTCTGTATACTTGGAATGAATTTGCTTTTCATTCTGATAATAGCCCAAGATGGTAGGTAGAAACCATTTTGACCTTCCCATCTTATGGATGTGGAAACTGAGGCCCAGGGACTTAATTGGTTCGGGACTTGGTTGAGTCAGGATCCCGATCGTCCTCTGAGCGGAACATGCCCTCTTACTCCCTCTTCTGATTTATGGAGAGACTATGGTGACCAGCACTGTGTCTTACACTGAAGGTTCCTAGGAATGATGGCTGTTGTTACTGTCGTTATTGCCTTGAACCCTGCTTCCTGTTACTTCTGGGTCTTGCTTGGGCACTGTGTTAGTCCTACGCTCATAAAGAATCCACACCAGACACTCTGGATACACGTGGATTGCACAGATCCAGACAGCTTCGGGGACAGTAATGATATGTTTGACCAGTAATGAACCTACTGTCATTTGCCAGAGTCACCTCCATAGAGGCAGGTGCCACTCTCATCACCGAACGAGTGGGTTGCTTCCTTCCCATCGTTTCTAGGACATCCTCTCCAATGGGCCCAGCAGAGACGGTGGCTAAGTCAACTCTGCCCTGCCCCCCAGTGCCACCCCCACATCACCCCACCTACACACACTCAGGGGGTCCCCCTTGTGCTGCCTGGTTGGGTAGAGGGTCTCAAAACCGTGGGGGCCTCTTACTTGTGAAGAAAGACGATCTCCACATTGACATCGTCCCGGTCCTTGTGCAGAAAGTCCTTCAGGAAGTTGGAGACGCTCTCCAGCGTGATGTGTCCGCAGACCACTATGTGCCTGAAGGGAAAAGGCCAGTTAGATGAGGCCATTCCAGAGACGCCCTGGCACCCGCCCCCAGCAAGACAGAAAAAAGCGCACAGCTGCAGGGAAGCATTCATGTCCTCTGAGGAGACTTGGTAAAGCCCCGCTCCCTTCCCCAGAGGGCTGTGAGGCAAAGCAGCAGGGCCAGAAGGTGCTCAGAGACTCCTCGACAGAAAAGCATATGGCTTCTCACCTGATGCTACACAAAATCCTATTAAAAGCCCAACCGCTTGGCCAAGTGGTTTTATGCATTTAACAATAAGTGACATTATGCTTGCGCTTAAACGCTGCATTATCAAGCCCCTTGCAGATTCATATCTCTCCCTTTCTGCCCACAAAGCGTCCTCCCGGGAGATTTACCGAATGAGTCTTGGTTTATGACATAGAGCTTATCAGGTAATGAGATAACAAATCTTGCTGAAACGATGATTTTGTGTGTAAGAAAGCGGACTTTTATCAGGGTGGCTAATGTGCGGCTTGACACGTTATGGGCTCTGCTGGCCATAAGCAGTAAAAAGGAAATTTTGCATTTTTCTGCCATAACTCCTCCGACAATGGGAGCATGTAACACTTTACAGTAAGTGAGCATCACTCAGGGCTAAATGTGGGATGGGACACCTATGGAATCTGAGATGGTGCCGCAGGCAGGCTTTGCATCCCCAGACAGCTGCTTCCTTAGGGTGCCTGAGATTTCCACAAGAGACAAAGGAATTTACCTTTGGACAGGGGAGAAAAGCTAGAAAGGGATGAGGATGGAATGGTTTGCCTTTCTTTCTGGGTGCTTTGGACTTGTCTCCGGAAATAGCGGCTCCCCTTGAGGAGATGAGCCCATCTTCCAGGACTACTGGAAGAACAGTCCTCACCCCGCTGCACCCCGCCAATATCTTTGGGCTCCTGGACCAATCTGACTTTGACACCGGCTATACTGTGGCCACTTACATTCGCTATCTATGATGCTCAATCAGGAGTAAGCTCTTTGATACAAAACTATCAAAGAGACTGACTGTGGAGATGAAATCTGCCAGCTTCTAGTAAAGAGACTGTAGCAAAAGGCTCACTCAGCCCAGGGCCCTGTGCCTCTCATGTTGACAGTGACAGAGGCTGACTCCCTGGCTGGGCTTTGAGGCATGGGCAGGTGGTGAGCATGAAGCACAGTAATTTTGTGGGAGAAATTTAGAATGGCCAGGCCCCTTGCACTCCATAATTGCTCTGTGCACATTCCAGTAAGGCAGAGAGCTCATTGGCTGGAGGCGACTCCTAAGAGGAGGCAGTGATGATCGCTTATGCGATGTTCCATTAGATGCCATTACAAGAGCCTGCCCTTTCGGTGTAATTTGGTGCTTGACTAAGTATGTGAGAATAATGCAGTAAACTCATTGGTGAAAGGATAATGATGCAGAACAAAGAGTAAATCAATAATATGCACGATGCAGTTAATAATATCACCATTATGGACTGTTATTGTTACGGTGCTGCACTTAGCAATCGGGCAAGTGGAGGCCCTTGTAGGGGCGGGGGTGTCAATGGGCTTCCTCAGAAGAGACGTTTTAATATAACCACTTGACTCTCAAGTCAGTACCTGCTAGGTTAAGGGAGGGCCCCTGGCCACTGATCCAAATTTGATGTCCCCAAATGTATATGAGTAACTCCCTTCTGAAATGCATAGTATGTCAGAAAACACGATGCCAATTGAACAACTGGATTATACACATTTTTGTTGGGTCATATCTTGAAAAAATGATTCTTGTGGCAAATGTGCATTTATATGGACAAAAGAGGCTGCAAATGAATGTGCATTTTCTGAATAAGATTTCTGATTTTGAATTTGCCAAGCATGTTCAGAAACTGACCAAAAAAACATTTTCCTCCTAATCTGATATCTCCACAAAAGACAACAGGGTTGTTTGGGGGACAATTCTAATGCTTTCTGCCTTCAAACTTCCATGATTGAGAATGAGGCCAGAATGAATTCAGTGTATGGGCACCTCTGCAGGACAGATAGGTGAGTGGGACTCTTCCTGATAGTAAGGCAGGTTTGATTCCCTACTCTGCCACCAAGGATGTGTGTGATTCTGGGCAAGCTACTTATCCCCATTCGATAGATGAGGGAGCTGAGAGGTTAATATTACCCATCCAGCCTCCTGCACCAGGCACTGCAAAGCTCAAAGTTCTTTACCCGCATAAGCCTGGTTATCATTCAGAGCAGGACTCAAATCAATGATCAGTCCAGGGAAATGCCAGAACATTCATCCTTCCCTATCTTGTACGCAAAGAACTGAATGAACATCTGCCAGCATTCCTTCTTCCTCTTGTGAGATCATTCATCTCTAGGACAGATGTGTGAGAAGTGGAGGAGAAGGAGGTGAGTCCATCCTCTCACCCTTGAATCAAAGACTCAGGCAGCTGATTTATTTAGCCTTAGAAAGAGTCAGGGTTCTCTTAGTTTAAAATGTGCTGGGTACATATAAAATATATTCCAATGCAATCAATATTATCCCTTAAGCCTTTAATTAGCTTTCACCTCTCTTAAGAAGCAGACAAATGTTGGCAGGAGAGAGAAGAAAAAAAAAAAAAAGGATTGTCTTCTCTCATTTGATGCTGGCCTATCCAATACCATTCTAGACAATTGGAAAAATATATATCTTTAAGCTACAGCATGATTTCTGAGGTGGACAGCAGTCTTTATCAAAAAAGGAAGAAAAAAATCTCCCTTCAACATAATTGGTATTTTTGCTCAGGAAAAAAGCGAGATTGATTGAAAGCAGATTGCCTTTTTGCCCAAGAAGAGTTATTAGGTACATTATCATGGCAACCTTGGAGAACCCATATTGTTCCAATCTGTCCTCTATCTGAGTTGAAGATTTACGGCTTCCCCCTTTTGTGCCAATAATCATTTCCCTCCACTTTGTTTTCCATGCAGTGGAAGTTATCAGGAAGCCCACATATTGAAAATGTTTGACTGCAGCTAGAACTGATGGGTGGGGCGAAGCTGCCTCTCTGACTCAGCACCTGCATTAGGGGGTCTGCTCCTCACCAGCCCGTAACTGAGGGAGTGAGCACTAGGGGCCCTGTGGGAGTACAGGGGATGGACGGTGAACGGGGAGACATTCTTTTTCCAGCAATATTTTCAGGATTCTTGAAAATTCCAGAGGCACTAGTTTGAAGAAGGCTGTTATCGCTGGGGAGAAGAGAAGCAAGAATGTCTCACATCTTCGGTGATTGAAAATATAATTGAATATTGTGCGATTGAGAGCAGGGTGTGCCTTCCTTGGAAGCGTAGTGATGGTTGTTCACCGTGTATGTTTTGAAGAACGCCAAAAAGTTCCTCATCCAAAATTATCTCTGTCGGGTTCCTTGACACCTACAAATCTACCATGTGAGATTCATATGTTGATAGCCCTGTGTCAGCTCAGCTCAGACACTAAATAACTAAACAGTCTTGGGCAAGGTACCAATTCTGCATTTTACAACCATAAAGTCAGAGTCTCTGAGGGGTTGGAGCTAGTACCTGATTCATGAGGTTATCTTGAGGATTTATTTGAATAGACAATACATGTGAAGGGTCTACTAAAGAGTCTGGGCCATTGTAAGCAGGATTAAGTGGTAGGATTCATGTGATGTCTGTAAATCAGGATGTAACAGATATGGAGTGCTCTGTAGCTCCTGGAGTCTCATCT
The DNA here is from genome assembly GCA_006410635.1 of Cephalophus harveyi. Lineage (NCBI taxonomy): Eukaryota > Metazoa > Chordata > Mammalia > Artiodactyla > Bovidae > Cephalophus > Cephalophus harveyi. The sequence goes on from SJYT01056681.1 coordinate 915,126, forward strand.
GATCCTCAACCCCACATTCCCACTCTCTGCATCTTTTCAAATAACCTCTCTTAGGTTTCCTTAACTCAATTTCCTTAAGCCACATGCCTGACATCTCACCGAAGATAAAGTCACTTGCCCAGGACATGATCCGGGTCTCTGACTCTAATTTTCACAAAAACAAAGGTGAAGACATGGAAAGAGAGCAGAGGCTTGGGTATTTCAGCTTCTACTCCTTTACAACAGACAGGAATAGCTCAGTGAGAGGTTCCCTCAGACATACAATGGAGGGGACATTGGAGGTCCTCCCTGGGACAGGAGAGAGGCCCTCACTTAAAGCATCATCGCAGCATGGTATCAACAGATACTAGCTGCATCTAGTCAGCCAGGCTGGCAAGCTCAAGACAGCAAAGGCTGAATGACACCAGAAACTCAGAACCAAGTTGCTATTTGAAGGCATGCAATTTGGCAAGCCAAAGGGCTGCTGCTGCTGCTGCTACATCACTTTAGTCATGTCCGACTCATAGCCACCCCATGGATTGCAGCCTACCAGGCTCCCCTGTTCATGGGACTTTCCAGACAAGAGCACTGGAGTGGGTTGCCATAGCAAAAGGCTGCAAGGTGATGTAAATACCACCTTTATAGCATTATATACTATGTCCAGCCCAAGGATCCCACAAGAGAACAAAAAATCTAATAAAAGATTCACTGACAATAGAGAACATTCAGGAACATTGGCTGTGAAGGGCTCTAATGCTCTTCCCATCTGTGGCTCTGGATTCAAACTTTTCAAGACTACCAGTAATCTTAATGATTGATGTCATTAAGAGCCTGGCCACTTGGTTTGTGAAGATGGCTAACAAATCAAAAACCATTTCTGGTGGAATGGCCTCTTTGGTTTTTAAAGTTCTGTCAAGTCCTGTGAACAATTCTTTCTTGGGATAAACTAATTTTAGCAGCTTGGATTAAAAGACTCATCTCAGTCAGATACATGAGGAAGCATCTTAAATGCCAAAATAGTAGTCAATGGTACTTTGTGGGAAGAAATTACTCATCCAGTGTAAGAAAGCATGCCTGGTTTGGATAAGGGCTCCAGAAAGAGGGGATGGATTGAATTAGAATGGGCAACACTTAACATGGCATGGAGCAGGCTTGGCATCAAGGGTGGAGTGTGACTTAATCAGAGGAATGATGCTTGACTATTACAGGCTCTATCACAAAAGCGCTAATTGCTTATTCCATGGGTACATCCTCATTCAATATTTCCCTCCCGTTAAGACGCATCTCCACTTTCGGAATGAAATCCCACACAGTATCCTCAATCTCACTACTTTCTTCTTGGAGATGGGCCAGGCATGCTGGAATGCCCCAGTGGAGTTGGAAATTCAATTTTAGAACTCAGTTCCACTGGTGTCTTTCTGAATGGATCACTAAGGGGAACTGACTTATGGCAGAAGGCATAAGATGAGGACAGAGAAGGGTCTCCCGGTCAAAGGTTCCAGCGAATGAGGCATCTGGAGATCGAATGAGGTTGAGTGTAGCTCAATGAGAACCAATGTCTACACCTTTTGAAAGACTCAGGTAATGTTTCTTAAAGCCAGTTGCCTTTGAAAAAGAGATCCGCGACAACGGTAGGCTCTTGTCCACGTCCTCCATCTATCTTAGCATCAGGACAGCCCTTGGTGAACGTTTAGTCTGCTCTCTGCATTGTTTCAGTGTGGAAACCGAGCTCAGTGCAAGGTGAATGCCAGAGGAAGGGCAGACCTATCCCCTTGGTTTGATGTCTGCAATACCAAAGAAGTTGGTGCACCTGAAAGGAGCCTGGGCTAGGACTCAGGAGTCGGGGGGAACTATGCTGTGTGACCTGGGGCCCGGCCACTAGAAAATGAAGAGACCCAGACTGCTGGGGCTGCACCCACTCAATATTCCAGCTCTCTGCCCCACCCTGCTCACACCAGCCTATCTAGTCTAGACGTCTGCCATAGCTTCCCAATGCATTTCCCTGTTACCAAACCCCCACTCTAAAAAAAAATTTAAAAAGCTCTCAAGAGTGAGGACTGAGAATCTGACTGCATCACTTCCCACAAGGGCAGGGAGGTCTCAGATCTCTCTTCAGCTGAGCCTCACTCTAGGAAGACAATGTAAAATGCACAGCTCTGGGCTGTTTATTTTTTAAGATACTATATCCATTTTTACTGGAACAAGTATAAAGAACTTAAAAAACCCATAGCTATCCTGTCACAATAAATCATACAGAGTAAATTGAAAATCCTATACAGCTTTCCCTGAATACATTGCGCTCACTTTGTCAAAGAGGTAGATGAAATGTGGCATATATTGATCTAGATGTCTCTGTAAACCTATAATATTTATATCAAATACATATGCTAGAATCTTTCCTGTCTCTCTGCTGAGCCTTCTAATCATGCTTGGCTCGTCCTCGCTCTCACCCCCAACACCTCCCACTACTGGAGACTGTGTCTGATGGGAATGAATTTTAAGAAGGACTTGTCAAGGGAATTCCGCAGCATTTTATCACATAGAAGGCAGGGGTGATAAAAGACACCACGTCCCTGTCACACGGTGGTCAGTACCCAAAGTTCACGTTGTCCCCTCCTATGTTGAACTGAAACCGTCAGGGTCAACATAACTCTCTCTCCAAGACTGTCTCTTATGAGAGAGAGATTCAGGAACCTTCTGAGTTTTCCATTGTGCTCACCTGGTAGTGCTTCCCCTGAATAGGGCATGTCGTTTAGAGCAGCCCGTTACCCAGATTTCCCCTAAGGCTCATAATCCCATCGCCTGAAGGAAGAAGGCTAACCCTAGTCCCGCCTTCCCACTGCCCCTTATACTGGGAGCCCATCCCGAAGGAACTGCCTCCCAGAGGGATGGTCCTCTTCAGCAAACAGCTGCTAACTCTGGGCTGCCCTGAGACCCAGCTCAGAACCCCTAAAACTTTCTGGGCTCTCAAGAACTAACTGTTGATCAGTGGACTGGTTGGAAAAGTATGCTTGACTTGGACACTCTATGTCCTGGGAAGTGTAGAAGACATTTTCTAGTTAGTTCACTGCAAGCCTGCAGGTCATTGGCTGATTCTGCCACCTCTGACCTATCACTGTGTCTCAAGTTTGTAAGAAAACAGTGCATGGAAACAAGACAAAAATGAAAACAAAACAGTTGTGAGTGTGTATGGAGCTCAGGATCCCATGGTTTTAACCGTCGCCCATTAAGACAGATGAAAAAACAAAAGCAAGCCAACAACAACCAAAAAAAAAGAAAAAAACAAACCCAAGGAGGTTCAGAGATAATCGTCTACCCAGGACCCACATCTAGCACTTTGCTAATCACAAAGGAAGGGAATATCTTCTCCCCCCTAGTGAGGAAGAGAATAAAGTAACCATCTTATCCAGCTGTCAGTAGAGCTGTTCTGGAGGAGACAGGCTGTTTGGCTGTTTCCCTAATTGGGGGCAGAAGGCTGAGCAAATAGATTCCAGCAGTGCACCAAAGGCACCTCTGTAAAGCAGAGCCCCAAGGTCAGAGAACGGACTCCCGGCAGTCCCAACAGAGAACACTGGGATGCCCTGACCGGACCAGAACTTTCTGCACAAAGAGGGCACATCTCATCCTATCATCCTACACAGACAGTCAGGATCTAAACCACCCAGAGGGATCTGTATCTGTACCTCCATCATCCCAAATCACAATTAGACCTCCACAATTATAACAGGCATGAAAGAAAGTGAAAGTGAAGTCACTCAGTCGTGTCCGACTCTGCAACCCCAGGGACTGTAGCCTACGAGGCTGCTCCGTCCATGGGATTTTCCAGGCAAGTGTACTGGAGTGGGTTGCTATTTCCTACTCCAGGGGATCTTCCCAACCCAGGGACTGAACCCGGGTCCCCTGCATTGCAGGCAGACGCTTTACCAGGAAAGCTGAGCTACCAGGAAAGCTGCCAGGCATGAGGAATGGCCAACACCTCGTGTAGCTCGTTGCCAAAAAGGAACCTCAACCCAAGCCTTAAAAATAAATACTAAGAACCTCGGAGCAGGAGATACTGACTCTGTTCCAGTCTAACATGCACCCTCCTTTCAATAGTACCTCATTTCTTGGGAAAAAGCAAAGTAGTCTACATCTAAATTTTAAAATGACATCAGATGAGGGAGTTCAAGGTTTAGTAATTAATTCTTGATCTTTATTCATTGGATTTGGCTATAGAATGAAATCTGCAGTTACCTAAATGTATAGATTTTTTTTTTTTAAGATTTTTTGATGTGGACCATTTTTAAAGTCTTTATTGAATCTGTTACAATATTGCTTTTGTTTTATAGCTTTCTGGCTGCAAGGTATATGGAATCTTAGCTTCCCAAACAGGGACTGAACCTGCACCCCTTGCACTGGAAGGTGGACTGCCAGCAAAGTCCCTAAATGTACAGATTCTTAAATTAGGTGCTAGGTTTGTTTTGGACACACAAACATACACGCTTGTATGCACACACACACTTTTTTTCTTTTTTTTAACAATGTCTTCAAAGTACTTACAAAGAAAAATGCAATGATTGGGACCATGGTAAGGTCCCCAGTTCTCTGGTTGTCTAGAATGGCATTCATGCTAAAATTAAGCATAAACCTAAACCTTGGACTGGGGAAAGGAAGGAGGGACATGGGGGTGAGGAGGGGAGATGCAGATAAGCCTGCTTCTGGTGCTTGCCCACATAATTAAGAAGCCGCCCCTCATCTGGAGCATAGGCTCTGTCCAATCTAGAGAACAACACCTCATTTTAAATTTGGGGAACCACTCCTCCCCAATCAAATACAGTCTTGGGACCTTCAATCATGGTTCCTGCCCAGACTAGGACAAGCAGTGCTTTCCAGTTTTAAACGAAGTGACACTAAGGTCACAGTGGGAACTGACTGATCCTCATGGTGAAAGCTTGTGAGGACTTTCTCTGAGTTCCTGCTTGCTGGACCCCAGCGCTGCTTCTCAGCCTCACCTCTGTCCTTTCTGGCATCTTCAGCTTTTGTCTGAATGCTGTAAGATACTTTAACCTTCCCCCCCACCCCAAAAAAGCCTTTTCTGCTGAAGTCAGCAAAAATAAATTGCAGTTGCCTATAACCAAAGAACTTTAATTGTAGATTTGTTTACCTTTAGTTTCTCACTGAATTCTCACAATAACCCAGTATGCAGGTATTAGCACCACTATTTTGGTTTTATGTCTTTCCTCCTTCCTTCATGGAAGAGGACTTACATAGCTTCTTAAGCAAGCAATTCTATAACTGCCCAAATCTCATAAATAACACTGGTTCTTCCTTGTGTCTCTCTACAACACCCTCGCCCTTCTGCCTTTTATTCATCCATTACTGCAGGGTTTTGTGGCCTTTGGTCATTTTTAGGTAAGCCATTCTTCCTTTGACCTGATTCTTCCAATTTTAGGTGGTTCTTCACGCTAACAGAGAAATCCAGGCACTTGAACATCATTTTCCTCTATTTCATTCAAATCAGATCTGCCTGTTTCCACTTGATAATGCTGCTTCTGAACACAAGGCACCAAGAGAAGAGAAGATGAAAGACAAGATCAGCTATACCCTCTGGGGATGAAGACAGAACAGAGGGAGAATGAGTCCAAGCAAAGAAGCGGTTCTTAATTTTGCCTGGTAGAAGGAAAGTATGCTAGCTTTGGTGTGCAAACTGACCCCACTGCCTTCCCAAATACCCCTGCATGCCTCATGGCCCTAGCTGTTGGGATATGGCCCTCCCATAACAATTAAGTTGACATATCCTAAGCTGTTGGGATATGGCCCTCCCATAACAATTAAGTTGACATATCCTGACACACCCTTGGATGTGGCCTCATTCCTCAGCCACACCCAAGGGTGTTGCCCCTGCTAGCCGTGTGCTGCTAGCCATCCACTGTAAGTAGACCCAACACCCTGAGCCTCCATCATCTGACACACACACACAAGTACTGGGGGAAGTCCACAGGTTCCAGAGCTCGATAAGGCACAAGACACCACAGAGGGATGTTCGCTAGATTGGAAAGGCCCAGAACTCAACGTGGCATTAGCAGCCCCTCTACTTCCTGAATGTCTCTGCACCCCTCTTTTACAGGGTCCGTCATTAGATTTGTAGGTTTTTAGGTCCACAGGTCATCTCTCTGTTACCTTTGCCCTAAACTACTCCAATGGAGACATCTACCAATGTGAATTATCTAATGCTTTTAGGAGCATTCCCTCTAAAAGGCTTGCAGTCTTCATGATTGCCTTATACCTTCATGATTTTATTGAACAAAATTCCTGCCGAAAGAGCATTTCACGGAGACAAGGCTCCTCTGTAATCCAGCTTCTACATAGCTGCCACCAGCTCTTGGGTGGTTTTGATTGATCAAAGTCTCAGGTAAGCTACGGGGGAGCAAGAATCATAATCTTCTTGCTCATCCTTTAACCCACAGCACCCAGCACAGTGCCTGGAACATAACAGGGCTCAAATAATTATTAGCTGAGCAGATATATTGGGATGGGAGCTTTCCTAAATCTGTTCTATATACTAGCTAGCATTTGCCTTTGAGGTCAGTAGCTAGGGCCATAAAACCTCTCACGAGATGGGCATACATCTATCTCCGAACATGTGTCCTTATTGACAAAGTATTGGAGGTGAGAGAAGTTTGCTTTTACTGACAACTGGTACTCACATTTGAAGAAGCCCCTATGGTTTGGGGGGTTATGCAATACCAGTACCAGATGTGGAGGTGCAAACCCTGAGAGGCACAGAATCAAGTTTCCGTGAATTTCATGCTGCATCAGCTTCTAAAGTTCTTTTATAATAATAAAAAGAGACACTGGACTTGGCCAGTTAGAAGGTTTCCTGGTTTGTTTTTAGTGTGTGATGGCAGCAGTGGGATGAAACCCCAAATCTACTAGTAATCTCTTTGTACAACTCCGGGAAGACGGCTATCAGAATGAATGACACAGCGGAAAAGAAAACACAGCGCAACTTAGCCTCGGAGGGTCGTGTTTGTCCTTTAGATTTACAATCTGCCCAACAAGGATTCACCCAATCAAATGTGAGGTTAGGCAGAAAGAATCTTCAGGGATTATAATTAGAAAAGTTATATTCAGAATTCTTTTTCTTTAATGGAAGAAAGAATATATGAGGGTGAAAGTCAAAGTCTGAATATGACTTTTCATTTTTTAAGGTACACAGTTCATCTCCCACCTACATGTCTATTCTTGTTTTCAGAACAATAGCTGGAACATTTTGGCAAGTGTGTGGAAGGGAAGAGAGACAGCAGAAAAGTGGTGGGGGGGTTGGGGGGAGACAAGCTTTCATTCCATTAGTATTATCAGGAAATAGATTTAATATGCATCCAAGTCTCTCCAAATAGAGCTCCAAGTTTGAAAAGAACTGAAGACGTGGCTTACAAGAATCCAAAGCAGATGCAAAGAAAGAAGGGCCCACATCCACACCCATAAAGACCCCTCTCATTGGAAAGGAATACCTAGCACTTTACATGATACAGCATCTAATAACACTCGTTTTCAGTATCTGCCCCTTGGTACTGAATTTCAGAAGTAGTCAAGGGGTCATTTTTCCAAAGTATTAGGGCAATCTCATTTTTTTTCTTCCCCCCAAAGTTTAATGCTAATCAAAGCAGAATGCCTAATCAGTCCAACATGGCCTGTCAACTTGAATTATCTGTTTGTCTTCCTATTTACTGTAGCTGTCTGTCTACAGTTCTTCATATCTCTGTGAAGATCAGTTATTGGGGCCTGTGTTTTCTTCTGACTAGAATGGCTACCAGATGATCCTTCCTGGTGATATGTTGACGATTTGCTAATTTATGGCTTTTAAAATCTAGGAATCTGAAAACACTGCTGAGAGTTTAGGCTGGCGATCACGTGGGCCCCATGACTAGAGGGCTGAACAGCTTACTTGCTGAGGGATTGAAGTTTGTATAAAAAGCAAAGTAGCAGTCACATTTCAGCCACAGGGATGTCTGTGATGCAGAAATCTTATAGACACCATCCCTCCTAGGAACAGCACCCCATTCACAGGCCGAGGAGGAGGCAGGGGCAATGTTGTCTGCGTTACACACGGACAGGAAGGAAAAGGACATGGGGCTCAACCCAAGACAACACCCTATGAATTAACCCCACATCCTATTTCCAAGCACTGGGGTCAGACCATCTCAGAATGAGCAGAGGAGAAAGTATTAGTGTACGAAGGCTCTGACCTCTGGGAACCAAGTAGGGAGGTTTACACAAGCTCTGAGTTTGAACTCCCCAACTGCTTTGGCGGCCAAATAATGTAACGTATCGCTGAAGATAGATGTGGCGAATTTGAAGATTTTCATGAGCTTGTACAATGCATCTGGCATGTTGCAAGCACTCAGTAAACAGACGTGGATGAGATGAAGATGAAGGCAGGACTCACATTGGTTCTTTTGAGGGGCAGGAAATGGACAATGGGGTAGATTAAGTGAGTCTTTATAAAGAAATAATCCCTGTCCTGGTGCAGCGGAACATTTAAGATCCCAATTCTCTTTTTAAACGATGGTCTAGAACCAGGTGGGCAAAATCTGAGCGGTGGAGAAAGTGTAATTTCATGTTGATACAAAGGAGCTGGGCAGGAGGGAATAGAATGTGGTCTCAGAGAAGAACGAAGGCTGTGAGGGAGATGAAGGGCTTATTTCTGATCAGAGGAAGGACACAAAATTAAGTGACCTCTTCATCAGGAAGTAGGATGGCCACCCTTGGTAAGCCAGGGGACAGCAGTAGGCAAACGAGGGCCTGAAACACAAATGAGATTTTTAAAGACCTAGTTCCTTGGAGGTAGTACTAAAGACCAACAGGTGCAGGAGGGGTTCCCATAATATTAATTTTAAAATCTAGAGTGTTAGCTCCCCTCTGCCTAGGCAGTAATGAAAGTTGTTGAGTAGGCTGTAACAGCCCTTTCTCTGGGGCGTCACCTCCCTAGACCACTTCATCCCTGTAAACCATCCCTGTTTTGCTCTATAACAGAATCTTAGATCATTCTTGCTTGTGTTGCATTATTAAAATCTGTACTTGGCATTTCCTTTTATTCCTGCGCTTGCCATTGCCTGTCACCTTCCAGACATGTAGCCTCCACGTGACAGATACCACGCATAGCTGCCCGACATGTGGTCCTGAGAGAGGGTCACAGCCTGAGCAAGTGAGCCAGTGGCGGTGACAGCGAGAGCGGAGAGTGAGGCAGGCAGCTCACCGGGCCCTGTGTTCTTCGTCCTTGCAACTTTGTTCTAAGTCATTGAATGCTTTATAAAATCTGAGCACTGACATTGAAGGATGTAATAAAGTACTCTGCTTCACCTTTAAATGGAAAAGCCTGACAAAGTCTTGACATTGTTGTTGTTCTTTAGCCATGTGGGACTCTTTGCAACCCTATGAACTATAGCCCGCCAGGCTCCTCCGACCATTGGATTCTCCAGGCAAGAATACTGGAGTGGGGTGCCATGTCCTTCCCAACCTAAGGATCAAACCTGTGTCTTATCTCTCCTGCATTTGCAAGCAGGTTCTTTACCACTAGCACCACCTGGGAAATCCCCTGATAAAGTTGGCCAACCCTATGGTATTAAGGCAGCTTCTTACAACCCTGAGGCCACCCCTAGGTTTGAAGGTAGACCACCCAAACTCCTTCCAGGAGGACACTGCCTCCTGAGGGTTTTCACTCAAAGCTATGAAGTAAACCCAGGGAACCCACCCAGGATTTTCCAAGAGGGGCAACTGCTATTCTAGTTCCCACTGACAGTTAAGAAACCACTATTACAGATGTGCCCCAAGCTGTGCAGACCAGCTGGGGAAGTGAAAGGCACAGGGAGATATGCTCGCCAGGGCAAAGAATTCTCTTCTTCAGATGACAAGCAGGTAGGCTGTGCCCAGGAGAGAGTCCAAGTCTGGCAGATCACAACAATCCCACCATAGCTGGCCCCCTAGGAAACGACCTCCCCAGGAAGGATGGAACCAGGAAGCAGCAGGTAGAAACCCACAAATCTCATTTTGGCCAATGATCTTTCTGCCCATCCTTAAAAGCCCCTCATTGTTAGACATGTTCAAGAGGTAAATACTTTTACAATCTAACCAAAGGAGAAAAACTAGGAAGAAATGATTCTGTCCCCTCTCCACCTTTTTGTCCTTGACCCTAGGGCCAGGCTCCTTAGAGGCACTAGGTGAGTAGAAGGGGGAGAAGGGCCCAAAGTGATGCTCAAGCCTTTACCTTCCTCATCATCTTATATGCAGTGTTCTGGCCCCACTGTGGGTAGAGGTGGAAGAAAAGTTACAGTGATAGGATCACTGAGTTTAGAGCAGAAAGGAGTCTCAAGAGATGATCTAGAGAAGCAGCATGGCCCAGTGGAGCAGACTGCGCCCGGGTTCAGGTCCCAGATTGACCCTTTACGAGGGCTGTGATGTCAGGCAAGTCACTGCAAATGGAGACGGTGGTGATGCCTTCCTCACACGGCTGCCGTGGGGATGCAGAAGGATGGAAGCACCTGTAGACATTATCATTGCCACAGAAGCCAGTCACAGGACTTGGGTTCTGTTGATTCATGCTCTCATTTCCAGAAGTATGTGGTACTCCTCACCTGTATAAGGAGGTCTAAGAGAATCCATTGCACATTTCTGTTTCACAGACAGATTTCATGAATAGGAGCTAGAGCCTATTCGTGAAATAGGGGTTCCCCAGCTAGAAGGGGACACAGACTCCTCACCCAGCCAAGGATCTTCCTCCAAGTAAGTTACGTTCAGTTCTTGGCCCCCTTTCCATATTCCTTGTCCTCAACTGTCCATCCTTCTCTCTATGTCCTCTGAGCCTTTAGCTACCAGGAATCAGTAGAACAATCCAAACCCATCTAGCCTCCCACCTCCCAACCACTTGGCCTGGGGCTGCTTCAGTTTCAGGCCCCAGGAGCCCCATCATGGGAAGTCCATTGTCTGGATGGCTCCCCAGTCCAGCTGTCTCTGACAAGGGGGTTACCGCAGATGGATTCTTGTCCCTGGCTGATTATTTTCCATGGCCCTTGGCCATGTGACCTCAGACCAATGTGGTCCTGAGAGAGGGTCACAGCCTGAGCAAGTGAGCCAGTGGCGGTGACAGCGAGAGCGGAGAGTGAGGCAGGCAGCTCACCGGGCCCTGTGTTCTTCGTCCTTGCAACTTTGTTCTAAGTCATTGAATGCTTTATAAAATCTGAGCACTGACATTGAAGGATGTAATAAAGTACTCTGCTTCACCTTTAAATGGAAAAGCCTGACAAAGTCTTGACATTGTTGTTGTTCTTTAGCCATGTGGGACTCTTTGCAACCCTATGAACTATAGCCCGCCAGGCTCCTCCGACCATTGGATTCTCCAGGCAAGAATACTGGAGTGGGGTGCCATGTCCTTCCCAACCTAAGGATCAAACCTGTGTCTTATCTCTCCTGCATTTGCAAGCAGGTTCTTTACCACTAGCACCACCTGGGAAATCCCCTGATAAAGTTGGCCAACCCTATGGTATTAAGGCAGCTTCTTACAACCCTGAGGCCACCCCTAGGTTTGAAGGTAGACCACCCAAACTCCTTCCAGGAGGACACTGCCTCCTGAGGGTTTTCACTCAAAGCTATGAAGTAAACCCAGGGAACCCACCCAGGATTTTCCAAGAGGGGCAACTGCTATTCTAGTTCCCACTGACAGTTAAGAAACCACTATTACAGATGTGCCCCAAGCTGTGCAGACCAGCTGGGGAAGTGAAAGGCACAGGGAGATATGCTCGCCAGGGCAAAGAATTCTCTTCTTCAGATGACAAGCAGGTAGGCTGTGCCCAGGAGAGAGTCCAAGTCTGGCAGATCACAACAATCCCACCATAGCTGGCCCCCTAGGAAACGACCTCCCCAGGAAGGATGGAACCAGGAAGCAGCAGGTAGAAACCCACAAATCTCATTTTGGCCAATGATCTTTCTGCCCATCCTTAAAAGCCCCTCATTGTTAGACATGTTCAAGAGGTAAATACTTTTACAATCTAACCAAAGGAGAAAAACTAGGAAGAAATGATTCTGTCCCCTCTCCACCTTTTTGTCCTTGACCCTAGGGCCAGGCTCCTTAGAGGCACTAGGTGAGTAGAAGGGGGAGAAGGGCCCAAAGTGATGCTCAAGCCTTTACCTTCCTCATCATCTTATATGCAGTGTTCTGGCCCCACTGTGGGTAGAGGTGGAAGAAAAGTTACAGTGATAGGATCACTGAGTTTAGAGCAGAAAGGAGTCTCAAGAGATGATCTAGAGAAGCAGCATGGCCCAGTGGAGCAGACTGCGCCCGGGTTCAGGTCCCAGATTGACCCTTTACGAGGGCTGTGATGTCAGGCAAGTCACTGCAAATGGAGACGGTGGTGATGCCTTCCTCACACGGCTGCCGTGGGGATGCAGAAGGATGGAAGCACCTGTAGACATTATCATTGCCACAGAAGCCAGTCACAGGACTTGGGTTCTGTTGATTCATGCTCTCATTTCCAGAAGTATGTGGTACTCCTCACCTGTATAAGGAGGTCTAAGAGAATCCATTGCACATTTCTGTTTCACAGACAGATTTCATGAATAGGAGCTAGAGCCTATTCGTGAAATAGGGGTTCCCCAGCTAGAAGGGGACACAGACTCCTCACCCAGCCAAGGATCTTCCTCCAAGTAAGTTACGTTCAGTTCTTGGCCCCCTTTCCATATTCCTTGTCCTCAACTGTCCATCCTTCTCTCTATGTCCTCTGAGCCTTTAGCTACCAGGAATCAGTAGAACAATCCAAACCCATCTAGCCTCCCACCTCCCAACCACTTGGCCTGGGGCTGCTTCAGTTTCAGGCCCCAGGAGCCCCATCATGGGAAGTCCATTGTCTGGATGGCTCCCCAGTCCAGCTGTCTCTGACAAGGGGGTTACCGCAGATGGATTCTTGTCCCTGGCTGATTATTTTCCATGGCCCTTGGCCATGTGACCTCAGACCATGATCTTGTCAGTTCTCATAAACTAGCCAGGAGTGGGCTGAGTCACAAGCAGAGAGGAAACCTCTGGGGAAAACAGCAGAAGCTGTGGGAGGAAGGAGAGCAAGCTAGGATCCCAAAGGCCACGGGAGCCTCGCCTGCCCACTCTACCACCCCTGGGAGGCTTTGAACGTACAGGAAGGGAAAGAAGCGGAGACGGCGGCCTCGAGGCAGGCTGGGGTACAGGAGGGCTACTCTTCTGAATAAGATCTAAGGTCTCAGCCCAAAGAGACTAATTGTTCCCAAGACTTCAACTCGAGAGACTGCCTGACAAGATACTGATTAGACCTTTGGTTATTGACCAAGGCCCTATCTTAGGGACTACATCATAATGGATAAACTAGAGAATGACTCTTCCTCACACTCACACACACACCCCTATGTCTACTATTGGCTCTGGGTGTCCTGTAGGAGGTCAGGCCAGGGATGTTGATAAGAACGTGAGCGTGAGCAACTGTGAGCCCAGGATGCTGTGTTGCTTGCTGGTGAGGATGCTCTGAGGACCCTACATGAACTGTTTCTATTATGCCAACATAGATTAGAACTGAAAATGAGGTGCCACTGAAATTTTCCTATTCTCCAAAACCCTGAAATTGAGTGTTGTGTGAACAAAACACCATGGTTCTCTACTCAAATTTTTTTGACTTTAAATAATGTTTGAATTTCCAATTCATGTGTCTCCATGGCTTTGGGTCACATGTTACCTTGAGTTCTCTGACAAGTTAAGGCACTGTTAGAGAAGTTATATTCTGAGCAAAATGTGCACACATAAACAAATCCCTGAACTATGTATACGTTTAAGTTACTTTCTGGGCATCCATCTGATGAAATCTTAGGGAGAACTGATACATGGACATGTGTCCATGGGTACAGCACATATATTTATGCACACACAAAAACACAGGGCAAAACACACTATTTTAAGTATGAATTCTATCTTTCAACAAAGTTTAGCTGCTTCTCTTTTGCAAACGCATTTAATTTTATCTGGAAACTTTTTGACGTTAGAAATAGAACAACTGTAGTTTCTCATTATGTTTGCTGCCAGAATCCATGCTTGGTTGCTCAACTAAAGACCTTATATTGCTAATTACTACCACATGCCCATATCCCAAGCGAAAGAAAACTTATTGATTCTGACAGCCCATTCTCTCAACACTGAATTCCAAATGAAAACTCAAATTTTGGCCAAACATAACATTTCATCAATCTTGTTCTACTGACTAGAAAAACAACATCAAACAAAGGGTGCTAATGGCCCTTTATTACTGTTCCTTTCCCAAGCTTATATTTTCTGATGAAAGATCTAAGTGACCAAAGGGCTTCTTTAAACTACTTAGTAATTAGCTTTTGAACCAGGAAACAATGCGTAAAGTGAAGCGAACAGCCCCAGTGCTGATGACAGAACCTATTTTCTGTCCGCAGGGTCGGAGGACCTCAGAGACCCAGAGCAACATTAAAGGCGGAGTGTGCATTTTCATAAAGGGAGAAGAGAAACGAGAAAAACCCAGGGTAAAAGTAGTGATAAAAGATGATGGAGATGGAGCCAGAACAAAAGCTGCGGGAAGTCTGTGATCTGAAGCCTTCGACGCGGGGGTTTGCGCAGAGGTGCCAAGGGCCAACCGGATGGGACCGGAGTGGGTGAGCGACGTGGGTCTCGGGGCCTCATCTGGGTCACCCGCCAACAAAAGCCCCCCGCCAGCAGGCCCACCCACACTGGACTATGGCAGCTATTTCGGAGGGGGGAAAAATGTACCTGGAGAGAGAGTCGGGAAATATTTTCAACACAGACATCAGGGCAATTGATTTTACTGACATCTTCAGGGGCGGTAGGGGAGAGGGGAAGGCTGGCTGAGACAGTGGCCGGGGGGGCATAAAGGCAGCGTGTGCCCCGAGCGCCTTCTGCTTTATGGAGACCTGTCCACACCTTCAAGGCAGAACCAACCGAGAGGCTGTTTTCCTCTTGGCATGGAATAAATGACCAGTGGAAATCTCTGGACTTATTTGGCCTTTTGGATCTAACCAATGGCCCAGAAAAAGGAACAGCTTGGTTCTCATCTCATCCAGGGCCGTTATGATAATAGGAGGAGGAGGGCTCCATCAGGGGGGAGGTGGGAGAACGGCTGCCTCCCCGGAAAAGATGCCAACTGGCCTCCTCTGTCCTCTGTGTCTTTGAAAGGAAACGGGTGTCCTGTGGGTAGTTCAAGAAAATGAGTCCTTTTCCCCACCTCCTCATTTTCTAAACAGAGGACTGGACACCTGAGCTCAGGATGCAGTGGGATCACTGACGGGAGAAGAGGTGGGCTCCTTCCAATGTGACTGTCAGGCAAGGCGGAGGTGGTGGATGGAAACACGATGCCACTGCTTCTATTTTTCTCTTAAAGAGCAGATAGGCTATTCAAGAGTTCATTTGAAAATTCATAATCATGGCTGATTGTGTTGTTGTATAGCAGAAACCAACACAACACTGTAAAAATTAACAAATATGTATTTAAATTTAATCAAAAGCTCTGGCTCAGATGGTAAGGAATCTGTCTGCATTGCAGGAAACCCAGGTTTGATGCCTGGGCTGGGAAGACCCCCTGGAGAAGGGAATGGCAACCCACTCCAATATTCTTGTCTAGAGAATTCTATGGACAGAGGAGCCAGGGGGGCTCCAGTCCATGGAGTAGCTAAGTCAGACATGCCTGAGTGAAATTTTTTTAATGTATGGGATAAGAACAAAACAAACAAACAAAAAACCCTAATTCCATAATAGGAACTTCCATGACTGGGGAAGGGGCAAAGTGATCAAAATATTCTGTATCTTGGTCTGGGCAGTAGTTACTGGGTGTGTACATAGGTACAAAATCCTTGAGCTGTACATAAAGATGTGTATATCTTACTCTATGGAAGTTAAATGAAAACCAAAACTCAAAAGCAAACAAAATTCAATGCTCAACAAAAGCTTTGAAAGAAAAACAGTACAGAATGCAGTCCACCCTGCCTCCCTCCAATCTTCTCCTTCAAGAAGGGGCAGCCAAGCCCTTACATCTACTTAGGAGTAAAACTTCCAGCTGACAACACCGCCACACACTGACTGTGATGTTGACAAAATGATGTGAGCACAAATCGAAACAGTTCCCGAGAAGAAAGCATTCACGTATGGAAAGCCAAACAAAAGATGCATCAGGAAGCCCACGCAGCACCCTGATAGACTATAAACGTATTTCTTGTCCAGAAGGAATTTCAACTGAGTATTGAGTCCCTTTGAAGACAAGCTTGGTGCCTCCTGGCTAAAGAGACCTGGCCTCCTGGTGACCAGCGTGCCAATGTGACCTTGATCTTGCCCTCCTTGGGACTTCCCTGCTGGAATATGAGCCCATGGTTTGGCTGCACAAAAACCCCATAAGAGGGCACCTCTTTAGTCTTAGGGACCAGAATGTAATCAATCATCTAATTAATATAAAGAATGAATAAACTGGGCTTACACATTAGGGATCAGCATAGAAAATATGAGTTCAGGAACACATGGACTCCTTCCAGGACAAATCTATTATGTCTCTTGGAAAGATGGGTGGGGAAGAGAGTTGTGAATGGGAACAGGTCTCAGCAGTTGGTCCTCGTGGTAACTTGGAGGGGTCATTCTGACATCACGCCCCACACAGAATGTGGCCCTTCAGGTGGGGTGTGAGGGGGGCAGGATTCAGGTGTCACTGCCATAGGGGCTCTGGAAGCCACTCAAGCACACCTCTTCTGATGCAACTGACTTACTTTCTGCCTCCATGTTTGTTAAATGTCCCGCCGAATTTATTCCGATTCAGGATGAGAGCAGCAATTTCGGGCACGTAGCGGGCAAACATTGCCTACATGCATGAAACAAAGAAACAAGAGCCAAAAAAAAAAAAAAAAAATGGCATGCAGAGAGGATTCTACCGCAGTGGAGGCAGCAACACCTCTTGGCATACTTACTTTCTTCCACTAACCGCACTATAGGAGCCCCCGTATTTCTTGCGGTTTCCTATTAACTCTATGATTTCAGGGACGTAGCTGGCAAACATGGCCTGAGAAGAAGATAGGAAACAGAAGAGAGACTAAAAAGACAGGCCGGAGAAAGGGGGCGACCTTTTCAGAAGGGGGAGGGGGGAAATACTAAGATCTGGAAACACAAAGGACAAGAGCTGCAAAGGTACATATTCATGGGCTGGATTGTATTTAAAAAAAAAAAAAGAGCAAGCTTCTGAAGTTACACAGGACAAAGAACAAACCGTAACCAACCTAGACAACTAAAAAAACACAGAAAAAATCAGTTAAGAAAAATGAAAAGGAGACAGGAATAAATAAATTGACATCTAGCTCTACTAGAGAAATAACACACACGCACACACACACACTCATTCATAAACTTACACACAATTTTAAGAGAAAACCTTCCTTTCTAATTAAAATTCAAATGAGAATCCATGCCTTTATGACTGTTTAAAGACAATAAACACCAAGAGAAGATTTAAAATATATATAAACTTATCCATTAAAAAAAAAAAATCACTAAAAAGCACACAAGGTAAATTTGGGAAATCACATGGGAGGAAAGAATAGTGAGGAGAAACACAAATCTGCCATGTTTTGTCCAACAAACATTGTGCTTGTGGCTGGATAATGCGGTCGTGTGATCTGCAGGGACCTCAAAGGTACTGTAGGAATGCTGTGAGCATGTACATACCACACGTACATTTACATACATTTCTCAAATGTATATGCCATATGCATACAAAACAGTGTGTATGCATGAGATAAATGCATGTGCGGTGTACATATGTGAAAGCACAGCAAAAATCTAAACCTCGCATGGGCTACTCTGAAAGACAAAACGCAGTCCCCGCCGGTGAGTGGCCAGAAATCCCCCTTGAAAAGTACATGGTAACCCACCGAGATGATCTGCATAGCCCGGAAAAGCAAACAGTGCGACTTTCTGACTTACAGAGTGAGGGCGAAATCATCCACCCGTGTCGCTGGGTAAGGGAGCTGTGGTCTGTTTACAAAACCACACTCAGCTCACGTGGCAATGTCCACCTGGGGACTAGCGGGCTCTCTGTCCTCTGGGGTGGGGACCCTCCTCTTTAGGGCAAGGGCCCAGCCACAGCGTTTGTTGGAAGTTTGGGGAGGACCGGGATGGGGGTGGGAGCTCTTGAAACCGCAGATTGTCTACAGAGTAACAACATTATCTACCAGGTCAGGTGACAGCACCCGCCTTGCAGAACATCAGAGGCTGAATTCCATTATGCAGGCACAGACCCTCTCACGTGATAAGTGAGCATCACTTTCTTAAGACAGCTAGCTTTGCTCCGGGCTAAATGGCCGTCCCTCACAAGGACACTGTGCCTGGGTCTCAGGGAAACAACCTCAGTACTCGAAATAGGCAGAAAAGGCACCGTGGCATTTGGGATTGCCTTAACTGGACTGTAACACTAAGGCCGTCACTTGCTTCTAACGCAGAAACACAGGCTCAAATACACAGCCTCCAGGAAATGGATAATAGAAAATATCAATGATCACAAAATCAACATTGTAAGAAAGCGTTTTTACCAGTCCCCCGAGGATGAAGAAGACCATGAAGAGACGCCCGAGCGTGGTTTTCGCATAAACATCCCCGTAACCAACAGTGGACATGGTCACCATGAGCAGATAGACACATTCCCAGTAGGTAAGAGCCTGGTTGTTTTGGAAATTTTCCCATGGGTCCCCTGAATTCTCCACCTAAACCAAGGAGACAGGGAGAGAAAGGAAAAACATTACAGGCGTAATAAACCAGAAACACCACAACTCCAGCATCTCGGCTACTTTTGGATGTTCTGCATCTTCAATTGCAGGAGTTTGCTGCCCCAAGTGGAGCTCTATAAGTTGGGCTCACAGCATCTGAACAGGTAGTGGAAGAAGTGGAGTGAAAGCCACATACTCACCAGGCTGATGGGGGCAGAGAGGGAAGGAACTGACGCACGTATCCAGAGTCCATTTTCTTCTCATTGTTAAAGATCTGAGGCCAGCAGAATGTTAGGGCACTGCCTCTGGCCGTGTGTTACAGCATTCTTTTCCAGGAAAGAGCCAGAGAGCCCTGTCCTGGTCTAGAGTTTGCTCAGACCCAAAGAAATCCTGGACTCTCCCACAGAAAGCCTCCTCCTTTCATCCTTTCGACCAAGGAGATGCCTGGGGGACCCTGCTCCTTCAGATTATGCGCCCAAACCCTGAACAGCATCTCTCAGAGTCTGACGAGGCTCTCCCTGCTTTGTAGAAGACCAGGGACACTCTGCCCTGCAAACTGCTGTAGCCTCCCTTGGGAGCACAAAATGTGAGCTTAGGAGAACTATCCCGAACCGTACTCTGTAGACCAAGGACCAGCAAGCTTAGTCTGTGCAGGGCCAGACGGTCAATATTTCCGGCTTTGCGGCCCATAGGGTTTCTGCTTTCTGTGGGGACAACTCCTCTCTGCAGGTGTAGCAGGAAATCTCTCAGAGGCAATGGGTGTGGAAGGCTTCTGCCCCTGACTTCTTTTTGTTCAGTTGCTCAGTCATGTCTGACTCTCTGCAACCCCATGGACTGCAGCATGCCAGGTTTCCCTATCTTTCACCATCTCCTGGAGCTTGCTCAAACTCATGTTTTGAGTCGGTGATGCCATCCAATCATCCATCCTCTGTTGTCCCCTTCTCCTCCTGCCTTCAATCTTTCCCAGCATCTGGGTCTTTTCTAATGAATCAGCTGTTTGCATCAGGTGGCCAAAGTACTGGAACTTCAGCCTCAGCAGTCCTTCCAATGAATATGCAGGGTTGATTTCCTTTAGGATTGACCAGTTTGATCTCCTTGTAGTCCAAGGGACTCTCAAGAGTGTTCTCAAACACCATGGCTCAAAAGCATCAATTCTTCAGCATTCAGCCTTCTTTATGGTCCAACTTTCACATCAATACATGACTACTGGAAAAGCCATAGCTTTGACTGTATGGAACTTTGTCAGCAAAGTAATGTCCCTGCTTTTTAATATGCTGTCTAGGTTGGTCACAGCTTTTCTTCCAAGGAGCAAGCCTCTTTTAATTTCATGGCTGCTGGAACTATCGGCAGTGATTTTGGACCCAAGAAAATAAAGTCTGTTACAGTTTCCATTGTTTCCCCATCTATTTGCATGAAGTGATGGGACCGGATGCCATGATCTTAGCTTTTTGAATGTTGAATTTTAAGCCAGCTTTTTCACTCTCCTCTTTCACCTTCACTTGCAGTTGCCCATCTCTGCTTCAGATTCACAAAACACTTCCTGTCCTCCCATAACCTATGATCTGTCAACAAATGTGAGGCAGGTAGGAGTGATTTTGCAGAGGAGAGGGGCTCAGCCTTACCATACACCCAAAGGCCAACGCCTGTGACCTGCCAGAATGGTCCCTGTGGATGGCCCGTCCCAAGCCTCCCACCAGACCGCCAGCCTGCCTCTGCAGAAAGTTTCCAGGACTTGGCCTCTTTCACACATGAGTGCCTGTCCTCAACGTGCCCTTTCTCGTGGAGGTTTCCTGGTGAAGCAGAATGTATTGGGTTGACCCAAAAGTTCATTCAGGTCTTTCCATAAAACGCTATGAAATGAACTTTTTGTCTAACCCAATACTTCACACACCAGTAAGGTGAGGTCACTGCTGACTGAAAACAGCCAACTAACCCTATCTATGCTTTTTGACACTTGGCAGAGTTAGAGTGATTATCTAAGGGTGATTTCATGCAAGAATCCCATCAGCATAAAAGGGTGGGCAGGGTGGGGTACCATCAGATCCAGTAACTGAGATATAGCTCAGAAGTTTTCCTTTGAATGCTAATCACAAAACTCCCAATGGGGGGTAGGTAATAATGCTTCCTTCCATCCATTAAGCGGACTGAAGCTCAGCAAGGGAAGGGCAACTTTACTCAAAACTTCCGTTAGATGATGCTCCTTCCAGGTGTAACAGTTTGTGTTGGTGTGAAGCACACTTCTCAAAACAGCTGTACTCTCTAAAAGCAGGCAGAAATCTGCCCTGGGACTGTGAGTACAGCTTGACTTCACAATATAAGGCTTTCAGTGAGTTGTTAATTTAAAAGAATTAACATTTTTGAGATGCAAAATAACTTGACAGGTAATCAAGCAAAAGAATCAAAGAGGCCTTTTTGTAAGGGGGAGTGAGTGAAAGTCACTCATTTGTGTCCAGCTCTTTGCGACCCCTTGTACTATGCAATCCATGGAATTCTCCAGGCCAGAAAACTGGAGTGGGAAGCCATTCCCTTCTCCAGGGGATCTTCCCAACCCAGAGATAGGACCCAAGTCTCCCACACTGCAGGCGGATTCTTTACCAGCTGAGCCACCAAGGAATCCCTTATAAGGGGAAAGTTAGGAGAAACCGAGGAATCTGTCATTTGTTACTTACTAAGCGATGTGTGGCCCAGCTGGTAAAGAATCCACCTGCAACGCGGCAGACCAGGGTTCGATCCCTGGGTGGGGAAGATCCCCTGTAGAAGGGAATGGGTGGGTAGGGTGGGGAACCATCAGATCCAGTAACTGAGTTAGAGCTCGGACGTTTTCCTTTGAATGCTAATCACAAAAAATCCCCATGGGAGGTAGGTAACAATGCTTCCCACTCCAGTATTCTGGCCTGGAGAATTCCATGGACTACATGGTCCATGGGGTCGCAAAGAGTCGGACACGACTGAGAAGTTTCACTTCACTTCAAGAGATGGGCCTCAGACTTCCAACCTGGTCGCCAACCTTTTCCAGTGATTGCTTAGGAAGCACTGCCATCTTGTGGTTTGCTGAGGTTATTGCAGACAGAATTAAAAAAAAAAAAAAAAATCTATGGAAGCCCCTGCCCCAGCTATACAGGTGAGCTGAAAAACACAGGTTTAGAGTGTGAACGTGACTCACCATTTGGATCTAGCTTGGGGTAAAAGGGTTGGAAACCTAGACAACTTGTGTTGTTGTCTTTTCCTTTTTATGCATTCTCCAGCAGGGCTGAAGTTTGTCTCCCAGGTAATAAAATGACTTTGAGAGGGTTTTCTTCCAGAAAAGTCAGAACTGAAGCATCTTCAAGGATACTTACCAAATGGATGAACCCGGCTGCTGTGAGCCACGTGCTGATGAAAATGGAGAGCAGATTCACCAGCTTGATGGAATTACTGTGCAAAAGAGACAAAAAGCAAGATCCCCAAGTTACGGAAGACCCTGGTGGGAGTGGCTTCCAGAGCAACAGCGCCCCTTTAAGGAGGAGGCAGCCCACCCCCAAGTCCCCAGTGTTCCTCTGTCATAAGGCGGCAAATGTTGTTCAGGCTGGAGCCTGTAGGAAGATGACATCTGTGTTGCTGAAAGGAGTCCCTAAATAAACCCCTCTGGTTGTTTAAAATTTTTTTTATTAATATTTACTTTGAGCATTTTTATGTCTACAGAAATAGTGAAAGACGGGTGTAATAAACACTGAGATGCCCTTCACCTAACATTTTGCCACATTGGCTTTATCTGTATATTTTCTCTTTTTTTTTTCTGGATGAAACCATTTAACAAGCATGCTGTAGACATCACGACACAGCCTTATAAACTCCTCAGCGCTCAACACCTAAGAAGGACACAATGTAAAATAATCATAGTACAACTGTCCTACCTAAGGAAATTAACACATTCAGTAACGTCATCTAAGATTCACTCCCAAGCTAGATTTCTGCAGTTGCTCCAAAATTAGGCCTATTGATGCTCTCAGGTTTTCACCCTAAAGAAGTAAGAGAGACAATAACGTGCTGCATTTGACTATTACGTGGCTTTAATCTAGGAGTCGGGAAACTTTTCTAACAAAGGGACAGATAGTAAATATCCAGGCTTTGCTGGGACATAAAATCTCTGTTGCAACTATACCGAGGAGACCTGTAAAGGAATTAGTTGTGGCTGTGTTCCAATAAAACTTTATTTACAAAGACAGGCAGTGGGCTGACTGGCCCATAGGCTATGGATTTTCCATTCTCTGCTTTATTCTCCTTTAATCTGTGTATTACACGCCCCACCTCCCCCACCCCCGCCACACACACACATACACACACCCTTTTTATTACGTCTTTCTGTGATTATTTTATTTTCTATGCAGCCAAGCCTGCTGTTATCCAGAAAGTTCCATATTCTGGATTTGTCTGACTGTTGCCCCCTGACAAGATCCTGTTTCAATACATCTGTTGCGAATACCTGCCTGGAATGGCATCACATCAGGAAATTTCAACTGTTACACCAGGTTCAGTCACTTGGTATCTGTGGGACCCCCAGGTGGCGCCACTGAGAGGTGCCAGCTTCCCTTTGTAATCAATATGCCAGCTGGGGAGTGGCACTCGGGGGCTATAGGCGTATCCTATTCCCCAGCAATCTCACACCTAAAAGTTTCCGCATCCACTGGTGTTCTTTGAGAAGATCGATTGGAACTCACTAGATATCTAGCTCCCTGAGAGTAGGGGCCTTGTCAGCCAGAAGCCTGGGAGTGGTGACTCCCTGGCGCACAGTAGGGCCTCTAAGAATTTGCACAGAGTGAGCTGGTCTCCCCTCTGCATTCTTCCTACCTGCTTTCACCCCATTTACTCCCACTGGCTGTGCAGCTCCTCAGCCACTGTTGCCGGGGTGTTGTTCCCCTGTCCAAAGGCCCTCATGGGCTAAAACACTATGTCTACACTGCCTCCTTCCACACCCGCTGAAGCTTCAGATTCTCCCACCACTATTCTTCTACATAAACGCTTGCAACTTCTATCAAAGCCAAAAATATCTGCCAAGTCTTTGTTTATGCTGACTCAGCTTGAAAGCCCTCCACGCCTACTGAATATTTCCCTTTCTCCAAAGCTTGGTATAGCCTGTACCTCCTCCCTAAAGTAAGTCCACCCACTGGCAATACAAAGTGACCTGTGGCTTTTTTATCTCCAGCTAATCACTGGACGCCAATCCCACTCTCTTAAGCCATCGTTTTTACATTTCTAGTTGACTCTCTTGTGTTCCCAACTGCATCATGCAGAAAAGAACCCTATTTTCTATCTTGTTCAGTCTTCCCAGAGGGGTGTAACACTGCCCACAAGCTGGTTCAGCCTATCGGACTTAACAGATTGATCTCTGACCCCTTCCACCGCTTTCTCAAGGGAAAACGAATGACTGAAATTCTGAGAGTTTACGATCAACCCTAATAAGAATGGCTAGCACAGTTCTCTCACAGGATTTACCATGCGCATTGCCATTTTAAGTACTTCATGTATATTAATTCATCTAATCTTCATAAAGACTCTATGAGTTGGTCCCAAGGTTAAGAAACTGACCCAAGTTCACACAAGTAGGCAGCAGAGTTGGGATTTGAACCCAGGCAGTTTGGCCCCAAAGGCTTCCCTTTTGCTCACAGACTGGGGTCCACCAGAAAGTCCTCCTTGTCGTGAAAGCAAAGCTGTGACTCCCCCACACTTTTGCATAGGATATGAAGAGGGTCAGAGGGCACTGCCCCAGAGAGAAGAGAGGTTACCACCATATCCACTGCCCAACCAGTTTCTCAAGGGGAGGCCGGAATAAAGTAAACGCCTCCTCTGAGGTACATCAACACTGGGGAGTGAGAGACTCACGAGTAACAGGTAGTCAGTAGCAAAGAAAGAGATCTCAGGGATGCCTGTGTTGTTCAGCTTCTCAGAAGATAATTAAGTGCCGAGGTGACTCACTTATATAGCCCTGGATGCTGGAACAAAGCAGTGTCCCAACAAGAACCGTGCAGAGCCCTCTTGAGATATTAAAACTATGGGAGTCTCCGGGCTTCATGGTGCTTTGGAAAATGACCTAATATGGTGATTATTAATCTCTAAGTGATTGTCACAGTGATATTAATAGCGCTTAAGGGAGCTCTCTGTTGTGTAGAGAACATTTAATCATTGTTGCTGAAAGAGTCTCTATTAAGCACTGAAATCTGATTATCTTTATGGCATCTGCATTATTACAGATCCCCAGTATTAGGATTTGCTTTTCAAATTAATCCCTATGACCAGGCAATCATCTAAAAGCTCTATGCAAGAGATACAAGATTAACTCTTGGTGCACTCTCTCCATATTCAAAAATTTGAACCTCACCAAGTTGCAAAGAGCTCCCTGGAAGGAGGAAAAGGGTTGCAGGGCAGGTCTGTGGGCTCTGCGTGGACACTGGAGATAAAGACTTGAGGGCCAAGTCCAGAACTCTGGACTGAACCCTAAGGTCCTAAGGATGAGAGTGATTGGATCAATTCAGATTCTAGCATTCTCGTGATAAGGGATAAAAAGTGTGATCTTTGCATGATAGCCTAACTTCACTTTTGTGTTTTCTATTACTGTTTCTGGGACCCTGGCCCATGAGTTCTCACTAGCCACGAAAGGATATAATGAATCATTATCCACAGGCAGACACAGAGACCAGCCTGTTTTCACAGATCAGAGACCTTTCTCAGGACTCCGTAGATACTGGGGGAGAAAGAGAGAGAGAAATGGTGTGTGTGTCTCTGTAGACACTGGAAGAATGAATGTCCATCTCTTTCCAAGATTATCACTAAAAACACAAAACCACGGGGGTTATCTTTGCTCAGTGAATTTACCAGGACATGTTTTGGTTGACACTGAAAATGTCATCCTTCTTCCAGAAAGAAACACAAATTCGTCCCAGTTCTGGTTGATTAGTATCTTCCTCTGCTTCTGGCTGAGAATACAGATAGGTGCCAATGTCCTTATTTTGTTTCATTGTTACATTTGTCAGACAGGTGTGAAGCCCCCTCAAAGTCAACTGCACTGTATCCCATGGGGATGAAGAGGCTGAGCTATTAAGACACAAGGTGAAGCCAGTTCAAGTTCTGCCAATTATACGCCTTAAATGTCATTCAATCTCTCTCCCTCTTCAAAGGCCAGTCCCTAGTGCCAACATCGATGGCTTAGATGTTTCAAACCCACTTTCCATACAATTTCCACATGGAGTTCATGACATCTGAGAGGCTTCATGATGTGGCCTCTGCCTGCAAGCCTCTGTATTGAATACTCTTTTAAAGGACTTTAAACTTGGAGCCATTTCTGAGGCATTTAGGTAGTACAGTGGTTTCAGTTTCCAAAATGTTAAAAAAAAAAAAAAAAAGTGTGTTGTTTAGGTAAATGATGGTAAGTATTGTATGTGCCATGAAATGCTATGTGGGAAGTAAGTGACACACTAGAATAGCTGTTGTGATTGTTGAGTCACTAACTCGTCTCCAACTCTTTGCGACCCCATGGGCTGTAGCCCGCCAGGCTCCCCTGTCCAAGGGATTTCCCAGGCAAGAACACTAGAGTAGGTTACCACGCCTTCCTCCAGGGGATCTTCCTGACCCAGGGACTGAAGCCACGTCTCCTGCATCGGCAGGCAGGTTCTTCACCATTGAGTCATCAGGGAAGTTCCTCCAAGGGCTCTCTTCTCTCACTTATGTAAAAAAAAAAAAAAAAGTGTGTTGTTTAGGTAAATGATGGTAAGTATTGTATGTGCCATGAAATGCTATGTGGGAAGTAAGTGACACACTAGAATAGCTGTTGTGATTGTTGAGTCACTAAGTCGTTCTCCAACTCTTTGCGACCCCATGGGCTGTAGCCCGCCAGGCTCCCCCGTCCAGGGGATTTCCCAGGCAAGAACACTAGAGTAGGTTACCACGCCTTCCTCCAGGGGATCTTCCTGACCCACGGACTGAAGCCATGTCTCCTGCATCGGCAGGCAGGTTCTTCACCATTGAGTCATCAGGGAAGTTCCTCCAAGGGCTCTCTTCTCTCACTTATGTTCCTTTTGCAGCTGCCGTGACTGGAAGTCAGCTGCACCCTCCCTCCCTCTCACACGCCCAGTCTCCAGCCTCACCAAGATGACACCTGGCTGTCTGCAAGGCTTACTGAAGACACCCTCTTTGCCTTGAAAAGATCCTTGACTGCCCCTCATTCAAGCTGAGCCTTACTTAACTATTCTTCGCTACACCTCCCCAGGTCTGCGTCCCAGTACCAACCATAGTTGGCTCTCCTTCCCTCAGGGGCTCTCAGAAAGCAGAACTCAATCCTGGGACCCTCTCACTGTTATTCAGATGGGTGCTCGATTCAGGCTTGAACTGACCTACTCACACGGTTGTGACCATAAGCCAAAGGAACTGGGACAATTCCAAGTGTGAGCCCGAGATGGAAACCATCCTCCAATGACAGAGGAGTTTAATTTTGTGGGAAGCGGGATGGTGGGAAAATGTTTAGGGCTTAGGATGGAAGACTCTGCAGTAGCCCACCGCCTCATGACTCTCCCAACATAGAAAGTCACCTCTTACCCTCACTCATCGCTTCAGTTATTCCCCTCCTCTGCACTGGGAGAAGGAACCGCCTTAATTGTAGAGTTCTCAGGAGGACTGTTTCCCCAAGGGATGCCAGTGCTATTTCCTACATCTAAAGGAAAGTTTGCCCCGCCTAACCCCAAGAAGTGGGAAATTGGTGGATCTCTTGGCAAAAGCCCAGAAAAAGATATTTAAACAGATGGATTATCATTCTCCTAAGTCCAGAAAGGATTCGCATGGAATACAAGGAAGGTGAGAACACAGTTCTTTTTGTGTTATTCCTCGGAGTGATGGCACCTTCTTAAAATGCTGGGGTCTGAGGATTAAAAGACGCCTGAACAAGTAACCATGAAACAGGGAGACAGAGGCACTCTACCATGTTAGACAGTGTGGATAGCTCCATATAACACCACCCCCATGAGTGTCTCTTAAATACAGCCCCTGTGATCAGCACTGGGTCCTCACCAAGTCTACCTCTAAAAACCCAGGGTAGCAAATATGATATAGGCAAACCTTAGGGAAGGCTAGCTTTGTCAATCATTTTAATTTCAAGACCAATATGGGTCCACTGCACACAAGAGTCATAAAATGGTAGAAATGAAGGTTACTGTCACTCAGAAGAAATATGAAGAATAACAATATTCATCCTATATTAATAATAGTACACACAGTGGAGCACCAACAAATTCTGACCCCAGGATTATGAAAGTAAGGCTGTTGGAACACGCTGCAGAAGACGTCCACGGCATTCGATGCTCATTTTCTTTTTAACTTGACTAACAGAAAGTGAATTTATTCCCCCATTCACATAGCTGAATAGTTAGCAAGGGGAAATCGATCTGGAATTAAAACAAACAAAAATAAACGAAAAACACTAAGACCCTAAGAGGAAAGCGAATAGCCTGTCACACTTGTTGGATGTGACATATCCCGGAAGTTGAGTCCCAGCCTCAGTTACTGGGAAAACAATGCTAAGTCCAAGTCCCCCTCGCCACCCCCTCCCCGAGTGCAGGTGTATTAATTATAAATCACAAACTCGGAGATGCCCTGTTTTTCATCATTTATCAAACACGCTAAGGCCAACCGAAGAGGAAATGGAACATTAGCAGTGAGTTTCTCAAAGTGTAATTTCCTATGAGAGAAATTTATGACCTGTACTTATTCTCCATTAAAAGACGTCCAACCTCTTTTATTAGTTTATTCATCAAGGCAGCCCTGGTTTCAGGCCAGCTCTGAGAACCTGCAGGTCATCAGGAAAAGGGTCTCGGGGGAATTTTTTTCTCCTGGTCCAGTAGTGTTTTCCAGATCATAACACAGTCAACAGAAGTAGTCATGGTGCCTTCAGCAGGAGTTTTTAGGTATTCCCCAGAAGGCAATTCACAGAGCAAGCCCCAGGGGCTACACGGGCTATAAAGTGAGCATCTAGAATGTACTTTGAAATGAAATGATTTTCTGTTTGCCGTATGAGGTTTGTGATTGCCTCTCAAAGAGCATTGCTTCCACTGCTTTTATAGCCAGGTTCAATTTCTTATTTAGTGATGTAGTAAAGGGGTGATTTAAAACCTGTGAGCAAGGACTTCCCAATCAATGAGCAGACCTATCCGTCACCCACTGTGCTCCTCTCTCCCCGATGCTGTGGCTGGTGCCCAAGCAACCCCACGTGGTGCCCCCAAACTGTCTCTAGTCCCCACATACATGGCCCTTTCTCTTCTCTTCACCAGAGTTCCCTGCCCTGCACAAGATCCAATGCTAGGCTCTCCCTGGATTTCTGGATTGGAGCACTGTCTCTGTGCACAAAAGAACACTAATTTTATCGTAATGAAAGCAAATACGCCTGATATTACAGCTTAGCACTGGGGACCAGAAGGAGGGAAAAAAAAAAAAAAATAGGAGAAAGAACATCTCACCTTGTTTTCAGGATATTCAGAAACTGCAAAATTTCTGAAAACTGGATCAGCCTGAGAGCTCTTAAAAATCTCAAACCTGGAAAGAGAAATGAAATTAGAGCTGCGTTATTTCCAATGTGTAGTTTCAATAGCCACACTCTGCTGCTGGATTTCGAGCTGCCAAGGTTGCCGGGATAAGAAATTCCTGCAGAAGACTGAACCACCCAGTACCTTGGATGTAGTCCTTCATCCTGACCTTGACTGGCTTAATCTCAGCTGGTAACCTGACATTCCCATTAAAGGGAGCCTGTGTGCAGCCACAGCAGCGTGAGTTCCGGTGGGGAGAGCCCAGTTCACTGAGCTCTCTCGTGTCCATCTCTGATTTAAAGCTCTGTGTCTAAGTTACACGGCTGTTTGAGAGGATTCTGTCTCTGAAAAATACTGGGAATAGCTCAGCGTAACCCTTGTGCTAAGAGCGGATTAGGAACAAATCGGATAACCTCACCTCTTTGGTGAATTTTTTTTCAATTTTTATCTTCAGTCCTCATAAAATGAAGAGTACAGCCCATGGTGTTATCTGTTTCCCACAAAGTTCTATATTTTCCTCCCAATCAAAAAAAAAAATCAAATCAGTAAGATCTCACGCCCCATAACTTCAGGATTCAAAACTTCTATAATTCTATTTTATTGAATGTCAAGATAAACGCTTCTTCTTCAGAAATCAGCAACCTCTCTTGAATGAAGAAGAAGCAGTGTTTCTACATGTGAAGAGAGAGCGGGAAATGGGGAAGGAAGACCCAAGTGAAGATTCAAGGAAATACAAATTATTGTCCGGTTTTAATAGCCATGAGTAAAATGTATTTCTGTTGAGATCAAATTAGTGACTCAAAAGCAGTCTGAGTGGCACAGGATTTGAAGCCTGGCAGTTTTGTAAGAGTACTGTTTACAAAATAGTGATTATCGCAGCTCTGGAACACTTTCAACATCACACCTGCTCTCAAAGGGGATGTTCTTGTGCCTATTTTCTGAGAGCATTTTATTAAGCTGCCCCATATGTCATGCGTGGAGCTGAGCACAGAGTGGGCTAAACTGTGAATGGTTAGCTCAGAGCCAGTGGGTGAGACTTTATTTGGCGCCTTATCTGAGGCAGCAAACGGGGAAGGTGTGCAGAGCAGAGAGAAGAGGCTGTGATGATTCTCTTATGACCCCAGGGTGGATCAAGGAAAGAAGATAGATCGGAGGTGTTCTCCTAAATGGCTCCACTCTGGGCCCAGATAGATGATTCAAGCATAAGGTGAAAGAAAAAACTAACATAAAGCACACAGACAGAAGGACGAAAGGATGTGGCTCAAAAGGAGAATTTCTTATCTAAAAGGATTTAACTTCACGGACAGAAGATTTTCCAGAAAACATCTGCCTTCTGTTCTGAATGATATTCATCTTGCTTTTATTAAACAAGAAAGTGCAGAGATGAGAAGGGATGTGGATGAAATAAAAGGCTCCACGGCCCAAAACACAGTCCTAACTGAGCTGATGAAAGGTGGACTTCACACTGCTGAAAACTGACGCAGAGGGCAAAATGGAGGCGCCGTCTCACAAGGCAGAGAACACAAGAAAAGGGAGGAAAAAAGATGAAACGCAAGGGACCAGAAACGAAGTGGAGATTACAGAGACCCGACCTGCGAGTGGAGTGTGTTCCGAAGGGAAGTGCAAACAACACGCAGAGCATAGATAATGGCCAGGACACCACAGGAGTGCAAGGCAAAATGAATGACCAGCTCTGTAAGACTGACACAAAGAAATCGCCTATTCATATCCTTCAAATTGCAAGCATTAAAGTAAATGAAAATATAAAAAAATCAAAGTGATGAGGGTGGGGGAGAGGGTTACAATTAATGCAACTAAGATTTCATTATATATCAGTAAGTGTTAAATGACAATTGAGCAAAACTCAGAATTTTAAAACAAAGAGAGTCTGACCCAAGATTTTTATACCCTGTCAAGTACTTGTTCAACAGTAATAATGGCAACAAAAAATACTTTCAAATATCCAAGTTCTCAGAAAATGTATTGTTTGTACAAAATATTTGCAAAGATATTCCTAAGTCTTATTAAATCATAATGGGCAGAGGGGCAGGCTGAAAACTGAGTTTTTTAAATAAACATTCCCGCTGGTTCTAAGCACCCAGCCCAACCTGGATGGCTGATCTGACTCCAGCATCACTGTCACATACCGCTGGGAGATAAAATAACACATTCAGAAGCTCGACATGGGCAAGGACTGGCAGTTAGCACTGAAACCAGTCAGGATATAAGGATGTTTTAGTAATGTGTTAGCCACTGATAATTGAATCCTGAAAAATTCGTGTGTCAGTGAATTTTCATTTACAGAAACAAGAAGAGAATACAAATAACCCACACTTTCGACAGCATATCTTTCTTTATCGTGAAGCAATGCCTTCTGTATCCTATGTTATTTGTTAGTCGCTTGTCACATTTTAAAGCAACTCCGAAAAATAAGTGTGTGAAAATAAAGAATGCATCAGTCACTGGGTCCTATCCTCTCGCTGGCTGCAAACTGGAGACCTGGGTTTGAGCACTTTCCCAAGGAGAGCAGGAAGGAAAACACTCTAAGATTAATAATGTATGAAAGAGGTTCTCCTGGTTCTCAGGAGAAGAGGTGAGCCCAGGATGGAGACCCAGGAAAAAGGTCTCCCTGTCAAAGGGGCTCGGGGTGATGCAGGAGCAACATTCTCACGAACTAAACAACTGTGGGCTTTGTTTACCTGACCGCCTTGTGCTGGTCACTATCACAGCACGAGGCTTAACTAGTGCAAATGAGAAACAATATTCTACCCAGGTTAAGAAACAAATCAGTGTTGGGACTTCCCTGGTGGTCCAGTGGTTAAGAATCTGCCTTGCCAGGCAAGGGTCGCATGTTCAATCCCTGGTCTGGGAACTAAGATCCCACATGCTGCAGAGCAACTCAGCCCATGTGGCACAACTAACCCCCGAGGCAGCCAAGATGAATAAATAAAATAGATAAATACTTTAAAAAAAATCAGTCTACGTGCTCTCCTCAGATTACACTAGACACTCTGGAGAAATCTGGAGTGTTGATCTTTCAGGGCACACATCACAACAACTCCCTAACTGCTTTCCCCACTGGACACTTTGTGGTCAGTCTTCAGCAGAGCAGCCAGAGAGCCTGTCACCAGGTAAAATGGGTCATGCCGCCCCTCTGCTCAAAATCCTCCAATGTGCCCATTTCACACAGAGCAGGAGTCAAAGTCCCTAAAGCAAGGCCAGTCCTCATTCCTTCCAGACCTGCTGACCTCCTCCTCCCTGTTATGCTATTAATGTCAATATTTAACCTCTCATCTGAATGTCTTCCTCAGTGAGCCTGCCTCAGGGCCTTTGCACATACTCTTCCCTCTGCCTGGAAAGTTCTTCCCCAAATGGTCACATGGTGCACTCACTCACCTCCCTCAGGTGTTTGATCAGCGTTAACTTTCTCAGAGAGACCTTCCCTGGCTATACTGTCTAAAAGCACAATTCCCCCTACAACCCTACCCACCCCCAAAAAACTCTTCATTCCACTTGCCTGTTTTACTTTTCTCCCCAGCATGAACCACAAGCATCTTACTTATTTACATGTCTCCTTATCCATAGCGCCACCTCTAGGAGGAGAGGGACTGATGGTTATTTTGTTCACGGCTGTACCCCATGTACCTAAAATAGTGCCTGGCATAAGGTGGATACTCAGCAAACAGTTGCTTGAATTGAACTGAATGAATCAGGCTTCTGAGAAAGAATTAGACAGCAGAGAGCTGAAGATGAGCTACTTTGCTTGTGGAACCCTGAGATTACACATCGTCTACTAGAGGGAAAAGCCATGACCTCTGAGGGGTCACCTGATGGAGGCCAGGGCTGACATTTAGGAAATAGAAGAAGCCCAACCAGGAAAGAGCCTTGACCCACGGTCATGCTGCTGAACCCAGAGAGGTCCTGAAAGAGAATGGACAGCAACCTCACATTCCATAAGGAGGCCAAGAAAAGGAAACAGTGGAAAGGGCAATGCCTAAGCAACAAATATTCATCTCCTTTGCTTTACAACATTATATGCTTATAATTTAATCTATATAAGCTAAAATTTCTCTGAAATAAAATTATATTTTTAGGAGATAGAAAACAACCGTAACAGGGTTGGGAAGAAAATGAAATGTGAATTATGCCCTCCAAAAGTCTACATTGTTTCACGAGCCAGTTCCTTTAAACTATCCAAATACAGTAAACTTCTCTACATACTCCCTATTATATACTTAAGTAGTAAAAATGGGCTTTTATTTTTCTGTACTCTGTATTGGTTAGGAAAGGGGCATTACCTAGACATAGGTACCCCACATATTAAAAGGAAAAAATGGCAAGCTCATCACACTGATGACCAACCACAAGAATCCTACGTAAACTCTGAGACTGTATTAAATAAGTAACAAGCATGGGCAGTAGTGGCTGCTGGGGGGCGCAGCCCAGATCCTTTTTCCAGGGACCTTTATTCACCACTGGCTCCTGAAGAGTGGCCTGGCCCACAGTCACACCCATCACCAGGGTGGCCCCCATGGCTGGGGGATGTGAGGACAAAGGGCTGCCACCTCGCCTGGATCTGGAGCGATGCTGAAGGGCTCTCCAGCTGCAGGCCTGCAGGGGGATGACGAGGCCTCTGATGCAGCTGCACGGAAGCCAAGCCCCCCACCCGTCCTAGCTCCCTTCTCTCCCAGTCATAGCACTGAAAGCTGCCCTGGAGGCATGGTCCAGAAGCCCAAGGATTCTGCAGAAGCATGCTGAGCACACTGGAAATACTAAACAAACAGTCATTTCATCACATGAAGCTATGGAACTGTGAACCAGCATCTTATTGTTTACAATTTCAAAGAAAAGTAAAGAAGACAGAATAGAAAGCCAGTAAAGGTTCACACACACACACACACACACACACACACACAGAGTACACAGCATTCCTGTTACTTTCAATTAGTTGGCGAAATGATGATGTTGGCAATGAGGTAAATCTATTATGATTGATCGTATGTTATTTTTAATTACTTCTACATGCCTAACCCTTTAGCTGTATCTTATTTAATTCATACAACAGAAGAAAACAGCTAAGAATAAACAGACAAGGGAGTGTGTCCAGTACACAGTGTGTAAGTGACACAGCCAGATTTCATTCCACATTTGTGTAATGCCATAAAGCCCAAGCTTGTAACCACTGCCCTGAAACAGACATAGTTGGCCAACCAGTTCCAATTCTAAATATCAGCACTCAAGCAAGCATTTACAGCACTTGTGATCCTCCTACCAAACTCTCCTAACAATTTACATTTCCATCAGAGGGGAAACGCTCTTTGCCTACAACCCCACCAGAGCCAGTATTTTGATAAAGACAAGACGAAAGGAAGGAAATGAAGAGAAGGGAGGAAAAGAATGAAAGTAGGAGTCTCAATTTGACAGGCGCCAACCCCAAACAGAGGGGCTTCCCAGGTGGCACCGTGGTAAAGAATCCACCTGCCAACACAGGTGCCAATGCAGGAGACACGAGAAGATGTGGGTTTAATCCCTGGATTGGGAGGATCCCCTGGAGTAGGAAATGGCAACCCACTCCAGTGTTCTTGCCAAGGAAATCCCATGAACGGAGGAGTCTGAGTGGGCTACAGCCCACGGGGTCACAAAGAGTTAGACGTGACTGAGTGACTTGAACTGGAGAAGGCAGCACTTGTGATCCTCCTACCAAACTCTCCTAACAATTTACATTTCCATCAGAGGGGAAACGCTCTTTGCCTACAACCCCATCAGAGCCAGTATTTTGATAAAGAAAAGACGAAAGGAAGGAAATGAAGAGAAGGGAGGAAAAGAATGAAAGTAAGAGTCTCAATTTGACAGGCGCCAACCCCAAACAGAGGGGCTTCCCAGGTGGCACCGTGGTAAAGAATCCACCTGCCAACGCAGGTGCCAATGCAGGAGACACGAGAAGATGTGGGTTTAATCCCTGGATTGGGAGGAGCCCCTGGAGTAGGAAATGGCAACCCACTCCAGTGTTCTTGCCAGGGAAATCCCATGAACGGAGGAGTCTGAGCGGGCTACAGCCCACGGGGTCACAAAGAGTTAGACGTGACTGAGTGACTTGAACTGGAGAAGGCAATGGCAACCCACTCCAGTGTTCTTGCCTGGAGAATCTCAGGGACGGGGGAACCTGGTGGGCTGCCGTCTATGGGGTCACCCAGAGTCGGACACGACTGAAGCGACTTAGCAGTAGAGTGACTTGAGCACACACACATGTAACCCCAAACAGAGCTTATCGCTGTTTCATTTTGTTTTTCTAAGCTAACAAATGAAATTAACTGTGTTCGCATAGAATTAGTAATAGTTTTACTTTCTTTTTTAAAGTGGTTTATAGTAGTCTCTGCCAGATTATCTGTGTACTTATCTTTTTACTGTATTTGAACTGTCATAATGAGAATATATGTTGTATATTTTCTCCCACAGTTCACCATTCTTTTCATTTTGCTCAAAGTTTTTTTTTTCCCCAAGTCTAAAATTTATTTAAGGTATCTTTTTCCCCTGAATTCCAAAGTTTGCTATATGCTCAAATGTATCAGATTTCCAATACTGTTTCTTTGATATTCAAAAATTTCCATTTCTATCATAAAAATAGATTTTTTTAAATGCATGCACATTTTCCCTCTGTACTTTCAGGGCGCTGGTTCTGAACCTTGGCTGCATATCTAAATCACCTGGGAAGCTTTAAGAATTATTGATACCAGGGTCTCACTTCCTTCTCCTCAATTTTGACTTGATGGGTCTGAGGTACAGTCAGGCAGAGGGAATTTTAAAGCTCTGAGATGATCCAAATGAGCCATTACGGTTGAGAAGCATTTCAAACATTTTCTATAAATGGATGGATAGTAAATATTTTAGGTTCTATCACAACTACCCACTCTGCTATAAATGACATGTAAATGAATGCATGTGACTATATCCCAGTAAAGTTATATTCAAATAAAGAAGCCATGGAGCCTAGCTTGCTATGCCAGCTTTAGAGACCAGCTATTTAAATTCCATGTGCACGTGAATTATCTAGGGTTTGTTAACATTCACACTCTATTTCTTGAGTCTGAAGTGGGATCTGATGCTCTGCAATTCTAACAGCTCCATGATGTCACCGATGCTTTTGGTCCAGTACCACACCAGTAACAAGACTGCACGTCAGTGCTTCCCAGACTTTGTTGCCATTACAATCACCTGGAAATTGTGGAACAACACTGGTGTCTGCCTCCCACCCTCAGATATTCTGATTTAATCAGCCTCGGTGACAACCTGGGTGTAGACAATTTTTATAACTCCCACCTCATGAAAGTCCCCTGGACTGCAAGGAGATCCATCCAGTCCATTCTAAAGGAGATCAGTCCTGGGTGTTCTTTGGAAGGAATGATGTTAAAGCTGAAACTCCAATACTTTGGCCACCTCATGCGAAGAATTGACTCATTGGAAAAGACTCTGATGCTGGGAGGGATTGGGGGCAGGAGGAGAAGGGGACGACAGAGGATGAGATGGCTGGATGGCATCACGGACTTGATGGACATGACTTGGGTGAACTCTGGGAGTTGGTGATGAACAGGGAGGCCTGGCGTGCTGCGATTCATGGGGTCGCAAAGAGTCGGACACTGAGCAACTGAACTGAACTGAGATGATTCTAATATGCAGTCAAGTGTGCAAACCACCCATTTAGGGTATCTTTTCTTCTTTTGACCTTTAACTTGCAAATCCATCTTGACATATTTATTTATTTTGGTTAATAATGTGCCAAAGGGACTAAATTGTATTTTTTCCCCAAATAGTTGGCAAGTTTCCTTTTCCCTTAGTAATCACTTGAATATTCTAAAACCAGTAATATATCCATGAAGCACTCTGCCTCTTCACTTTTAAAGAACATACTAACTATAAACTAGAAGAAATCAGCAGCACAGTAAGAGACTACTTATAAAATAATACATTCAGCTCAAGATCTGAGGAAAAAAGTAGTCTTAACAACCCTAGAATAAAAGATGATTTCTACTTTAGGGTTTATACTTGAATAGTCAAAGAACTAAAAAAGATTAAAAGTGATAAAAATTTTCAAATCATTTTCTGGGGGTAAAAAATAACAATAATAAAACAAAATAAAAACCAATAAAGCAACAGATAGAAAAGGAAATCAGGTACAATTATGGACTAATAAAACTTGAAATCTGCAGTGAGAGGGACAAATTTTCAAAAATGTAAATTTTGTAAGTTCATACACACAAAAAAGAAAACCATTAAAGGATAATAATTGAAATATAAATTGAAATTTTTTACAGATAGCTTCCCCTCAGAGACTTTGAAAAAAGATGCAAAACTTTGAAACTTGTTATAAGATAATCATAAACCTGGTACCCAAAACTGCCTCTCAAAGCACAAAAGTAAAATAATCTCCCTAAAATTAGAGATACTAAAGTTCTACATAAAATACCAATTATATGTAATTCATCCCTGAATTAAAATAATAACCTAGAGCATTGTGGTTAAACTTAACAAATTGGATAGAATAATTTATCTCTGCCTCCTCTCAAAATCTCATTAAAATACAAATAATAGCATAATACTGAATGGGGAAAAATAGCGATATCCCACATGGGCAAAATGAAAGGGAAAAAAACTATAGCACGTATGAGAAAAATCACAAAATGCTAGTAGATGAAAAGTGTATATTCTGTTGGAAATTACCTTGAGAGAGCTCAGAAACCTAACTTAACAGTTGTATAACATATATAGTTAGAAACATATATGTCTATACTAACAAAAAATATCAGAAGTGTCTTTGGTCAATAAATTTGATAAAGAATTTCACAAAGACAGATTGTTGGGGTCATAGAGAAGGAGAAAGCAACTGTTCAAAAGATAAGATGAGGTGACCGACACTGGGAAGAAGGCGGCTGGGACATTCACTGATAGACTGGGGTACCAAATAGGGGCAGCCAGGACAAAACAGTATGTGTGAGCATTTCAGTCGTCAAAGCAATATTGCACGAAAGCTGGTGCCTCTAAGAAGAAAGACATTGTCTCCACAGCTGCAAGACCAGTTACTGGAACAAAACACACTTCCACGTACCCCATCACTCTTCAGACTAGGCACATTAAGCAAAGACCACAGTTGAATAGAAGCTAACAGAAAAATCCCAAATCCAAAGAAAGAGCACAAAACTAAGAATCACCAAATATTTGAGGAAAGTCAAGCTTTCTGTGAAGCAAGGTACACAGTCTAGCAAATTTCTACTTGACGCTACCTTAACAAATCAACAATTTTAGAAAAAGTTGATTGAAAAATATAGAGTTGTGAGAAAATATGTTAACTCAGCAAAAGAAATTGAAATTTTAAACATTAAAACTTTAAAATGCCAACTATTAGGAGCAAAGACACAGTTGCATACAATCTAGACTGTCAAGCAGAGGTCTCTTCATACAAAGGGAAAAAGGAATGAAAAATACAAAAGGGAAGTTCAGAGACAAGGAAGACAGGTGTAGAATTTTCAACATTTATGTAATTCAGTTTCCAGAAGGGGAAAATAAAGGGCAACAGAAAGCAGGAAAAATTCCCTGGCAGTCCAATGGTTACGACTCAGTGTTTCCACAGCTGGGGAACTGGGTTCAATCCCTGGTCAGGGAATTAAGATCCTACAAGCCATGAAGTGCAACCAAAAAGAAAAAGGAAAGCAGGAAAACATTCAAACATTAAAATAAAGTTTCCCCGATCAAAAGGTGCCCGGCATCTTCAGACTGGAAAGGTCTCTAAAGTGTCCAGCAAGTTAAATTTCAAAGGACCCAAACAGAGGCATATTACAGAGACATTTCAGAACCAATGCAAAGATATATACTCCCAAAGCAATGAGAATCAAATTTTTGTCAAAATTCTCCTGGCTGCACTGGATGCAAGAAAACAAAGGAAAGATACTGTCACAATTTTCAGGAGAAATTATTCTTAACTAAGAAGATCGGTAAAGAATCTGCCTGCAATGCAGGAGACCAGGGTTTGATCCTTTGGAGAAGGATATGGCTACCCACTCCAGTATTCTTGCTTGGGAAATCCCATGCACAGAGGAGTCTGGTGGGCTACAGTCCATGGGGCCGCAAGAGTCTGACACGACTTAGTGACCAACAGGTGAGGAGGGCTAGCACAGCAAGGAGCTCCCGGAAGAGCAGGAGAATCTGGAGGAGAAGCCGCTGGGTGACCCTGAACGTTCCTCCTGAAGCTTTCTTTTTCGGACTTCCCTCATGACTCAGAATCTTCCTGCAATGCAAGAGAACCAAGTTCGATCCCTGGGTTGGGAAGATCCCCTGGAGAAGGGAATGACAACCCACTCCAGCATCCTGGCCTGGAGAATCCCATGGACAAAAGAACCTGGCGGGCTACGGTCCATGGGGTCGCAAAGAGTCGGACACGACTGAGGTGACTTAGCAAGCACAAAAAAAGATATACTTAACCAGCTGAAAGAAAAATAAATCCCAAAGAAAAGTGAGATACAGGAAGCAATATGGGAAAAGAGTAAAAGTAATTAGTTTATGTGTTGATTGAACATTACAAAAATTAATAAATAATAATAATGATCTAAAAGTAAAATCTCAAGATGATCCCATGTGGAAGATGGAGGAATGGAGGAGAGAAGGTAAGAAAGTTGTGCTAAGGTTCTTGTCTTGCTTCAGGAGAAAGTACTATTAATTATATATATTAATAGGAAAATTTAAGTATGTGTATCAAAAACTTCAGAATTCTAAATCTCAGTGGGGAAAAAAGAACAAAAAAATTTTATCAAGCCAATTAAAGAAAAACAATTGTGAAAAAAGAAGAGTATATTAATTAGTCTTAATAAAATACTATTGCATCAGCAGACACAACCTAATTATATTAGTAACCACAACAAGATTGAATAAGTTAAAATTTATCTGCTAATTAACAGACACTCAGATAATATAAAAAAAACAATAATACATTCCTTATGAAATTCACTGAAAACAAGGAAAGTTGGAAATGTAAGGCTGAAAAATATGTACCAGACAAATGCTGACTAAAAAAAAAAAAAAAGAGAGAGATGGGGGGGAGCAAACAGACCAATAATGATATCATATAAATTGGCAGCTACTGTGAAAATGTAGAAAAGAAACAGTAATATTTCATATTGATATGAAGGAACAATTCACCAGGAATATGTAACAGTGAAATAAACTTTACACAACCAAGACTATATCTTTGAGAATCATATAGAACAAAATCTGGTAAGAATGTATCAAAAAAAGTGACAAAGCCACATCCCAGTGGGGAGACCCTAATGTTCACTTTTCAGAAACTAGCCAAAACAGAAACACAAAAAATGTTCAAATAACATTTAATCCCTTTGGATATATTTGTACAGCTCTATCTGAGTGGATGGATAGATAGACACATGCATATATTATACCCAGGAAATTAGGAATACAATGTTCAATAGCAACCTTTGAACAGTCATGAAACTGACTATGTATTAGGTCAAAGAAATTTTACCAAATTCCTAAGTACTGAAATCATATAGGCCACATTTGCCACAAAGCCCAAGGATAAGAAAAATCACAAGAGGAGAGGTGGAAGAGATTATATAGAGAAGAATTTAATACATGATAAAGAAGTCATCACAACTCATGGGAGAAAAGCATTACGTAATAATAATGAAACAGCTGGCTAACAATGAGATTAAATAGTCACCTCATCCCACAATTGAAATCACATTGAGATTAAAATTAAATATAAATAAAGCCATAGGAAAACTAAAGAAAATAAAATTACATACTTATTAGCCCTCTAAAGAAAGGAACGATTTCTAGACTCAGATGTGACAGGAATCATAAAAATTTTTAAATGTCACCATAAAAATATCAAAATTCTACACGTCAATAAAAGAAGACAATCTACTAGAAAAATAAATCAAATATGACATAATAAGGGTAAATTCTTCGTAATGTCAAAAGGATGTACCACATCGGTAGTTCATAAATAGGCAAAAAGTCATAAACAGACTTATCATGAAACAGGAAATATAATTAATAAGCACCATTAGAACTTATTACACTTGACTGAAACAAAAGACATGCCAATTAAATATAGTGACTTTTGTTTATTCTACTTAACTAGCAATAGGTTTGAATTTCACCTACTAGAGATCCCTCTACAAGGAGATAGTCTTATGATATGACGGGGGAATTGTAAGCTGATATAGCATTTTTATATAATATCAATACAGCATTTTCAGGGGCTTCCCTGGTGGTTCAGTTGGTAAAGAATCAGCCTGCTATGCAGGAGATTGCCTGCAATGCCAGAAACCAGGGTTCGATCCCTGGGTTGGGAAGATCCCCTGGAAAAGAAAATGGCAACCCACTCCAGTATTCTTGCCTGGGAAATCCCATGGACAGAGGCGCCTGGCGGGCTACAGTCCATGGGGTTGCAGAGTCAGACACGACTTGGGGACTAAACCAGAAATA
Source organism: Cephalophus harveyi (assembly GCA_006410635.1). Classification (NCBI taxonomy): domain Eukaryota; kingdom Metazoa; phylum Chordata; class Mammalia; order Artiodactyla; family Bovidae; genus Cephalophus; species Cephalophus harveyi. The sequence goes on from SJYT01056681.1 coordinate 956,903, forward strand.
GCATTTTCAGAAAATAATTCCACATTATAAATCAAACTAATTCCATTTCTAGGAAAGAAGCCTAAGAAAATATATAAAAAAAAAAATATGGAAAGATGCTACAGAAACAAAGATGTTCATTGCAAAATTATTCATTAAATAAGAAAAACAGAAAGCAGCTTGCTATCTAAAAATAAGTCTTCTTAAATATAGCCCCTCTCTTTTTAATGGGATATTATGGTCAAAAAATAATGTAGCAACACAGAAAATGCTTATGATACAATGTTAAAGAAGTAGATACAGAAAGTATAAGGGTGGTCACCAAGAGCTGAGGAGTGTGGGGAAAGCGTGGCTGTTTAATGTGTCAAATTTGCAAGATGAGAATATTCTGGAATCGGTGAAAATATTCACAACAATGCAAATATGCTTAACACTACTGAACTGAGCATTAAGATATGGTTAACATGGAAAAGTTTATGTTATGCATTTTTATCATAATAAAAATATAGCAAATTGGAAACATTTAAAAAATGTAAAATGCATGTTCTCTCTGATAAAACTATGAAAACTATAGGCATATGAAAAATAAAAACTAGAAAGTACATAAAATGATGACAGAGTTATGACACCAAGGTAGGATCGAGTTTTTAAAATTACCTATAATTATATAAAATTCCTATCTTGTGCATAATTTTTTGTTGCTGTTGTTATAAAGTTAATGGCAAGTCAAGACTGAGGACAGGTCTTCTGATTATGAGCCCTATGTCGTTCTCAAAAATTCAGGAACCCAAGGCCAGTGGCTCCAGGCAGGGAGGACCGCTAGCTACTGCTGGTTCTTCAGAGTGTCACACTTGGCACCTGGGACATGACCAACCAAGTGAGGTCACCCTGAGATCCAGGGCCATGTAATTTTAGTGCTGCTTGACCAGAAAAGTTAAGGGATTTAGGACTTCTTTCTCAGATGGATGTAGAATTATTATACTGACAGAGACTGAGGGACACGCAGGTAAATGATGAATCATTCACCAAGCAGGGTCCCTACCATCCCAGGGCAGAAAGGACTCGAGCAATTTCTGTAAGCAAGGTCCCACTGTAGTACAAGGCTGCGAAAACACAGAAGGAAACATACCCCAGCCTGGGGTGGAAAGTCGGCCAGGATTTTCCAATTTGCTGTTTTCCATTCCCTTTAACTTCTTAATCTTTAAATCCAAAAAGCTGAAAGGTTCAAATAAACCTCTGTCATTTCCAATCCCTCCGCCCCCACATAAATCCCAAAGAGCAATTATTTTTGTGGTGTCTGACAAGGTCAAAGTCATCTGGCCTTGAAGCTTGAGAGCTTACACTAAGGATAAGAATCATCAGGGTAAGGAGGGACAGACCCAAGCCCAGGGAGACTTCTCCAGGGTGGTCCCTGCACCCTGCTCGCATCCTTGGGTACCACCTTCCATCCCCCAGCTCCATCACTGCCTGGACCAAGTTCTCTCCCCACCAACACAGAGAGAATCAGAGCCTCTTTTTCCTAGCTGGAGGAAGAGGACTGTCTTTCTTGTTCTCAAATGCCCCTGGGATTTTGTTTCTCCAGTCCGAATTTGTGTTTTATAAACAGTGCTTGCTTGTCTGACCTTTTCAAAACTTATCCCTCGATAATTGCTCAGGCTGTTCTGTACCCTACCTTATCCCAGTCCTGCTTCCTTTCTGACAGATACTAAACATCAGTTAATATTCAAACTGGGATTCTGGCCTATTCATTGATTTCTTCATTCCTTCATGACATACATGTGCAAGGAGTAGCTCTGCACCAGTCACTCGCTGTCTCAGACCCTGAAAGCACAGAGATGAAGCTGCACTTTGAGAATCTTCTATTTGAATACAGGAACCAGAAAGGAAACATTTAAAATAAATGAATAAACAAATAAGTCTTGTTGATCCACCTCTTAAATATATATGTTTAAAAACTCATTTTTTTCCCTTTCCAATGCCAGAATCGTGGTCCAAGCCACTGTTACCTCTAATTTGGCCAGCAGCTTCCAAGCTGGTCTTCACTTTTATTCCCTCAGCCCACCGCTCCCCACCATCCATTTCCTAGAAGCGGCCAACATGTTCTTTGCAGACATCAATCAGATCACATCACTCCCAGCTAAAAGCCCTCAGGTGGCTTCCATCTCTCTGGAAATAAAGTTCAAATTCCTCACCCTGCTCTGAAAGCTTTCCATGACCTAGTCTGTACGCATGTCATCTCTACCCTCCCCATCCCCACACCCTCCACAGCGCAACTTTGCTCCAGAATATCTCCCAGTTTATACTCAGCTCAGGGCTTTCCCTTCCATTCCTTTCTGGAATGTTCTTCCCCTAGATCGTTGCAAGGCTGGCTCAACTGACACTGCCTCAGAGAGGCCTCTTCTAGCCACCCAACCTGGACTCCACCTCCCACTGCGCTGCTCTTTTCGTATTTATCACAATCTGCAGTGATCATATTTGCTTGTTCGTTTGCCTGTCTTTCTCTAGAGAATGTCAGCTCCACTGCAAGAGCAGCCCATTCAGTTGTTCACCACCATGTCCACCATCTTCCCAAACAGCGATGCCAGGCACACAGTCAGCACTCACTGCTGAAAATGAATGGATTTGTGAGAGCCCCTTTCAAGGGTAAAGTAACGAGACTAAATACTAAGTTAAAGCTGTGGTTTCACTTCCTTGACTCTTTCTCAGGAAATGCTCTGTTTTCTCTTAGCTTAATAATCCCATCATTTGCACTCATCTCTCTAGCAGCTTTAATATTGGCCCCTGGCAATGCTGGGTATTATAAAGCACAAAATAGTTCTTTCTTGACATGAAGAAAGAGGAAACAGAACAATTTGGTCCGCAGGTCTAGGGTCACAGACATGGGGGCATGAATATTTAGATTCCAAATGAAGTTCATGCAGATGTTACAGCTCACTGAGGTCTTTTATGCCAGTTCTAATGAAAACGATTGACTGGGACTCACCTATCCCTTGCTTGCTAATTGGAATTTTGCTCTACATAGTTATATAATGCAGAGATAGTCGAGCTGGGCTCATTCACATCAGAATCTTAAGCTGGGTTTCAAAGGGACTATACTTCATTTTAAAGAAGCTGCTTGTAACACTAACCTTTCTGGAAATAAAAGATATCTCTTCCTACGACTGGAATTTTTAGATCCAGAAATGCAAAGTTAAGCCATTTATTTCAAACCCCCATACATTATAGATGTTCGAATAAAACCAAATCCCTACTGGAAAGCAGTTGAGACAAGAAAATCTGCCAGAGAATATTTCTTATGATCTCTGCTGGGTGAGAATACTGAAATACCAACCAAGACAGGCAAGAAAGCATTACCATGGCCTGATTTGAAAGCAGAAGAAAGCAAACCAAAGCAACATTGTTATCCCTGAAAAAAATATATATATACTGTCGACAGCTTCAAATGCTTTTCTTAAAAAATGCTGACTCACTGTAAATTATTATCACTTAATAAATAAGGAAGCTGTTTCTGTCATTTGCCAAGCTTTCTCTAACATTTCTAAAATATATTTTTTAATAGCTCAAAAACATTTAGTCGCTCTAGAGACCAGTTATATTCATCTAAGAAGGACGGACCAGGTTTCTGCTTGGCCCAGCACATCTGTGCTCAGGGGGTATGCTAAGCACAGAGGAACTGGAGAAGCCTGTCACCTGTCCACTTGGCCACAGAGAGGCCTCTTCTGTCCTGGGCAGCCTCTCAGAACACAGGATGCTTTTGAGGGGATTCTTACCCCAAGAGGTGCAAACTCTGCAGCAAGACACCACTGACTGCCTGAAGCCCTGTGGTTCCTCCTTCTCAGCAGCGCTGGGCCCAGACCTCACCCGGAAGCCGTTTTGGAACAAATCTCCCAGGGACTTTTTGCGGCGCCTGGTAGGCCTGTAGACCTCTGTGCTGGAGCTGCTGGGTGGGTAATGGTAGACCAGAATCTTACTGGAGATCATGGTGGAGGCAGAGAGCTGGGCTGGGCTCCAGGCTCCCTTTAATCACTTCTTGCACAAGCTGATGCTCTAGGCCTGTGTTTCTCTGACCTGTGCTGCAGACAGGTCCTCAAGTCCAGCCCAGTATGGCTCACCAGTATCTATGTCCTCCCTTACCCACCCCCAAACTGCGAGAATCTCAGAGCATCAACGACATGCAGCACGTCAGAAAGGCAGTCAGGAGGGGAGGGGGGCACATGCTGATCCACGATGTCCTACAAGCTGATCCATCAGCTTCATTCTGTAAATTACCACGTAAGCTCCTTTGGACATGGTTTAGGGGAATGGAAGGAGGAAAGGCTGTAATTCCTCAAATCAGGGGGTACAGAATAGAGTGTAGGAGTTTGGGGCCCCTGGGCCATTTTTTTTTTTTTTTTTAATGATCCTGTCTAATGATGGAGAGCTCCAAGGAAGGGCTTCTTTACAGGATGTGATGCTCAACTAGAGAGAAAAACCAATGGCCCCCTCCTCGCATCCCACCTCCCACAACCAACAGAACCCAAATATTCAAATCCTCTGCTAATCCTTTGCACAGGACTGAGGCAGAGAAGAAACACTGGTCTGTGTAGAGGCAGACAGGAGGAGACACTCTTGTTACGCCCCTGTCTCTTATACACATCTGGGGGGAGCAAACAGACCAATAATGATATCATATAAATTGGCAGCTACTGTGAAAATGTAGAAAAGAAACAGTAATATTTCATATTGATATGAAGGAACAATTCACCAGGAATATGTAACAGTGAAATAAACTTTACACAACCAAGACTATATCTTTGAGAATCATATAGAACAAAATCTGGTAAGAATGTATCAAAAAAAGTGACAAAGCCACATCCCAGTGGGGAGACCCTAATGTTCACTTTTCAGAAACTAGCCAAAACAGAAACACAAAAAATGTTCAAATAACATTTAATCCCTTTGGATATATTTGTACAGCTCTATCTGAGTGGATGGATAGATAGACACATGCATATATTATACCCAGGAAATTAGGAATACAATGTTCAATAGCAACCTTTGAACAGTCATGAAACTGACTATGTATTAGGTCAAAGAAATTTTACCAAATTCCTAAGTACTGAAATCATATAGGCCACATTTGCCACAAAGCCCAAGGATAAGAAAAATCACAAGAGGAGAGGTGGAAGAGATTATATAGAGAAGAATTTAATACATGATAAAGAAGTCATCACAACTCATGGGAGAAAAGCATTACGTAATAATAATGAAACAGCTGGCTAACAATGAGATTAAATAGTCACCTCATCCCACAATTGAAATCACATTGAGATTAAAATTAAATATAAATAAAGCCATAGGAAAACTAAAGAAAATAAAATTACATACTTATTAGCCCTCTAAAGAAAGGAACGATTTCTAGACTCAGATGTGACAGGAATCATAAAAATTTTTAAATGTCACCATAAAAATATCAAAATTCTACACGTCAATAAAAGAAGACAATCTACTAGAAAAATAAATCAAATATGACATAATAAGGGTAAATTCTTCGTAATGTCAAAAGGATGTACCACATCGGTAGTTCATAAATAGGCAAAAAGTCATAAACAGACTTATCATGAAACAGGAAATATAATTAATAAGCACCATTAGAACTTATTACACTTGACTGAAACAAAAGACATGCCAATTAAATATAGTGACTTTTGTTTATTCTACTTAACTAGCAATAGGTTTGAATTTCACCTACTAGAGATCCCTCTACAAGGAGATAGTCTTATGATATGACGGGGGAATTGTAAGCTGATATAGCATTTTTATATAATATCAATACAGCATTTTCAGGGGCTTCCCTGGTGGTTCAGTTGGTAAAGAATCAGCCTGCTATGCAGGAGATTGCCTGCAATGCCAGAAACCAGGGTTCGATCCCTGGGTTGGGAAGATCCCCTGGAAAAGAAAATGGCAACCCACTCCAGTATTCTTGCCTGGGAAATCCCATGGACAGAGGCGCCTGGCGAGAAGAGAACTGGCCTAATCCTCCCTAATCCTACGTCCCAGGCTGAGCCCCCACCGGGAAGCTGACACATGGTCTGTGCCTCCCTCTTGCCTGACATTTGGACCCAGAGGGGACAGATGGCAGTTCCTGGTCACTGAAGTACACACTGATTTGATTTTTGAGATCTGTACCCCTTCCTACTGCAAGGAGAACCCAAATCAATTTGTTGTTGCTTAGTTGCTAAGTTCTATCCGACTCTTTGCAATTCCATGGACTGTAGCCTGCCAGACTCTTCTGTCCATGGGATTTCCCAGGTAAGAATACTGGAGTGGGTGGCCATTTCCTTCTCCAGGGGATCTTCCTGACCCAGGGATCCAACCTGTGTCTCCTGCATTGGCAGGTGGATTCTTTACCACTGAGCCACCAGGGATGCTCTGAATTAGCTTATGTGATCAGAAAAAATTCAAAATCTACATAAAGAGATAAACTAGGACAGGGCTCCTACTTTCTGGAAGTAGAGGGAATGGATGCCACCAGGCACCTGCCAGCAACATGGCAAGAGTAAGGCTAAAGAGGGACCTAGGGTACAAAATTTAAGGAGGTGCTACATTTTAAGGCCAACTCCACCTTTCACTGCCCTGAGAATGAGTGCCTCCTTAAATTTTGCACCCTATGCCTCTCTCTTGCCTCACCCTAGTCCCAGCTCTGGCACCTGTAATGAGTCCATTACTAAGTTCCTCTCTGAAACTGGCTCTGCATTTATTCGGTCACCTATGGCAAGAGAGAAACATACAAGGTTGTGATTGTGAACTGGGAAAACCTATAAAGTCAATTCAGAGATCCACATTGTCCTAAAATTAAATTCAAGCAGAATTTTTGTGCCAGCGGCTTTGAATAAAGACTGAGGAACACCGTGAATTATATCTTCAATTATAGTTTACAAAGAACAGAGGCATTTCTTCCAAACAGGCTCTCTTGATTTACCTCTCTATAAAGGCAGAAAGCAGAACACTGAATCTCAGGTCAGTAAAAACATTTTCATAAGGGCCTCAGGTGCCTTCGGGATTTGGCTATGTTTAATTTTGAAGCTCAAAATTAATTTAAGGTAAACTCAGAGGATGAAAATGAAGAGTTTGGTTTGGGGGGATTAATTTGCCACCAGCTATGCTTTGTTCTGATGCTTTAAAATAACAGCAGGATAAATTTGGATAATTGAAATCAGGGGTGGCAACATTTTTTCGATGAAGGGCCAATAATAACTATCTCTTGGGCTTTGTAAGCCACACAATCTCGGTTGAAACTATTCAACTTGCCCACTGTAGTGCAAAAACCAGCCACAGACAATATGTAAGAAAATGAGGTTGGCCGCCTTCCAATAAAACTTTATTTCAAAGATAGCTGGAGGGCCAGATTTAGCCTGCAGGTCCTAGCTTGCCAGCCTCTGATTTAATGACATTTTGGAGGGAGGGAGGGAGGAATAATTTGCCAACAGGTGCTTTTTCAAGCTAGTAACTCTTGGTATTTCCTTCTGTTCCCTGTAACACTCATTGCAGTGTCTGATATCATGCTGTTTTTATTTTCCTAGCCTAATTCATGTATTTATACATCATTTTGGACCATGAACTCCTCAAGATCAGAGGTTGTGTCCCTCTTCTTTGTGTATAATCTGTAATGCACAGCCAGGCACGTTGCTTTTGTTTAAAATGACTTTTCCCTTGATGAACAAGGGTGATTCACATCCCTGATTTTGATATGCAAGGACGTGGAAATCTTCTTAACCTAAGAGGAGAAAAAGTTTCTGCCAAAGGATGGATTGTCAGGCCCTTCCCCATGTGCATCATGTTTCTAGTAAGTTCTGGATAAAGCTATGCTAAAGGTATAAACCAATTTGTCCAGATCAAAAGCAAGTCCCACTTTGTGATTCCAAAGTCCTTGGCTCATGCGCTTTCATCAGCATATTCTTCCAAAAAATAAATAGCAAAGTAAATTATGTCTCTTTCTGCCCATATCCTCAGTGTCCAGCATATGGTAATATTCACTAAATATTGTGTTGAAGAAGTGAGGAAATGAATATAAGTTGGGCTTAGCTCATAAACCCTTTGTTCTGCTCAAAACCTTTGCCAACTGGTTCAGGCAGTTACAGTATCTATTAGGCAAGACCTTGAGCAGTGGGGCTGCCCAGTTCAAATCTTCATTTAGCACTGGTTAGTGGAATAATCCATCTCCAATCTCAGCCTACATCACCTAACCCTGATTTGTCCCTGAGCACAAGGAGGTCCCTGACATGAGTCTGAATGGCAGGCTTCACTGACCCCCACCAGTTCCATCGGCCTCACCCATCTCTGCCTATAGGCTCTGAGTGACAGGAGCTGAGGACTGAAATCGTCATCCTTTCACAGAACTAGGGCAGAAGGCACAAAACCATCTGCTTAATGGTCACGTGGCAACAGATAACATCTCAAAAGTCCTTACAGTATATTACTTCACTGATGAAGATGGATCACACGTAAGCAGCGATTCTTGATCTCTACAAAACAGCTCATCCACAGCAGGACAATCTCAGAGATAAGGCAAACAGCAGCAAGCTGGTCTGGGACCTGTCTCTTATACACATCTACTTCTTAGCATCTTTCCTCGTGACCGGGGGTGCGCCCCTCTATCCCCCAGGGCACTGAGTGTAAACAAAGATGTAGGAGGGACAGAAGGAAAATATGAAAACTAAGAACAAAGAAACATCTACATTCTGTAAGTTGTTAGTCAAGGCTCCCTATAACCTGATCTCTACCTGTTTTTCCACACTGCCTTCTAGCAAAACTAATATTTTTAGATGGAATTTTCAAAGAGAACAACTTATTTCTCCTCAGTGTAGATTAGTGCATTCTCCCAATCAGGATGTCTCAAGGATCTTTTATGTGCCAAGCATTGTGATAGGAACTAAGTATTAGCTTCCAACAAAAATAGTACAAGTCCAGCCCTGATGGTGCTTATCATCTACAAAGAGAAAGAAGCAATATAAAGGTTCTATCACAATTTTAAGAAATTAGTAAGGAAAGGAAAGGCATTAAGTAGCTATCTATGTGAGTGTGTGTGTGGTGGTAGGCATATGTGTAGCTGGATGTGTATGTGTGTGCAATACATTATGATGTGTATATCAGAAGGGGGTCCACATTAATTCTGAATCCTAATGGTTGAGTCGGAGAAGGCAATGACACCCCACTCTAGTACTCTTGCCTGGAAAATCCTATGGACAGGGGAGCGTGGAAGGCTGAAGTCCATGGGGTCGCTGAGGGTCAGACACGACTGAGCGACCTCACTTTCACTTTTCACTTTCATGCATTGGAGAAGGAAATGGCAACCCACTCCAGTGTTCTTGCCTGGAGAATCCCAGGGACAGCGGAGCCTGGTGGGCTGCCATCTATGGGGTTGCACAGAGTCGGACACAACTGAAGTGACTTAGCAGCAGCAGCAATGGTTGAGTAGCAAGCAGATGGATAGGTGAGAAGAAATAAAGGTTGTGGTTTGGGGAATTTTTTTCAGCTTGTGTCAAAAGCATAACAAATATACTAAAGAGTGAAGAAAATGATCTGTTCCTGATTTGAAAGAAATTCAATGAGTGGAAAATGAAACAACTGATGTGAAATGAACTTTTTAACACCCAGAGTCCTCTAAAAATGAGAGACGTAACTACAGATCCTACAGACATTAAGAAGATAATGAAGGGCTATGATGAACACTGGGGCTTCCCGGTGGCTTAGGGGTAAAGAATTCGCCTGCCAAGCAGGAAACACGGTTCGATCTCTGGGTTGGGAAGATCTGCTGGAGAAGGAAATGGGAACCTACTGCAGTATTCTTGCCTGGGAAATCCCATGGACAGAGGAGCCTGGCAGGGCCAAAGTCTGTGGGGTCACACAATAATCAGACATGACTTATGACTAAACAACAATAATGAACAATATTATGGCCATAAGTTTAAAAACTAAATGAAATAGAAAACTTTAAAACAACGACACAAGAAGAAACAGAAAATCCAGACAACCATATATCTGTTAAAGAAATCAAAACTTCAATTAGAAACCTCTCCACAAAGAGAAAACGGAACCCTCCTACACAGTTGGTAGAAATGTAAATTGGTACAACCACTATGGAAAAAATATGATAGCTCCTTAAAAAACTAAAAATAGAGTCGCCATACCATCTAGCAATCCCACTCATAGGCACATACCCAGACAAAGGATAATTAACTCAAAAAAGTACACACGCCCCTATGTTCATAGCGGTGCTATTCACAATAGCTAAAAGATGGAAACAGCAGAAACATCCACTGACAGATGAATGGATAAGGAAGATATGGTACATATATACAGTTGAACATTACTCAGCCATAAAAAGAATGAAATAATGCTATTTGCAGGATTATTTGCAGCATAAACCTAGAGATTATCATACTGAATGAAGTCAGAAAGAGAAAGACAAATACCATACGATATCACTTATATGTGAAATCTAAAACTCAGCACAAATGACTTTATCTACAAATAGACTCACAGACACAGAGAACAGACATGTGGTTTCCAAGGGGGAGAAGGGTTGGGAAGGGATGGACTGGGAATTTGGGATTAGCAAAGCAAACAATTACATATAAAATGGATAAATAACAAGGTCCTATTGTATATTACTGGGACCTATAGTCAGTATCCTGTGATGAAAAAAATGGAAAAGAATATGAAAAGAACATATACATATGTATAAGTGAGTCAATTTGCAATACAGTATAAATTAACAAAACATTGTAAATCAACTATATTTCATCAAAATAAAATTTTAAAAAAGAGAACTTTAAAAAAAAATTCTTCTCTCCAATAAGCTTTATTTTGAGGGGAAGAAAAATCGCTACAAAGAAAATTTCAAGTCTAGATAGTTTTCACTGGAGACTTCTAGCAACATTTAAGAAGGAAATAATACTGATATTAGACAAATTCTTTTACAGAGTAAAGGAAGAGGAAACAATTCCCAAATTGCTTTATGATGTCAGCATAGCCATGACATCAAAACCCTACAAGGGCATTACTAAAAAAAAAAAAAATTTACAGACCGATACACCTCATCAACAAAGGTACAACAATCCTTAAATATATACTAGTAAAACTAATCTACAAGTATGTAAAAAAGATCATTTATCAAGACCAATTGGAGTTTATTCCAGGAATACAAGACTAGGTTAACAAATGAAAATCAGCAATGTAATTTACCACATTAACACATTAAAAAATTCAAATGACCATTTTGATAGATGTCAGGGAAAAGTCTGACAAAATACAACACTGTTTTCTAATAAAAACTATAAGCCTACATGTAATTAAGTGTGTTAAGACAGCATTTTATGGCCTAAACAAAGACAAACTGATTAATGAAAGAGCAGAGGTCAGAAATAAACTCACATGTATACAGAAAGTTGATTTACAACAAAAGTACCAAGGCAATTCCATTAGACAGGGGGCATTTCTCAATAAATGGTAGTGGAAAATCTGTATATTTATAAAGGGAAAGAAATGAATCTCAACTCTTTTCTAATAATATACACAAAATTAGTTTGAGAGGGATCACAGACTTAATTTAAAAGCTAAATATAAATTTTGTAAAAAGCAGCAATGGAGAGGATCTAGGGGAGAGTGGGGTAGATAAAGATGTTTTAGGAAACAGAAAGTGCTGTTTTAAAAGTGATAAACAGCATTAAAATGTGAAACTTCTCATCAAGACACTTAAGATCATTAAAAGATAAATCACCGATTGGGATAAAATATTTGCAATACGCTTATCTGACAAAGAACTTTAGGAAATGCACACTGAAACCTCAAAAAAACATCACTACAAATCCATTAGGATGGCTAAAATTTAAAAGTTGACAATACTAATTGTCAACAGAGAAACAAAGGAGCTACCACTCTCAGACATTAATGGTGGAACTGTAAAATGATACAGTGTCTTTTGAAGTTAAACATACATCTATCCTACAAGCCATATGTAAATCTCAAAAACCTGACTGTGAGTGAAAGGGGTTATACACAAAAAATAATATCCTATCTGGTTCCACCTAAATGAAGTTCAAGGTAGACAAGAATAAGCTAGAATGGCAGAAATCAGGATAATGATCACCTGTGTTTGAGGGAAGAGGGCAGATATTGATTAGAAAGAGCATGAAGACATTTCCCAGAGTCATGGAAATGTTCTGTATCCTGAGATGAGTGACGGCCTTCTGCATACATCTGTCAAGACTCACTGAACTGCACCATTAAGATCTACGTGGTTTATGGTATGCCCAACATATCTTACTAAAAATACTGAGAAAGCCTGCCTCCTAGAAGTCACCAGAGGAATTCAAACAGAGGTGTCTAGTCCAACTTGGGGACCACTGACCTTGATGTCTCATACACAGGTCCTCTGCTTTAACCCTCTAAACTCCCTCCCAACTCTGAGGGGACAGGATGGAAGGGAAACCCCAATGACTTCAAAAGACAGCTGTTTTAATGGACAGCAGAGGATTTGCACCCAAGCTATACCATAATAGATGAGGAGAACAAGCCACGTGACCCTTTCCCCTGCCCCAACCCCAGAGCCTCGCTTTCCTCATCTCTCAAACAGAAGGGTTAAAACTACTTCACAGGCGACTGTCTAGATTATTAATGTCCCTGCACAGAGATTGACACGAAGTGGTAAATGACAATTCCCAAACCAATCTACCCCAGTTTTAGGGCCTGGCCAGACTGATCCATCTCCCACCCTCAGACACCCTATCATGAACAGGCAACATGGCCTCCCAGCATCAATAATCAAACCCCTTCCTCTCTCCACAGAACAGGTCTGCCACCTTCTTCAGAAGACCCCGTTGACGTGGCCTTTAGAGCCAGACTGCTGGAATTTGGGTCCTGGCATCTCCATGTATGACCCACATGCTCTTGGAAAATTTCCCAAACTCCGTCTCAAGTCCCTGACCCTTAAAAATAGGGGAAAACTTCTCAAAATAAAACTGTCTGCCATAAAAACAGGGTTTTTTAATGATTTTTTTTAATATTAAAAGAATTCTATGCAAACATATGCCTGTGTGCCTATTCAGTCATTCAGCTGTGTCCAGATATAGCCCCACAGGCTCCTCTGTCCATGGGATTTCCCAGGCAAGAATACTGGAGTCAGTTGCCATTTCCTCCTCCAGGGAATCTTCCCAACATTGCTGGAATTTGGGTCCTGGCATCTCCATGTATGACCCACATGCTCTTGGAAAATTTCCCAAACTCCGTCTCAAGTCCCTGCCCCTTAAAATAGGGGAAAACTTCTCAAAATAAAACTGTCTGCCATAAAAACAGGGTTTTTTAATGATTTTTTTAATATTAAAAGAATTCTATGCAAACATATGCCTGTGTGCCTATTCAGATGTGTCCAGCTATAGCCCCACAGGCTCCTCTCTCCATGGGATTTCCCAGGCAAGAATACTGGAGTCAGTTGCCATTTCCTCCTCCAGGGAATCTTCCCAACACAGGGATCATATCCACATTTCCTGGGTCTCCTGCATTGGCAGGCAGATTCTTCACCACTGAGCTACCTGGGAAGTCGTGCAATATATGCACACACTCAAGTGAACTTGGTTGCATTTTTCTGGGCATCTGAGTATTATGAAAAATGACCCTGAAAAATGGTCCAGTGTGTCCCATGGTTGCTACCCTATGGGATTCAGTGAGGGTTTTGTTTCTGAAGGCCTACTGTTGCCAACATGGAACATCGTCCTTGATCGACAGAATGGGGTTGGGGGTAGTGAGGGAACCAGTAAAGAAAATCATAGGAATATTAATCCATTCTTTAAAAACTACTGAGCAAGCATTTAACTGACACAGTTGAACCCTTTGGTGAAATCAACAAATACCTAATTCCCTAGATTCTATACAAACTGATGTGAGAGCACATTTATTCAACTACAGATTTTAATTAAGCACCTGTTGGGAAGCGAGGCAGAATTCTGGACCCAGAATGATGGAATACAAATTTCAGCTTGCTTGGGAGTGAACATTTGCAAATTCCTTCAACTCACAGTATCTCAGTTTCCTCAACTATAAAATGGGAATAGTAACAGAAACCTATCTAGAGGGTGTTTGTTAGGCATAAAACAATGTATCTATAACAGTTAAAATCATCCTTGGTACATAGTGTCAATGAGTGCCTGCTATTACTATTACTGTGAGTCACATACTGAGCTGAACACACTGCAGATGCAAGTGTGATTAGTTATAAATCCATCCCCAAGGAATTAACCCTTTTGTGGAGCAGTTTATGATCTACAATTGTATTCAGCTGGAGAGGAAAGATGACTACCTATATATCGTATTTTAGCAGAAGACCTCCCAAATGAGTACGTTTCCCCTCACTCACTCACTGATGCCTGAAATTTTGCCATTAGAGGAGCAGTATTACATGGTAAGAATGACCTAAGTATCAGATAGATGTGGGTTTGAACCCTGGCTTCCTTCCTTATGCACTGAGAACCTCGGTGCATAAACCCAGATTTATGGGTTTAAACCTGCAAGCTTATCACCTCAGATTTCATAAAATATAAAAAAAAATAACTATGCCTCCAAGGGGTTGGGAAAATAAATTGATTTAACATATGTTTTTCAATCCCTAACAGAGAATATGTTACATAAGCAGTGCCCATTCCTGGTCTCCTCTGAAGTCCTCATACTTGGTCCCTCTTCCTTGAGTCTAATGATCCGGTCCTATTAAAACACATGCCTGCCTAGGAATCATAATCCATAGGTTAGAAATAAGGAATTGCTGGGGGTGAAATCAAAACTAGAGTACCACCTGGGCATGGGGGAAGGGAGAGGGTGCAGAGAATAAAGAAGAAAGGGGCAAATTGTGGACTAAAACCAACTCCACTTGGAGGCAAGTCATGGCCCTATTTTTACTTGGCAAAAGAGCCAGCCCATCTCTTAAGGATGAATTTATGACCAGGTACATATTATTTGTACTATAACTTATTTCCCAAATTCCAGACTATTTGAATTAAGTGTCTCCCAGTTCATCTCCCCACAGCCCTACTCTTTTAATATTGGAGACTTGAAGTTTGTGGTGTTTTCCAGGCCTCAGATTACAAGGAAAAAGGGTACTTTGCTTTGGGTCTCTGGATCTGCTATTCAAGAAAAGTCTGCCTGATCTCCAGCCCATCTGCCTCCCTGCACTGTACACCGTCTTCCTGCATCCCTCCCTCCCTTCTTTTCCTTTCCCTTCTTTCCTTCTTCCTTTCCCTCCTTCTTTTCTCCTCCTCTCCCTCCTCCTCTCCCTTCCTCCCAAGCACTAACCATCTAAAGTGCAGAACAGTCTGAGATTCAGCCTGCTCTACCCTCCCCAGCCTTCTCATCACCACCCACTAGCACTGAACTTCCTAATCCTTGCAGTTTCCTCCACTCCCAAAATCACAGGTTCCGTCTGTCCTGACACACCACGTGATACTGCAGACAAACAGATCCAGCCTCATCCAATATCCCCTTCTCTTTCTCAACATGAAAACCTGAGCTCAACGAAGAGAACTGGCCTAATCCTCCCTAATCCTACGTCCCAGGCTGAGCCCCCACCGGGAAGCTGACACATGGTCTGTGCCTCCCTCTTGCCTGACATTTGGACCCAGAGGGGACAGATGGCAGTTCCTGGTCACTGAAGTACACACTGATTTGATTTTTGAGATCTGTACCCCTTCCTACTGCAAGGAGAACCCAAATCAATTTGTTGTTGCTTAGTTGCTAAGTTCTATCCGACTCTTTGCAATTCCATGGACTGTAGCCTGCCAGACTCTTCTGTCCATGGGATTTCCCAGGTAAGAATACTGGAGTGGGTGGCCATTTCCTTCTCCAGGGGATCTTCCTGACCCAGGGATCCAACCTGTGTCTCCTGCATTGGCAGGTGGATTCTTTACCACTGAGCCACCAGGGATGCTCTGAATTAGCTTATGTGATCAGAAAAAATTCAAAATCTACATAAAGAGATAAACTAGGACAGGGCTCCTACTTTCTGGAAGTAGAGGGAATGGATGCCACCAGGCACCTGCCAGCAACATGGCAAGAGTAAGGCTAAAGAGGGACCTAGGGTACAAAATTTAAGGAGGTGCTACATTTTAAGGCCAACTCCACCTTTCACTGCCCTGAGAATGAGTGCCTCCTTAAATTTTGCACCCTATGCCTCTCTCTTGCCTCACCCTAGTCCCAGCTCTGGCACCTGTAATGAGTCCATTACTAAGTTCCTCTCTGAAACTGGCTCTGCATTTATTCGGTCACCTATGGCAAGAGAGAAACATACAAGGTTGTGATTGTGAACTGGGAAAACCTATAAAGTCAATTCAGAGATCCACATTGTCCTAAAATTAAATTCAAGCAGAATTTTTGTGCCAGCGGCTTTGAATAAAGACTGAGGAACACCGTGAATTATATCTTCAATTATAGTTTACAAAGAACAGAGGCATTTCTTCCAAACAGGCTCTCTTGATTTACCTCTCTATAAAGGCAGAAAGCAGAACACTGAATCTCAGGTCAGTAAAAACATTTTCATAAGGGCCTCAGGTGCCTTCGGGATTTGGCTATGTTTAATTTTGAAGCTCAAAATTAATTTAAGGTAAACTCAGAGGATGAAAATGAAGAGTTTGGTTTGGGGGGATTAATTTGCCACCAGCTATGCTTTGTTCTGATGCTTTAAAATAACAGCAGGATAAATTTGGATAATTGAAATCAGGGGTGGCAACATTTTTTCGATGAAGGGCCAATAATAACTATCTCTTGGGCTTTGTAAGCCACACAATCTCGGTTGAAACTATTCAACTTGCCCACTGTAGTGCAAAAACCAGCCACAGACAATAAGTAAGAAAATGAGGTTGGCCGCCTTCCAATAAAACTTTATTTCAAAGATAGCTGGAGGGCCAGATTTAGCCTGCAGGTCCTAGCTTGCCAGCCTCTGATTTAATGACATTTTGGAGGGAGGGAGGGAGGAATAATTTGCCAACAGGTGCTTTTTCAAGCTAGTAACTCTTGGTATTTCCTTCTGTTCCCTGTAACACTCATTGCAGTGTCTGATATCATGCTGTTTTTATTTTCCTAGCCTAATTCATGTATTTATACATCATTTTGGACCATGAACTCCTCAAGATCAGAGGTTGTGTCCCTCTTCTTTGTGTATAATCTGTAATGCACAGCCAGGCACGTTGCTTTTGTTTAAAATGACTTTTCCCTTGATGAACAAGGGTGATTCACATCCCTGATTTTGATATGCAAGGACGTGGAAATCTTCTTAACCTAAGAGGAGAAAAAGTTTCTGCCAAAGGATGGATTGTCAGGCCCTTCCCCATGTGCATCATGTTTCTAGTAAGTTCTGGATAAAGCTATGCTAAAGGTATAAACCAATTTGTCCAGATCAAAAGCAAGTCCCACTTTGTGATTCCAAAGTCCTTGGCTCATGCGCTTTCATCAGCATATTCTTCCAAAAAATAAATAGCAAAGTAAATTATGTCTCTTTCTGCCCATATCCTCAGTGTCCAGCATATGGTAATATTCACTAAATATTGTGTTGAAGAAGTGAGGAAATGAATATAAGTTGGGCTTAGCTCATAAACCCTTTGTTCTGCTCAAAACCTTTGCCAACTGGTTCAGGCAGTTACAGTATCTATTAGGCAAGACCTTGAGCAGTGGGGCTGCCCAGTTCAAATCTTCATTTAGCACTGGTTAGTGGAATAATCCATCTCCAATCTCAGCCTACATCACCTAACCCTGATTTGTCCCTGAGCACAAGGAGGTCCCTGACATGAGTCTGAATGGCAGGCTTCACTGACCCCCACCAGTTCCATCGGCCTCACCCATCTCTGCCTATAGGCTCTGAGTGACAGGAGCTGAGGACTGAAATCGTCATCCTTTCACAGAACTAGGGCAGAAGGCACAAAACCATCTGCTTAATGGTCACGTGGCAACAGATAACATCTCAAAAGTCCTTACAGTATATTACTTCACTGATGAAGATGGATCACACGTAAGCAGCGATTCTTGATCTCTACAAAACAGCTCATCCACAGCAGGACAATCTCAGAGATAAGGCAAACAGCAGCAAGCTGGTCTGGGACTGTGAAAATGCCTGCCGAGATGTGATTTATGTGAAAATAAATAAGGTGGGTCACTCCTTTATCATCAAAAATAAGTGGATTCTTCCTGCGACAGACAAACTGAGGATGTAAACAGACAACCCACTTGCATTATTACTTATGCTGTTTTTCTTTACCAAGAGCCTGCCTGAGATGTGGGTTTGCAAATAAAATCAACCCACTATTATTCTGGACTGATTATTCAATTGGGGGGTGGGTGGGTAAAAGAGGACAGCGCTGCCTTCTTCTTCCATCAGATACCTTCCTTGTGGCTATTTCACTGACTGCATGAGGGGACAAGAGAGGAAATCAATGGGAACCAGTTTCAAACCCAGCAAACCAAGGGGAAGAGCATTGATTTAAAACATGAATTAATCAGCAATAATTCATGGCATCCCTACCACGCTTGGTCCTTTAGAGGGAGCTGTTAGGGCCAGAAACATTGTAAGACATGTTCCCTCCTCTAAAGGAGCACAAACAATAGCAAAAAAAAATAAAAGCAAAAGTGAAAAACAGCAAATAAATAACCATTTATTGGAACTGACTATGAATATCTTAAGAGTGCTGAGAGCACGGTTCACAAGGCAGAAATCCAGAGATGATGTGAAAACGATGCATTGGTTGACAATGTAGACTTCCTGTCAATAGAATTCTTATGTCAGAAGTGCTGAGAGAGAGAAGAAAAAGCATACAGACTTAAGATTTCTGGTGGGTATGGAAAGAATATCTGAATGATAGTTTGAACAAAGTGGGTTCTAGTTTTAGGAATGTTCCAGCATACCCTGTCACCTTAGACAAGTCATTTTCTCTCCTTATGATTTAGAATTCTCACTTGAGGAAAGAAAGGAAGGAGGAGGAGGGACGGAGTGGCACGCAGCAGTGGGAGGAGGAATCAAGAAACATGAAAAATTGGTAGTAGATAATCTCTAATGTCTCTTTCACATCAAATTTCTGTAATTATGTCTCTGTGCTTCTAGAGGTCATTCATGAACAAAGAAAGAATATTTTTAAAGTTGCCAAAAAGGAAAACTAAGAATCATTCTCATAACTCTACAATTTCTGAAGCTACTCTGTAACCGTGAACAGAGGCTACTGTCTTGGGAGCAGGGTCTCACTCTTGTAAACTTCCACATGTCTGTCTCAGAGCCTGCCCTCCCAGCTGGACCAGATGCACTGGATGCTGGAGCTTATTAAGATGCCTAATTTCCAAATGATCCCACTCACACCAGGAGGACAGCTTTGGAACAAGTGTTACATCTCAATGGCCTCACCTTATGGAACAGTTTCTTTTTATAAATGCTAACTGCAACTCATTAATTGAGAAAGATGTTACACTGAGCAGGAAAATCATTGAGTTGGGAGAATCTTGCAATTTTCTCCAGCACTTATCATGAACCAAAAGCCTTTATCTGATACATTTTGGGATGGCCTAAAGGGCAGTATAGGAGCTGAATATCACAGCTTCTGACGCAGGGGTCTGATATGAAAAAGGCCTCCTAGGTTAGAAGGGGTCAAGCATCTATGCTTAGAGAGTATGTAGAGTACTCTGGTTAAGGGCAGAGACTCTGAAGACAGGTCTGGACTAATTTATTTCTGTTTACTGTTCAAGACAGAGGGTTCTTTTTTCCCTATCATCTCAGCATCTAGGCTAGTTCTAGGCATATATTAGGTGCTCAATAAATTCATTGATATAATTTAAATCCTGGCATTACCATTTATAATGAGTAATGAGTAATGTGAGTTGGGCTACCTTATGTAACCTTTTGGAGATGTTCAATTTTTCTTTTTATTGTATTTTTGTTTTGTCTTTTTTTTGGGGGGGAGTGGTGGTAAAATGGACTATTTCAGTTAGGCTTTCCCCAAAGCAAAACATGAGAAAAGAATTTGGCTGCCCATTATTTATTTGTGAGATGATCTCAGGAAACACCAGGAGGGGAGGGGAGACATGAGAAAAGGATGGGAAAAAAGGTAGCGATGAAAAGTTATCAAGCAAGTATCATGGTGGACTGTGTAGAAGGCAGCATTCAAAGCTCTCCACTGACTGAGGGGATCATTAATCCCTAAGTGCTCATGACCTAGAGGCCCACAGGTAGGCCTCAGTGACTGGAGAAAGACCCCAGGCAAAGACATGCTCATGCTGGCAATTCAAATTCCAGCCACCTCCACCTACTGGATAGGTAAGAGGAAGGGGACGTGGGTGGGGGTATCAACAGGGTCTATTCACCAAGGAATAATAAAACCTACCTCTTGAGCTGTGGTAAGGCTTAAATGAAACAGTATACAGAAATGATGCTGTTGTTTTTAGTCACTAAGTCGTGTCCGACTCTTTGCAACCCCAGGGACTATAGCCCACCAGGCTCCTCTGTCCATGGGATTTTTCCGGCAAAACAATAGTGAAGTGGGTTGCCATTTTCTTCTCCAGGGATCATCCCCTGCATTGGTAGGCAGATTCTTTACCCCTGAGCCATCTGGGAAGCCCATATAGAATTGACCTGGCATTATCACTGCCCTCAGCACTATGCCTCCACTTCCTGAGGGCTTGTTCCTGTTATGTGAGAACAAGGAGATGCTGCGGCTCTTCCCTAACACCCCTGGAAGGCCATGCCAAGTAGATGAACACTACCCCAAGGCCATCAGAAGAGGTCCAGAGAGGTTCTTGGAAACTGACAACGAGTACCAGTATATTAAAGGCTCTGAGAATTCCTGCAGTTAAGAAATCCTTTAATTAAACTAGAAATCACCAAAGTTACTCAACCATAGTGCTCTTTTTCTATAATGCTTACCAACTTTCTCTGTAACGTAGAATTCCAGGAAGCACATTTCAGGAAAAGAAGGCCTGAGACTGATGAATTTTACCCAGGAAACCATTCCATAATTTTCAGCTCACCCACCCCCACCAAATTATGCTGACAAATAGGATGCTTGCTTACTTCCACCCAAATCCTCTGATTTCACCTCCTTTCTTTGTGAACTCAAACCCATACTGATGATTCCCTTACTTTTCATTTCTTAGGCTCATGCTGGTGTTAGCTTTCAATTTGAAATTACTCTTTCTGACACCCTTATGTTCAGCTCATGCCTCCAAAAAAAGGGCTCCTTGCAAGCTGTCTGAGGTTGGTCGGTGGTTACCACATCATCCTCCTTTAACTGGCAGTTACCTCCAGTCCTGGCTCTGCCACTTATTACCTGTGAGAGATTAAATAATCTTTCCAGTATCATTTGTAAATGGGAAAATGACTCGAGTCCATAGGTTGCTATAAAGATTGAATAAAATATAGCACAAAGTATCCAACACTGTGGAGCACACAGCTGACACTCAATGAATGTCATCGGCCTTTCAAATCTCCTGTGTGAACCCCTCCCACAAGGATTCTGACTTGAGTTCTTATTGACTCGTAATTGTCATGTGAAGAGAAAAATGGATGAGAGCAGGTAGGGATACTGCCTGAATAAATCAAGCTATTTGGTGATTACCTGTATCTATATGGGCATAAAGTCTGCCTGCTAGTTTCTGAGCTCTCAAAAGTGTGTGATTCCACTCAAATCCCCTAACGCCAGAATAATCCTGTGCAATGAAAAGTAAGGTTGTTGTCCAGTCACCAGGTCATGTCCAACTCTTTGCGACCCCGTGGACTGCAGCACGCCAGGCCTCCCTGTCCCTCACCATCTCCCAGGGTTTGCCCAAGTTCATGTCCATTGAATCAGTGATGCCATCCAGCCATCTTATCCTCTGTTGCCCCCTAACTAGTTAGGCAGGTAGAAATAGAAAGGCAGATGATTGGTAGATAGATCTATTTTTGCACAGCTATCTATAGGTACATAGATAAATATTTTGTTCAATAACTGTACACTGAGGGCCTGCTGGTGCCAGGCATTATACACTGTTCTGTGTAGCAATGAATAAGACAGACATGATCCCAAGCCTCAAGGAATTACCATCTAGAGGGACAGACAGACTATAAGAACAAGCAACCAACCAACCAAACAATTACAAATTGCTACCCGTGGTCACAAAGCAAACAGACTTCTCAGTTCAGTTCAGTCGCTCAGTCGTGTCCGACTCTTTGCGACCCCATGAATTGCAGCACGCCAGGCCCCCTGTCCATCATCATCTCCTGGAGGTCACTCAGACTCACGTCCATCGAGTCCGTGATGCCATCCAGCCATCTCATCCTCGGTCGTCCCCTTCTCCTGCCCCCAATCCCTCCCAGCATCAGAGTCTTTTCCAATGAGTCAGCTCTTCGCATGAGGTGGCCAAAGTACTGGAGTTTCAGCTTTAGCATCATTCCTTCCATGGGGGCCATATTAGACTTTGTGGCCAGCCAGACATACCAGGCCTTTCTAAGGAGGTGAGAGATGGGTGAGAACTGAAGCTGAGGAAGAGCTGCCCCAGGGTGAAGCAGCTGCACCTCATCCAGCGTGGGGAGGGGCAGGTGCAGTGTTCAGAGCCCGCAAGCGGTGAGGACACCTCCTGCCTGCGGTCGGCGGGGCTGGAAGAGGGAAGGAACACCCAATGGCAGGCCTTGGAGGCCATGTGGAGAATACTGGGTTTTAGTCTAAGAACAAGGGAAGGCATAGTAGAGTTTAAAAGCAAGTGAATGACATGATCAGACTGAAAGAAATTTGGCATTTTAAAAGATTCCTGGAAATGGTTAGAGAAGGAAGATGCATGGGAGGTTCTTAGAACAGGCTTTACCACCAGCTATATATTGGTCTCCAAAAAGCATGATTTTCTAATATGAGAAACACTTACAGTGGGTCAGATACCTTTCTAAGCGTTTTTAAGGAACTCATTTCATTCCCTCAAAACTATACAAGAGGGGGGCAGTAATTTCTCCCCATTATACAGATGCAGCAGTTGAGGCACAAAGAGGTTAAAGAGTTTGCTCAAGCCCACCCAGCAATTAGGTGATGGAGCAGGGCTCACGGCTAGGCAGTCCTGATCCTGAGGTCAACAACACTCTTGCACTGTTTTACTTTCCCTAGATCCATGACTGGTAGCCGCTCAGGCCTCCTCTCCCCTTTACCACCCCTTCCACCCAAGAGATTTCATCCTGTATAATCCTGAACCTCAACTCAAGGATCTTCCTTCCCCATATCATCAGCACTAAACCTGTAAGAAGAAGCTATGCAAAAACAGGACATGGGCTAAGTATCTCACATCTTAAAATTCTTAACTAAAACCAAATGAAAATGGGAACTCTAGTTCTGGAAAAAAATATTATAAAACCTTGACAAATTACAAATAATAATATAACTAATTTGTGAGGGGAAAGGATGTGGGAGGAAATGTAAATGTGGCAATTTTCTCTCCTTTCACAGCAGAAAGTTCATCCTTATTACATCAAATTAAAAAATAAAGTTAAAACATGACTCTACTTCCATTAGTTTTCCTAATTGCATTCTCCTAATCACACCCACAGCCTTAAGGAACTAAAAGTTACCCTGTTTAGCAATTCCTTCACTTCAATTTTTCCTATTATATTCAAATAAATTTAAATCTGACATTTTTATTTTTAAAGCAGCATATGCAGTATGAGCTCATTTCATAGAAATTTCTGTTTATCTAACATTCCTTTATCTACAGAGAGATGTCTAAAATGATCTTTACCTAATGTTGTCAAAAATTTTATGACGCTTTAGTTTGATGTATTCTTTGCATTTTCTCTGCTGCTTCCATTTCTTTTAAGTGACAGTGTGTCATTTTTATAAAAATTATTTTAAAAATTACTTTGTAAACATATAATTAAGATATCTGGACTTCTTTTTCTTGATCTCATAAAATAAGATCTTCATGTTGGAATAAAATAAGAGCTTATCTTGGAGGGACTGGAAGCAAGTTCAGGGTTTCTGGGGAAGCAACATGCCAACCAAAATCAAAGCCCGTTATCCTAAGGTCAAGTTCCTCAGGGACGGCCAAAGGCTGGAAGGTTCTGAACAGGACACTGCAGTGTCCTCCAAGCCCCAGTGTCTTGCCCGTCATCCTAAGGTCAAGTTCCTCAAGGATAGCTAAAGGCTAGGAGGTTCTGAACAGAACACCTCCATGCCCTCCAAGCCCCACTGCCTTTAATGGGAACAGCATCCTGGCACCTTCTCCAGGACCAGGGCAGTGAGCCACAGCCTCTGGTCACCTGCATCCCAAATGGCCCAGCAAGGTCCTTCTGCTCAGCAATGAACTGCCTCTATTATCCTAGCTTCTAGGGCCCCGTGGGTCGGGGGCAGGCAGGAAATGAGCTAGGAGAGAAGGATCTGCCTAGAGAAGCATGTGATCACATCAAAGGAGTACAAACAGGCCCCACCCAGGCAAGAGCCCAGAATTTAACAAGCTCAGAGAAAACAATCAGGAATAAGTGGAAAGACAGAAATGAGACTAAACAAAAGAAAAAGCGCTGAGAGAGAAGAAAGTCTGAGTCAGGTCATTGTCCTTGAGACTCCTCATTGAATTAAAAGGGCTGTGCAAAACGAGAGGAAAACGGAAAACGAAACAGGCAGAGCAAGTGAAAAATAATCCTAGCCATAGGCTCAGGACTAAAGGAGGTATTTCCTTTGATCTTTGCAAAGACTCCCTTAGGTAGCAAAGGCAAGAGCTCCTGTCCTTTTTACAGGTTGTTTAAGGTCGACCAGACTGGCAGGGGCCCAGCCTGGACCACAGCTGGGTCTCTGGACTCAACTTGCAGGGCTTCTCACCCTTGATTATTGGGCTGTGGGCTCTCCTCTCTCGTCACCTTCTCACAGAAGAAAGACTTGGATGAATCTGATATTATCCCACAGTCCCTCCTCCACAGGTCCTAGCCTACTGTGGCTCTTTCCCTTCCTCCTTCACAGGGATCAAAACTATACTGACTCGAAAAACATGTAGAAAAATCCCATTTATGGCTTCCTGACAAGCTGTCCTACTGAAACAATTCCCAAAAAAAGTTAAGTTTCTTACTTGGGTTTAATGCAAGTCCAGATGAAGCTTTGGTAATGCTTAGTATAATTTCATGGGAAGAAGGGGTTCAAGGGGATGGCTCTCTTTAGGAGACAGTGGGTAGGAGTCTGTGTTCTGGATATTGTAGCCCAGCCCCAGTGTATAAGTATTGTAAGTAATCCTCACACTCCCACCCCATCCTGCAAGAACTATGTCAATAACCTTGACCCACAGAACACCACCCCTCCTATCACTGTGGGTTTAGATGAAAGAATTATACGTTAAAAATAACAACACTGTATAAATGTTCTGCTATGTGAGTATTTTCCCCATTCCTTTTTAAAGCAACTGACTTGGTATATAAATCACACTATGCTAAGGAATATACGACACAGCTGTGAATTACAAGGTCATAATTTTGCCAGCATTTTAAGATGCTACCAGAAGCCATCTAAGGCCTGAAGAGAGCTCTCATACATTTTGATTTTTTCCTAAGCCCCCAGAATGGCATTCTAGCTCAGTTTTTAAAATATATGACATTTCTTGCTTTTGTATTAGGAAAACACAAAAACAATCCAGTACCTCCATCTCCTCCCTTCCTTCTTTTCTTCTACTATATCTCTGCCTTTACTCTTTCTTTAAAAAAAAATTATTTATTTAGCTACACCAGGTTTAAGTTGCAGCATGTGGGGTCGAGTTCCCTGACCATGGACTGAACCCGGGCTCACTGCATCAGGATCACAGAGTCTCAGTCACTGCTCCACTGGGAAGTCCCCTCTCCTTCTTACATTACTGTCCCATATCTTTTGTTCACTCATTCATATATTAATTCGCCTGACATTGAGGGTTTCTTTTACTAACTTCACAAAGGCCTAACATAGTGCCTACAGCATAGTAGGTACACAATAAAGGTGTGTCAAATGAAGCAAAATGAAGTGAAAGGAAGGCGTGAGTCAACAAGTAAGTGGATGGATTCCATCTACTGTGCATCTGTACGAGGTCGTCAAAGAGAAGGAACATAATCGGGTTAACAGGGAAGGCTCTCCTCGAATTTCCTGATCTTTCTCAAAGAGGGCTTCAACCAGCCTGCCTAACTGGGGGCAAATCCATTTGAGTTACTTTTGCCACCAGTGCAGATCCATCAGCTACCCCCCACCACACACACACACACACATACACACACACACACTCAGAAATATCCAGACTCATCTACTTGCTGGCTCCCCAAAGAAGCAGGCAAACTCCTCCCCCGGCTTACCTTATGCTCTTTTCTGGAACACCCCTCCCTTTCCCCTCCACTGAGTCAGACTCCAGCTACGCTTTAAGGCTCAACTCAAATCCCATTTTCCTAGCAAGTTCCCGTGGAACAGGCACAGCTCTCTGCTTTCAACGGCCGCACAAAGGGGGCTCCCTAAACAGAGAATAATTCCCCTCATCTAAACATACATCTAAACATAAACTGGTCAACACTTAAGAAGGCAGAGCCATGCTATGGTTCTCATATCAGAGTAGGGAGGTGACTGGAAAAAACAGCCTTAATTCCAGCCCTAGCCATGTCACTTTCCAGGTGTGAGACGTGGGACCAATCACAGACCTCTTGGAACATCCTTATCCACACCTACCGAACTAGGGAGAGAAAGAAGCCCTACTCACAGAGTTGGTTAAATACAACAGCATTCACAAAATGCTTTCATGCAGCGGGACAGTCATAGAAACATGTTTCTCATGAAGACACGCCAACTGAAGCCATCCCGTGCAGCCCAGTTTGTCTTTGTCATGGAGGCCACTCCTCCCCTATATACACTCCTTTGGCAATGAGACTTCTTTCAAGCTAAGAATTGAATGTTCAAGCAGAAGACTCAACAACCCATAATTCAGGCCTGCTATCATTCTCGCCACCAAATTGCACAGGGAGCTGCCACCTTGCTCTTGACTTACAACCCTATTTTTCTAGGAGGCCCAGTTTCTCCAAGGCTCTTTCGTCCACTCAATAAGGCTGGCCGCGGGCTTGGCTGGTGCCGCTTAATGATGGAAACATTGTCTGCCTGCTCCTCACCCACGTGATGGTCCTCAAGGACAGATGTGGGGTAGGGAAATAAACAACAGCTGTTTTGCTGATGCCGCATTCATTCACTCAGGGCAAGGTGAGCAGGACGGGGAGAATTTTTCCATTTGGACCCACTGGTATATTCCACTGCTTTTAATATTAGTTACTGCCTTGTGCTCAGACCAGATACCTGATCTGAGAAAGTCAGGCACACAAGTTTCTATCATTTAGTTACTCTCTTCCTAAAAGTTGAACTCAATGATGTGTGTATAGATATGTGTGTGTCTCATGCAATCAACATATGGGTAATATGTGAGCTAAATCAAATAAAAAATGTGTCTATTTGCATTTCAGTGCACATCTTCTCATGGCTACTCTCCAGTGCTATTATTTAACCGTTTATGTATCCCTCTGTTCTACACAACTATCCACATGCAAAGTGAAAGAGTTAGTCTGCTCAGTCATGGCCAACACTTTGCGATCTCATGAACTATAGCCCACCAGGCTCCTCTGTCCATAGAATTCTCCAGGCAAGGATATTAGAGCGGGTAGCCATTCCTTTAACCAGGGAATCTTTCTGACCCAGGGATCGAACCTGGGTCTCCCGCATTGCATGCAGATTCTTTACCGACTAACGCTTTCACTTATTAATATGTTAATTACACACACACACACTCAGAAATATCCAGACTCATCTACTTGCTGGCTCCCCAAAGAAGCAGGCAAACTCCTCCCCCGGCTTACCTTATGCTCTTTTCTGGAACACCCCTCCCTTTCCCCTCCACTGAGTCAGACTCCAGCTACGCTTTAAGGCTCAACTCAAATCCCATTTTCCTAGCAAGTTCCCGTGGAACAGGCACAGCTCTCTGCTTTCAACGGCCGCACAAAGGGGGCTCCCTAAACAGAGAATAATTCCCCTCATCTAAACATACATCTAAACATAAACTGGTCAACACTTAAGAAGGCAGAGCCATGCTATGGTTCTCATATCAGAGTAGGGAGGTGACTGGAAAAAACAGCCTTAATTCCAGCCCTAGCCATGTCACTTTCCAGGTGTGAGACGTGGGACCAATCACAGACCTCTTGGAACATCCTTATCCACACCTACCGAACTAGGGAGAGAAAGAAGCCCTACTCACAGAGTTGGTTAAATACAACAGCATTCACAAAATGCTTTCATGCAGCGGGACAGTCATAGAAACATGTTTCTCATGAAGACACGCCAACTGAAGCCATCCCGTGCAGCCCAGTTTGTCTTTGTCATGGAGGCCACTCCTCCCCTATATACACTCCTTTGGCAATGAGACTTCTTTCAAGCTAAGAATTGAATGTTCAAGCAGAAGACTCAACAACCCATAATTCAGGCCTGCTATCATTCTCGCCACCAAATTGCACAGGGAGCTGCCACCTTGCTCTTGACTTACAACCCTATTTTTCTAGGAGGCCCAGTTTCTCCAAGGCTCTTTCGTCCACTCAATAAGGCTGGCCGCGGGCTTGGCTGGTGCCGCTTAATGATGGAAACATTGTCTGCCTGCTCCTCGCCCACGTGATGGTCCTCAAGGACAGATGTGGGGTAGGGAAATAAACAACAGCTGTTTTGCTGATGCCGCATTCATTCACTCAGGGCAAGGTGAGCAGGACGGGGAGAATTTTTCCATTTGGACCCACTGGTATATTCCACTGCTTTTAATATTAGTTACTGCCTTGTGCTCAGACCAGATACCTGATCTGAGAAAGTCAGGCACACAAGTTTCTATCATTTAGTTACTCTCTTCCTAAAAGTTGAACTCAATGATGTGTGTATAGATATGTGTGTGTCTCATGCAATCAACATATGGGTAATATGTGAGCTAAATCAAATAAAAAATGTGTCTATTTGCATTTCAGTGCACATCTTCTCATGGCTACTCTCCAGTGCTATTATTTAACCGTTTATGTATCCCTCTGTTCTACACAACTATCCACATGCAAAGTGAAAGAGTTAGTCTGCTCAGTCATGGCCAACACTTTGCGATCTCATGAACTATAGCCCACCAGGCTCCTCTGTCCATAGAATTCTCCAGGCAAGGATATTAGAGCGGGTAGCCATTCCTTTAACCAGGGAATCTTCCTGACCCAGGGATCGAACCTGGGTCTCCCGCATTGCATGCAGATTCTTTACCGACTAACGCTTTCACTTATTAATATGTTAATGTGTAAATTTAACCCAATTACTTATTTATGGACAAATTTTACTCATTTACATATTTATGTATAAATATGAGGGTATACTGATATACATTTTACATACATATATTTAAAATACACTAGGTTCAATCCCTGGGTCAGGAGAATCCCCTGGAGAAGGAAATGGCAACCCACTCCAGTACTCTTGCCTGGAAAATCCCATGGATAGAGGATCCCGGTAGGATGCAGTCCATGGGGTCGCAAAGAGGCAGACACGACTGACGACTTCACTTTCACTTTTAGATATTAAATTATATTTAATATATGTTAATCTGTTATATACATTGTTATACGTGCATGCATGCTAAGTTGCTTCAGTCCTGTCTGACTCTATGTGACCCTAGGGACTGTAGCCTGCCAGGCTCCTCTGTCCATAGGGTTCTCCAGGCAAGAATACTGGAGTGGGTTGCCATTTCCTTCTCATTGTTATATATATTGTTATATATCTCATACTCATCAAAGACTTTAAGACTTTACACTCCTGTTGAAACGGGTATTTTTAATTCCCCCCTTCATAACCAAAATAAGCTACTCTAGGCTGAAAGTATGTTTTATGTTTTACAGTATTCCATGCAAGGCAGGTGCAGAGCTAAGATTAATACATTATCTGTTGAATCATGTATTAATTTCAAATTGCATCCCCAAATCCTGCTTTCTCTACCTTTTTCCAGGCTCCAAGAGGTACATGGAGTCTAGTCAAATTGTTATTACTTTGGTCCCAGTTAAAAGCACCCCAAACCAGCACTCTGAGTAGCCCCATTCCAAGTATCCTTTTATGTAAAATGAACCATAATCCTATAAGCGAGGAACTGTAAAACTGACGGCAGCAGGGGAATTACTCCCCCATGCAGATAATGCCGTGGACCCAACGGTTCTAACAAGCAAAGAAAAGCTCTCAGACAATTAAGCTAATGTTTAAGGCCATTTGCTCCGAAATCCCCAAAAGAATTCTGAAAGGTGCAAAACTGTTGGTGATGGAGAAATAAACCATTAGTTGGAATATAATAGATTATTGTATTAAAACTGGCCCAAAACAGACAAACAAGAAAAGTATTATGCAAAACCTTTTAGTGTCTAACCTTAGGTTACCTGTATCATTACTAATATTTTCCTAGATGACTTTCCATTGTCAGAAATTCAGACAGAGTTTTATTGTTTTCTGACTACAATGGACAGATAGTATCTTTGCCTCTAGTTTTGATCACGATGGAGACTGGGAAAATCCAAGCCAATTGAGAGGAGCTAGGAATGGTTTTTTCTAAATACTTTTACTCTCTAAGGAAATTATCTAAAAACACACAGAAAGACAAATATCATGTAATATCACTTGTATGTGGAATCTAAAAAGAAAGATACAAATGAATGCATTTACAAAGCAGAAATAGACATGGAAAAGAAGCTTGCTGTTATCAAAGGGGAAAGTGGAGAGGGTGTGGATAAATTAGGAGTTTGGGATTAACATACATGTGCGTGTATGCTAAGTTACTTCAGTCGTGTCCGACTCTGTACGACCCTATGGATTGTAGCCCACCAGGCTCACTCCTCTCTCCATGGGCTTCTCCAGGCAAGGGTACTGGAGTGGGTTGCCACGCCCTCCTCTAGGAGACCTTCCAGACCCAGAGATCAAATCCACGTCTCCTGCATCTCCTGTACTGCAGGTGGAGTCTTTACGACTGAGCCACCTGGGTAGCCCCCTTCACATACACACACTACTACATATAAAATAGAGGACAAACAAGGACATACTCTATAGCATAGGGAACTCTACTCAATATCTTACACTAACCTATAACGAAAAGGAATATGAAAAAGAATATATATGTATTACTGAATCACTTTGTGCTATACTGGAAACTAATACAGGGATTCCCTGGCAGCTCAAAGGGGAAAGAGTCTGCCTGCAATGCAGAAGACCCAGTTCGATCCATGGATTAGGAAGATCCCCTGGAGAAGGAAATGGCAACCCACTCCAGTATTCTTGTCTGGAAAATCCAAATCAACTATACTTCAGCAAAAAAATAAAATGTAAGAAAAAATGGAAAATAAAAAACATAAAAAATAAAAGTCAACGGCAGAGGTTATTTTGGGGGTCTCTACCTAGGCTTCTCTGGAGGCCCAGACAGTAAAGCGTCTGTCTACAATGTGAGAGACCTGAGTTCGATCCCTGGGTTGGGAAGATTTCCTGGAGAAGGAAATGGCAACCCACTCCAGTACTCTTGTCTTGAAAATCCCATGGAGGGAGGAGCTTGGTGCAGGCTGTTATACATGGGGTCGCAAAGAGTCAGGCACGACTGAGCAACTTCACCTTACCTAGACTTCCATGCCAGCTCAGTTGTGAAAAAGTCCGCCCACAACGCAAGAGACCTCGATTCAATTCCTGGGTTGGGAAGATCCCCTGGAGAAGGGATAGGCTACCCACTCCAGTATTCTTGGGCTTCCCTTGTGGCTCAGCTGATAAAAAAATCTGCCTACAATGCAGGAGACATGGGTTCGATCCCTGGGTTGGGAAGATCCCCTGGAGAAGGGAAAGGCTACCCACTCCAGTATTCTGGCCTGGAGAATTTCAAGAGTCGGACACAACTGAGCGACTTTCACTTTACTTCACCTAGATGAGAAATATCTGGAAATTTTAAAACAATGGTTCTTAACAGAATTTGTGAAATTTGCATGGAAAATAAAAACCAATTCCATTCTGCAATGGGCAAAGAATGAGAGCGAGAACTCTCAGGAAGTTTTTGAGCACTAGCTAGGCGAACTGACAGTGCAAACATCACTCCATCTATATGGATTTTCCAATCTGAAAATGGAGAATGTTGGAAAGATGCTTGTGACATTTGAAAGGTGTAGGCTGCAAATCCCTAATTAATTCGAGAGTGCCTCACATATATTAATGAAGTGGACAGTGTGGTTCTTATTTACTACACAGTCATGACTCATCCTTCAGAGATCCGACCTGCTGAGGGTAATGATCTTGTCTCTACACCGGTGACTAATCATCATTCTGAATGCCGAGAGAGGCTGGTCATTCCAAGTCTTTCCCCACTTCTTTCCCCAAAGAAGTACAGAAGTAATTATTCCTGTTTTACAGATACAGGAATTAAACCTTATGATGAGAACTCTCTTAAAATTCACCAAAGAAGGAAGCACAAAATATCCATTTACCCTCTCCTAAAATACCGCCTCCTTCCTATTGTCTGTGAGGGGGATGGTACCATTCATGAGGGGACATCCAAGCCAGTCATTCTAGACTTTTTCTACCTCCCTCGTCCTCCACACATCCATCAGCCACAAGGCCCATCAGGGTCTTTTCCCTTAATGTTTCTCTTGATGTCCCCAACCCCTCCATAACTCCTGCTTCTCCATTAAGGAACACAGACTTCTCCCCGAGATTCTGATTCTCAAGCAGACCCTATCTCCAAGCTAACTCCCTCCTGACTTCCCTCCACAGGGTGTTCTCCACATGCTTCCCTGGAGACTGTGGATTCTAAAAGATTTTCAGAGAGACAATTCCAAGATCAGATGTGCACGCGGCAAACTACTTCACCCAAGACTCCAAGTCCTGGCAGATACGATCCCTTCCCCTAGGGCTGCCGTTCCAGGGCTTTGTCATCACATCTACCTGAAGGAGAGGGATTCGGGTCCGACAAGATAAACTGCTTCCGAGCCTTTCTTCATGTGGCTCCTTCCTCGTCTATTTCTAGGCATCGTGCAGGCCATGATGTAAAGAACTCCGTCTCCATGAACAGAACCCATGACCCTTTCCCTGTGCTGAGCTTAGGTCACTGCACTATAAATGTTTATTACATTTTTATTTTTTAAAACTTTTTATTTTATATTGGAGTATAGTCGGCTAACAATGCTGTGGTAATTTCAGGTGCACAGCAAAAGGATTTAGTCAAACATAAACACGTATCCATTCGCGCCCAAACTCCTCTCCCAGAGAGCCCGCTACATAACAGTGAGCAGAGTTCCCTGTGATCTACAGGAGGTCGCTGTTGGTTATCCATTTTAAATATAGCAGTGTATTACTGGAGAAGGCAATGGCACCCCACTCCAGCACTCTTGCCTGGAAAATCCCATGGACAGAGGAGCCTGGTGGGCTGCAGTCCTTGGGGTCGCTAAGAGTCGGACACGACTGAGCGACTTCACTTTCACTTTTCACTTTCATGTATTGGAGAAGGAAATGGCAACCCACTCCAGTGTTCTCGCCTGGAGAATCCCAGGGACGGGGGTGCCTCGTGGGCTGCGGTCCATGGGGTCGCACAGAGTCGGACACGACTGAAGCGACTCAGCAGCAGCAGCAGCAGTGTGTTACACTTTTATTTTTTAGAAGTATCTTCTTTAATATATGCTAAACCATCTGAAGACAGACACTGTGTCTTATTTCTGTTATATGGACATTGGTTGGTACACAGCCTGGCACAGAGCAGGTCCTCAACAAATGCCTGAATGGAAGAACCAATCAATCAATTAAAAAGTCTCCTAAAACCTTTACTCTAACCATTAATCTACTCCTATACCAGGGGATGCTAAGCTACAGCCTGTGGACTAAATCTGACCTTGTACCTCTTTCTATACAATCTTCAAGCCAAGAGGTTTTTTTTTTTACATTTTTAAATAATTCAAAAATATTACAATAATATTTCATGGACATGAAATTAGATGAAATTAAAGTTTTAGTGTTCTCAAAGTTTTAGTGGGATATACCCAGGCCCATACTTTCACGTACTGTCTGGGAGAACTTTTCTGCTGGAAGGCAGAGCTGAATAGTTGTGACAGAGACAGCATGCCCATCCCCATAAAGCCTAAAACATTTAGTATCTGACTCTTTATAGAAGTTTGCTGATCCTTATCTTATAGAATGGAACTTGGGCAGCCTTACCATTTTATCATTTACTTAATGAATATTACCTTTCCTAAATTAATCATTCCCTTCTCTAACACGTGTATAGGTGACCCAGATGCAAGACTGTGTACATAGTCTTACTACAGCGTATCACATGGTATGGTAATTAGCTTCTTATGTTAGGCTCCTCCTCTGGGTTGGCTGAGTAGGGGACTTGATTCCTGGTTCAGTGGGAAACATGATTTATTCATCTCCATTTTCCAGCCCTCATCCTTTTGGATTTCTGACACATAAAAGTCTTTAAATTTAGTCTGAACAAAGAATCCTTGGTGGAATAGAGAAAGAGAAATGTTCTTCCCTTTGGGGTAATTATTGTTTCACTGTTAGGAATTTTAGACCCAAGAAGGAACAATATCAGTGAATATGTACAAATTACTAATTCTGTGGCTATTCTCTGAAATGGAACTTTTTAGTGCACTTAAAATTGTTCTAACTAGAGCTGGATCATTATCATTATCAAGTGTTTTGGAGGATGCTAGGGATAAAAAAACATTAGGGCCAAAAAAAGGTACCTGCCTGGTGGGACTCACAGTCTGGGTCTGGAGCAGGATAAAGAGACTAAGAAATAACCTTCCAAGCACCACTGAGATGACAAGTCTGATGGGTGCTAAGAAAAGGCACACAGGCTGACTTACCATTATATACTGATAGTTACTACCATCATTACAGATTTTCAAATCAGTGCCCAAACTGCACAACACCCAGGTTGATCTCTTTTTCTCCTTTCCCCTTTTTCCTGCCCCTAGACTCTCGGTTCACAAGCAGGTTTCGCTTTCAGACTGACTTGTGACAAGCTTCTGCTCCTTGTGTGACACTCTTCCTAATCCCAGTGCGGAGAACAAAGCCTGACCCCTGAGAGGCACGCAGGCATCAGTGCTGAATACAGGGAAGAATTAACTGATTAGGAGAAGAAACGTGGGCAAATTCCTTGGCATCCCTGGGCCTCAGTTTTCTCGTACGTAGACTAAAAGACATGTTGTTCCCAAGTCCCTCTGGTTTTGCTCTCTGTGATTCCTCACATCCTGAGAGCCAGCCCCCATCTGGCTTTCTGATTCACTCATTTCCGTGGACATAAGGCAGCCTCCGCCTGCCTCTGCAGCCTGATGCATCGTCTCCTGAATGACACATGAACTCTGCCCAAGGCGACGCGGCCCACGCCAATCCATTCCACAGATCACTGCTGACAGAGCACAAGGAATATACCTTGGGGTTTCAGTCAAGGTCTGCTCAAGGTCTTCAGCGTAAAGGGTGGCCGGGCTGAACACGCACCAGCAGAGAAGGGAGATGACGTGGGCTTCATAAACTGGCCCATGAGAGCTAGGAATCATGAAGATTTCCTTCCCACACACACTTTTAGATCACAACTTTGACATGGGCAGCTATTTTAAAAGACACACAAACACACATGAATCAGCCCCCGCTTGTCCTCCTGCACACACACACACACACACACACACACACACACACACACACGTGATTGTTTTTACAAGATACTGGAACCTATGGGGCTCTGAAAGCCTAATTCTAGGATGACTCCAGAGCTCTTTCCCCACTGGAAGCTGTTGTTTTCCTCTGCTGCTGCTGCTAAGTCGCTTCAGTCATGTCCGACTCTGTGCGACCCCGTAGACGGCAGCCCACCAGGCTCCCCTGTTCCTAGGATTCTCCAGGCAAGAACGCTGGAGTGGGTTGCCATGTCCTTCTCCAATGCATCCTATGGAAGTGGTTTGGTCAAAAGGAGATTTCCACCCATGGGTACCTGTTTTCCTTGTCCTGTGAACTATCTCCTTCAACAGCAGACAGAGCCAGATAACTGAAGTGCCCCTTCACCAACCACAAAGCACCCAGGATTCCTGTTAGCCCTGGAACAAAACGGCCAACTGCTCCAGTGCATTTCCCCCTGGAAAACTCTAAACTTGCCATAAGGCATGAGGGCAACCAGAGTTCTGCTTTTCTTTCTGTTGGAGCTCTCACTCCTTTCTGGCTTCTTCCCATCTTTTTTTTTTTCCATCTAAAATATATATTTTTTTCAACTTGGCTGAGATAAAGTCTAGCTAGAGAGTCAACAGAAATGACATAAATGTCATAACAGGAGAAAAAAAAAACTCTCTCTTCCCTGAAATGAGTTGATGCAACTCACGATAAAAAAAAATTCACCATTTTTTCAGTCTCTTTTCATATTATTCTGCATCTACTAGAGGACCGAAAGCACATTATATGAAAAGCTCTATTATCTTTTATAGAAATGACCTATGAAACCCACCCAATGGTAATCAATGGTAATATTCTGCCAACTCACCTCCCAGGAGGAAAGAATGAAATAACAATAGTTACTAACACAGCGGCGTCTCATTTCAACACTGCAGTTCTGTTTCATATATCGGTGTTGCTATATTAAAGTATATGTATTATGACTACACTCAAGTTTATTAATAAAGTTCCTATTTCTGTTTAGGTTTGACAAACATGTATATTCAGAATCTGTGCATTCTTTCATTTTGGGAAGCTAGCAGCTTGATGTACAAAAAGGAAAGTGGCAGATCATTTCAATATTTCTTTCAAATCCCAAACCAACTCAGTCAAAAGATGGGAGGAAAATATCCTCCTGGGCCTAACAAGATTATACAGATGAATATGCTGAAGGACCAATTGAAGATGGTCCTTCACTTTAGTGAAACAGGTAGGATATTCACTCTGGAATCAGGCTAGAATTTCTCTCCTTGACCTGCCCTGGATATCCACTGAGATTTGGTTTTTTAAGGTGAGTGGTTGTAGCACATGCTTAGCCTAAATACATATGCCGCCTTCTCAAAATCCTAGCTATTGCACTGACTGTCATCTTTTGGGGGCTCTCCACATAGTACAGAGACCCTCTGAGGAACGGGTTATCTTTTCAGCCAAGGTTAGTTAACCAGGATTCAGGAAAGCGCCGATTCGGAGGACAGGCAGCTCCTGTAGCGTCCATTCCTACTTTCTCTCACTAGGGGGCAGCACTGCACAGCAAATCTTTTTGCAGAACAGTGGCCTGGAAAAGGCAGCGGTGCTGAAGTAAAGGGCTGCAGAGAACCTCTGAGTTACTGAAAGGACAGACCCTATGGGCTAGTGAGTGCAGGGAAAAGTGTGTGGCATCTGCATTTCTCACAGGTCCCTTTGTGTTTGCAGTCCCTTCCTCTCCACCAGACTAGGAGTGCTTTGCCTAATGGGAGGGAAGCAAATGCATTATCACCTAAGATGAATTTAAAAAAACCAAAAACTCAGGATAAGAGGTCTTCAAACAATGTACACATTGCTCCAATAGCCATAACATTTGGGAAAGGATTTCTGACTCGGTTTGCAAAGTCAAGTTATGAAGTCTTAAGCTACCTAAGATGTTCACCCACCGTATTAAGAATACTTAGTTGTGAATCTGCTATAACCTGGTCAGTGACACCACGTCATAGGCTTTGTAATGATACAGGTCAAGACATGTCGTAAAAGGGAATAAAGTCTAAGAAGACCATTTTGAACAAAGAAGACACCAAAATTCCTTGTGTCCCAAGCAGAGAAATAGCCTATATCAGTTTCTAAAAGGCAAGTCGCTGTGGTCAAAAATAATTGATCCAGAGGAGGAGGAGGGGAGAGGAGGAAGGGGGATGGGCAAGAGAAGGAGGAGGGGAAGGAGGAAAGAGGGGTGAGAGGCGCAGAAAGAGAGAGGGAGGGGAGGGGAGGGGAGTTCTCCCCTGTCTCTTATACACATCTGAGGAGGGGAGAGGAGGAAGGGGGATGGGCAAGAGAAGGAGGAGGGGAAGGAGGAAAGAGGGGTGGGGGGCGCAGAAAGAGAGAGGGAGGGGAGGGGAGGGGAGAAGTTGCCACTGGACATGGGAAGGTGTCAATACAGCAAAAATCGGTCAAAGAATCAGCAGCCATGCTTCCTTCAAGAGGAGTATTCACTCCGCAGCTAGAGACCTCCTTTACCTGGCAGGCTTCACTCATCTGCCATCTTCCTGTCCCTGTAAACAGTTGGGTTTACAAGCTGGGCTTTACGGACTTGTCTTTCCCACCTTAGGGGAAAGACAATCTACTCAGTTTAAACTCCAAGGCCAGCACAGCAACACATCACAGTTGTTTTAAGGTTTGTTGAGTGGATAAGAGAAAAATAATAAAACAATGGCCAATATAATAGTTTCTTAACTAGGGCTGAGATTAGCATAAGGCAAGTGAAGAGCCCAGTGAACAAAATCTAAGAAGGTGCTGGCTTCTAGGGTCAAGACCTCCTCCTAGTTCGCTTTCTACCACATGCCAGTTTCGCTTATGAGCCTCATCTGCCTGAATGGGTTTTTGAAGATTTCCATCTCTTATCACATATAAGGGTTAGCAGTGAAGAGAGATTGAGTGTGGGGTAGAGGGGAGCCTGCACATCCATTCCATCACTCAGTCATGTCCAACTCTTTGCAACTATGCACTGTAGCCCACCAGGTTCCTCTGGAATTTTCCAGGCAAGAATACTGAAGTGGTAGCCATTTCCTACTCTAGGTTATCTTCCCTGTCCAGGGATCAAACTCCGCGTCTCCTGCATTTCCTGGATTGACAGTCAGATTCTTTACCACTGCGCCAGCTGGGAAGTTAGAACAGTGATTACCTAGTAGTAATTAAAAGCTTGGGCTCTGAGATCACAAAGCCCTGAGTTCAAACCCTTACAGTATCACTTGCAGAAATCATACTGCTAAGGAGATGGTATACCTTCCTCAGTTCCAGGTTCTTCCTCGTAGGGCTGTTAAGAGGATGAAATGAGACATGTGCAGAAAGAGCTTGGGCTTTTACCTGATACAGAATACATGGTACCTCTAATGAAAATGACAGCAAAAGTAAAATTTCACATCATTACTAGAATGTCACTGATATCAGAGGAAAATTCATGCCTCTGAATTTATCAAACTGATTAGTAGTTTACTGTGTGCAAAACTGCATGAGAACTTTAGAGGAATGTACAAGAATATAAAATGTAGCTGCTGATCTAGAGGGGTCAGATCACAAGCTTTCTGTAAAAATCCAGGTAGTAAATTGTTTACAGATTTTGTGCGCCATTAGTCTTTTATTGCCAAAGACAATATGTGAATGAATGGGTGTGGCTGTGTTTTAATAAAACTTTATTTACAACAGGCAGCAAGCCAGATTTGTCCATTCCTGATCTAGTTTGATAAGCGAGGACTTGTAATATTCCTTATAAAAACACAACCAATATCAGAAGATCGCCCATTCAAGATTCAGATGTTAATGGCTTTAGAAGAGGCCAGATCTTAACTGGTTGAGTTCAGGTAAGTGTTTAGAGAGGACAGCTAGATAGGGAGACTGCCTAAGTCATGGAGATGAGATATATCTGTCACTGGTCTGGGGTGGCACTCAGTAGTTCTGGTTGGAGAAAAGAGGGGAGAAATTCATAGACAGGCAGACAACAGGAGTGGAAAGGGAGGATGGATAAGAATATAAGGGTCAAAGACTGCAAGACTGAATTTTTACAAAAAGGAACAGTTTGCTGTGCCCCTAGTCTGTCCAGGAGGCTGTTTTTCAATCCACCCAGGAAATAATGAAGTGCACAGCACCCTTTGTGGGGTGGGTTGCTAAATTTTCATCTGGGAAGACAGAAGTTGGATTTAGTCATTGTCATATGGGAGCAAAGCAGTGTCATGCTGGTATTTGGTATTTATTTCTAGTAATACAATGTGTTTCATTAAAAATGGAGCTCTGCTCATTTGACCATTATCTGCCCTTAACTTTTGCCAGGAGGCCAAAGTCTAGGCCTGGACATCTTAGTATCTCCAGGTGGGGTGACTTGGGAAGAATATATGCTAAAATAAATCACCCTGGATGGTGAGGAGAGGCAGGTCCTAACAGAATTTTCCCTGGAGAACCTCAGCCGAGCTACTGAGGGATACTGAGCTACTGTATCCCAGAGGAGGGAGGAGGACAGGCTCGAGGGAAAGGATGAGAAATGAACCTGGGACCTCTCTCGCCACCTCTTCTTTCCAAATCTCCAATACATCCTCTTTCTATTTTCCTTAATGAGCCAACTCTATGCCAGTTCAAGGGAATCTAGGAAGAGATATTAACCCAAACTGGCTCTGGGGGAAATATGAGTGACTAATAAACACAAACAAAGATCTTTATCTCACTAGTAACACAGGACTTGAAATATCTTAGCACAGAGTTACACATGAAAGATCAGAGGTCTTTCTAGAGAGGGCCCCTTTGTTCAAGCTAAAATTATAATGTGGACTATAATATGCTGGGTATATCTCACAATAGAAATGATTCTGATTCTAATTCAAAAAACATATTAAAATAAGGGATTACAACAATAAAGAAACTGATATTTTGGTACATAAAGATAGTAAGGTTTACTAGAATACAAGAATCCTGGAAACTGGCAGAACAGCCAATACCAGAAGTCAAGTTAGTCTCATAGTAGGCTGGCCTAGTGGCGCTCAGCGTGTGCATGAGTGTATGTATGCTCAGCCGCTCAGTTGTGTCCAACTCTTTGAGACCCTATGGTCTATAGTCCGTCAGGCTCCTCTGTCCATGGGATTCTCTGGGCGAGAATGCTGGAGCAGTTTGCCATGCTCTCCTCTAGGGGATGGAATGGAACCTGCTGCTGCTGCTAAGTCGCTTCAGTCACGTCCGACTCTGTATGACCCCATAGATGGCAGCCCACCAGGCTCCCCTGTCCCTGGGATTCTCCAGGCAAGAACACTGGAGTGGGCTGCCACTGCCTTCTCCAATGCATGAAAGTGAAAAGTGAAAGTGAAGTCACTCAGTCGTGTCCGACTCTTAGCGACCCCATGGACTGCAGCCCACCAGGTTCCTCCGTCCATAGGATTTTCCAGGCAAGAGTGGAAGTGGGGTGCCATTGCCTTCTCCGAGGAATGGAACCTGCACCTCTTGAATTACAGGTGGATTCTTTACCATTGAGTCACCAGGGAAGCCCCTCAGGGTGTGACCCAAGGCTAACAGGATCAGCCATTCCTCTGGAACTTGTGAGTGAGGCACGCTCTCAGGTCCCAACCCAGATACACTGAATCAGAAACTCTGGGAATGGGGCCCAGCAATCTGTGTTTTAACCATCCCTCCAGGTGACTCTGATGCACGCCAAAGTCTGAGAACCACTGATCTATTAATATCCAGAATATGTCACGTGAGTGTTCCAAAGCAACTATCCTTTATCATGATTGAAGGCTCTGACTCAATAGATCTGGGAAGGGGATCACAGGTACTTGCTCTTGTTTTCTAAGGTTTTCAGGCATCCAGGTATGTTTCTGATTACCACTCCTGTGGAGGGCTTCTCAAACCTGGCTGAACATTGGAATTAACCAGGGAACTCTTAAGCATTACAATGGCTGAGTTCTACCCCAGCCATTCACACTTGGTCTGAAGTACCGCCTGGCTTGGCGATAGCACGGGAGTCTCAAAGTTCCCAGGCAATTCTCAGGTATATTGCCAAGTTTACTATAATATACACTCGTGTACACTAATATATTAGTGTATCTAATATACAGTCCAACATGTATTAAAATCACCTCGATAATTCATTAAACCAAATTCCTCAGCCCCCCTGCCCAAAGAATCTATAGGTTTGGGTATGGGCCCTAGAACTTTCACTTCTAAAGAATTCCCAAGTGATGTGCTAACCGATACCGCTCTAGAGGAATATGCTTACTTTTTAGATACCTGGGATCTACTTTGGGCTGGGATGGCCAACTTTCTTCCCTCTGTTCCTCCTCCAAACTCTTATACATTTATCGTTCATTCTTCCTTATAAAGTACCCATCCAGTTAAATTATCATCATTTTTAAGGCAGAGCTACGCTCTCCCCATCTGTGGGCCACTCGTAGGAATCAGTGAGTTGCACTCAGTAAGTATTCAGGTGAATAAGTGCACAAGTGTCTCAGCACCGCATCCCAATGCTTCTTTTCTCCCTACTGGGTCAGCTAGCCAGGCCAATCCATCAGGGGCCCTGATCTCATCGAGAAGAATCAAGACATCTATTTTTCTTTTAAGATGAGGGGAAGGTAAATATCCGTCCAGTCCTAGAGATTTAGGCTGCTTGGGGAGACTGTTCCAATAATACCCCAGATGAAGTACAGCCATCTGGAGGGTGCTTGGCATCGATGGAAACCTACTGCTGAATCTGTTCCTGGAAGACATTCATTTTAGAATGTTATTTCCAATTTGGCACATCACAGAGCTGTACAAGTCAGAGAGGATTTAGAATCTCTGCTACCTACAGAGGGCATCTTATTTAAAGCATGTCCCTGACAAAGCAATATCACGGAAGCACAATTGGAAATCTCCTACAGGGGAATAATCTCTCTACATCTATAGCAGCTACTGGGACAGCAAAGCTTCCTAAAAAAAAATCTAAACTTTTATCATTCCACTTTGCTGGGGTTGCCTTCTTCAGAGCCCAGTCACAGGAACAGAACTTAATAAGTCCATTTCTCTTGTCCCACAACAGCAATTCAGTCTCAATGCCATTGCCAAGATGCATGGTGCCACTGAGGCTCCCCCACCCCACAAAATAAAAGCTCAGGCAAAGAGCAGAGCCCATAATCTCTAACATGATGGTCCATTCAAGATGGACTAACAGCAGGTAGCGCCGTGGCAAAGAAGCTGCCTGCCAATGCAGGAGACGCAGGAGACTTGGGCTCAATCTTTGGGTCAGAAAAGATCCCCTGGAGTAGGAAATGGAAACCCATTCCAGCATTCTTGCCTGGAAAATCCCATGGACGGAGGACCCTGAATGGTGGCTACAGTCCATGGGGTCACAAAGAGTCAGACACTATTGAGCACCACTACCATAGCACCATAGCCAGACCTCCTGGAATGTGAAGCCAAGCGGGCCTTAGAGAGCATCACTACGAACAAAGCTAGTGGAGGTGATGGAATCCCAGTTGAGCTGTCTCAAATCCTGAAAGATGATGCTGTGAAAGTGCTGCACTCAATCTGCCAGCAAATTTGGAAAACTCAGCAGTGGCCACAGGACTGGAAAAGGTCAGTTTTCATTCCAATTCCAAAGAAAGGCAATGCCAAAGAATGCTCCAACTACTGCACAATCACACTCATCTCACATGCTAGTAAAGTAATGCTCAAAATCCTCCAAGCCAGGCTTCAGCAATACGTGAGTCGGGAACTCCCTGATGTTCAAGCTGGCTTTAGAAAAGGCAGAGGAACCAGAGATCAAATTGCCAACATCCGCTGGATCATGGAAAAAGCAAGAGAGTTCCAGAAAAACATCTATTTCTGCTTTATTGACTATGTGAGTTGAATCATTGGAAAAGAGTCTGATGCTGGGGGGGATTGGGGGCAGGAGCAGAAGGGGACGACCGAGGATGAGATGGCTGGATGGCATCACGGACTCGATGGACGTGAGTCTGAGTGAACTCCGAGAGATGGTAATGAACAGGGAGGCCTGGCATGCTGCGATTCATGGGGTCGCAAAGAGTCGGACACGACTGAGCGACTGAACTGAACTGAACCATAGCACCGAAAGCAATAACATGGGTTACTTTTACTTATTAGGGTACTCATATGGAATAAAGCAAGAAGCTCAGAAGAGGGGGCTGAGTATTTTGGAAGTTAAAAAAAAAAAAGTTTAAAAAAGTACTTTGGAAGCTGGTAAGTTACAGAAATTATCATTAACTCAATTTTTCCAAAGAATGGAATGAGTTACTGTGCTTCTCAATTTCCTTTCCCACCTGGGAGAACCAATGCAATGCTGATAGGGAGTCTTTCTACCTTTTGTCAGGGGACTGGAGCAAGGAGGAAGCTGCATTTTCGTCTTCGATCTTATTGGACAAGACTGCTAGACCAATTTTTAAGGTGTAACTATCATGGTCACATATACCTATATCTTGAACATAGTACATTATTAAGAAACATGGGCCTTGAAGGTAGATTGTCCAGGTCCAAAGTCGCTGTCACTTACCCACTCTGTGACTTTCGGCAAGTTACTGAATCTCTCCATGCCTTGGTTTCCCCCTTTGGAAAATGACACCTATTTCACAGCATCATTGGGAATACTACCTGAGATAATGATCTATATGTACATGACATACATACATGTACAAACACAGATAACATGTATAATATAAATGTATAATATGAATGCATCCATCCCTACTCTGGTTACAGAAGAACTCTCTTTTACAGCGTGTTCTTTCTCTCCCCCCTTCTCTTTCAACCTCTCTCCACTCCCAAAACACATCTGACCCCAAAAAGAGAAGCTAAACAAAAAAAAACAAAACTTTTAATTTTCTTTATTATTTTAAATAAAATCACTGACTACAGGGAAGAGTTTGCTTCGAAGGCTCTGAGCTTCAGAGACTCTAGATGTAGGAGTTAAAAGTCCAGCAATCTCAGTTTTGGAGTAGGTGACCTCTGGGGACTCTCAAAGGCACTTTCTTCCAAACCTTGGGCACTGACCTGGAACCCCCTTGGCCATGGCGGTTGAGTCAAATCATCAGCTGCCAGGTACCTTACGGCAGGGCAAAGTCAGTCTGCCCTCCCCTCTGCTAACCATGCACTGCCCGCTTGACACGAGCTCATTTGTCCCCCTTCCCTCTTCTATCAGACTTATCTCACGCTAATCCTGCAAACTCCAGAACAGTCCTGTAGGGGGAACCAGAGTCCTTTCTTTT
The DNA here is from genome assembly GCA_006410635.1 of Cephalophus harveyi. Taxonomy (NCBI): domain Eukaryota; kingdom Metazoa; phylum Chordata; class Mammalia; order Artiodactyla; family Bovidae; genus Cephalophus; species Cephalophus harveyi. The sequence continues at coordinate 1,001,772 of SJYT01056681.1, forward strand.
CAGAGCTCAAAAGAGAGTTCAGAGTTCTGGAGATAAAGGTGGGGCTGGAGCCAGGGCCTCTATTACACCTTTTTGCCTATGCAAGACTTAAGTGCATTCAATTCAGTTTGGGTGGGGTAGTGAGCGGTTTCATTTCATTCACCATATTAGTGAATTCCCTAGCATCCATCTAAGAAAGCAATTTAATTCTTTTTGATACAGACTTTGTACCATTAGTATCCTTCCACTAAAAATAACTTCAATAAACATTTGCTAAGCTTCCACTGCATGCAAGAGTGTCCCAGCTGTACAAAAAGTGAAAAAGTTCATAGTACTTTCCGTCACAAGACTCACATCCTAGAGCAGTGGGGTCCAGGAGAATGTCTATGATGATGGAAACTTTTTATATCTCTGCTAATATCTTAGCCACTAGCCATGTGAAACTCTCAAGTATTTGAAATGTGGCTGGTATGACTGAAAAATTGAGTTTTTACTTTATTTAATTTTGATTGGTCTACATATAGATAGTCAGATGTGGCCAATGGCGACCCTCTTGGACAGCATGGTCTAGACTGGAAAACCGTGCTACTTAAGACTGGCCCCCATGATCCCCAGGCCAGAGTATCTGCATCCCCTGTAGCCTGCAGAAAGCAGAGTCTCTGATCTCACCCTATATTTCCTGAGTGAGAAACGGCACTGGAATAAGATTTCCTGGTGCCTCATCTGCACATTGAGTCTTAGGAAGCACTCTTCTAGGGAGGAATCCATTCAACAGTCATAGAAGATATATATATATGTCTTCTATATATGTACATATATATGTATGTGTATATGCAAGTGGGTCTCTCAATCTCTTGCAATCTCTCAGAGTTTTTGATTTGTTGGGTCTGGGTTGAGTTCTAAGAATCTGTGTTTCTTTATTGTGCTTTAGATGCAACTGGGGAGTGTTAAAAAAAAAAAAATGCTGAGCCTGGTCCACCTCCTGCCCCTTAACCTAGATCCTCCGATTTAATTTGTTGGAGGTTTGGCCTGAGCATCGAGAGTTTTAAAAGCTCTTCAGGGATTCTAATGGACACTGAATATGAGAACCTTCCCAGCACAGCCTAGGACAGTGGTTCTCAAAACTGGCTGGATGTCACGATGACCAGGAGGGCTTATAAAACACACATTGCTGGAGTTTTTTATTCATTGGGTCTGGGTTGGGTTCTAAGAATCTGTGTTTCAAACAAGTTTTCAGGCAATGCTGATGCTGCCTGCTGGTCTGGCAAGCCACTCACTCGGGCATTTTTTTTAAAAGCACAGGTTTTAGAATCAGACTGACCTGGGCTGAGCTCTCGATCCACTATTTAGTACCTGAAGAAGTTAACTAATCCCCAAACCATAGCTCTTTAAATTGTAAAACTAGACTTTGGGTTGCTGTGAATGCTATTAAATAACTGAGATAATGCATATGAAATGTTGAGCCCAGTGTCCGCTCTTAATAAGCAATCAAATTCATTATTCATTATTATCATTAGTGTAAGAAGAGACACCCATTCACTCATTCATTCAATAATCACAAACTGTGTCAGGCACTGCTCCAGATGCTGGGAACATGGCAAAAAAAAACCCCAAAACAAAACAAGATGGTCAAGGTCTCTGCCACACTATCCATACGACTGGACTTCTAACTGAGAAGAGAAAGCGGACTGATTATATAGCTCTTACAACACAAATCACAAGAATGAACGAAGTACAGGTCAGGGGAGAATTCGTTCCAACTGGGAGAATGGGAAAGCTTCCCCCAGGAGGCGGGGTGAGAGCTGTGCGTTCATGCAGAGAGAGAGACGATGTTCAGACAGGAAGGGGAAAACTCACTCCTGAGGCAGGCGTGAGCGAAGATGAGCAAGACAGATGCAGCCTGGTGGGGCCGGGGCGGGAAGGCTAAGGAGAAGGGAAGCAGGCAGGTAGGGCTGTGTGCACTGTGACCTGGAACAGGTGGAGCACTGCCTCCACTCTCTGCCTAAAATCACGCCCTGCTTTTGTTTTTTAAATTTCAATACGCTAAAAATTACCGAAGTCTAGAAAGTGAAACCAGCCAAAGGCTTTCATTCTTTTTTTATGTATATATTTTTTTAGTTCTTGGACTTAATTTTTTAGGAAGTATACTTTTTAATTGGAATATAATTGATTTATAATGTTGTATTAGTTTCAGCTGTACAACAACGTGAATCAGTATACATATATCCCCTCCCTCTGGAGGGTCCCTCCCACCCTCTCCCACCCTACCCCTCTAGGTCATCACAGAGTGCCGGGCTGGGCTCCCTGTACTATGCAGCAGCTTCCCTCGAGCTATCTGTTTCGCACGTGGCAGTGTCAATGCGCCAATGCTGTTCTCTCAGTATGCCCCACACTCTCCTTGCCCTGCTGTGTCCATAAGTCCATTCTCTACATGTGCATCTCTATATCTGCCCTGCAAATAGGTTCATCAGTACCATTTCTCAAGACTCCATATATATATGTGTGTGTGTGTATTAGCATATATTTGCTTTTCTCTTTCTGAATTACTTTTGCATGACAGTTTCTAGATTCATCCACATTACTACAAATGACCCAAATTTTGCTCCTTTTTATGACTGAGTAGTATTCCATTGGGTATATTTACCACAACTTCTTTATCCATTCATCTAGTGATGGACATCTAGGTTGCTTTCATGTCCTGGTTATAGTTCCACAATAAACACAGGGGTACATGTGTCTCTTTGAAGCATCATTTTCTCAGGGTATATGCCCAGCAGTGGAATTGTTGGGTTATACGGTAGTTTTAATGAACACCAAAGAATTGATGCTTTTGAACTGTGGTGTTGAAGAAGATTCTTGAGAGTCCCTTGGACTGAAAGGAGATCCAACCAGCCAATCCTAAAGGAAATCAGTCCTGAATATTCATTGAAAAGACTGATGCTGAAGCTGAAATTCCAGTACTTTGGCCACCTGATGCAAAGAACTGACTCATTTGAAAAGACCGTGATGCTGGGAAAGATTGAAGGCAGGAGGAGAAGGGGATGACAGAGGATGAGATGGTTGGATGGCATCACCGACTTGATGGACATGAGTTTGAGTAAGTGCCAGGAGTTGATGGAGAGGGAAGCCTGGTGTGCTGCAGTCCATGGGGTCGCAAAGAGTCGGACACGAATGAGCAACTTAACTGAATTGATGCTAATTTTCAGTGTTTTAAGGAACCTCCATACTGTTCACCATGGTGGTTGTGCCAATTTACATTCCTACCAACAGTGCAAGAGGGTAAGGCTTCTATTCTTGACTACTCTCCCCCAATGCAGAGGGTAGTCAATGAAGGTCCTGATATGAACTTCACCTTGCCTTTTGTGGGGTTCTTCAAGCAAGGGAGGGGCCCTTGGGACCATATTATAAGGTAGATGGACAACACAGAGACTCCTGGCACTTCAGTAAAGCCCCTGGAAGACTGACCACTAAAGGGGAGAGTGTCTGACCCGACACATGGCTTTCCTTGGAAGGACGGTGACAAGCCATTGAGCCTCGTTCACTCATCTGGCACTCTGCAATTCCATTTCTCTCCACCCTTAAGTAAACTCCCCCAAAATCAAGAAAGCATGAGATCTAAGGAAAGAGGGCTTTTAAGCAAAGGAGATGCAAATTAAATAGGTTCTTCTTCACTAGTACAGCCTCAAAGGAAAGGGAACCCACACCTCTAACTTGCTTACATACAATGATAACAAGCACATCTATCTGGTAATTCATCTGTTCTAGGAAAAGAAAGAAAAAGACCCATTGTTTCATAGAAATGCAGGGAGGGAAAAGTCTCAAGCTCCAAACAAGATCTCCCCAAGGGTCTCCTCCCATGATAACCTGGAAAAATGCAGAGTCAAGGGCCCAGAGGGCCCTAAATGCCTACAAGAGTTTATGGACTCCAACGGAATATGGAGAGCCACTTGCCGGTCCGAACAGGGCATTGGTCCCAGCTCTAAATTTTTCTGGCTGTCTATGACTTTGGGCAAGTCACTCACTCCCTCTGAGCCTCAGATTCCTATTTGGCAAAATGGGAATAATAATAATACACCTTTCGGTAGGCAGAAAGAAAAAGTTAAGTCACTCAGTCATGTCCAACTCTTTGCGACCCCATAGACTATACAGTCCATGGAATTCTCCAGGTGAGAATACTAGAGTGGGTAGCCGTTCTCTTCTCCCTTCCCCAGGGGATCTTCCCAACCCAAGGATCGAACTCTCCCACATTGCAGGCAGATTCTTTACCAGCTGAGCCACAAGGGAAGCCCAAGAATATGGGGGTGGGTAGCCTTTCCCTTCTCCAGGGATCTTCCTGACCCAGGAATCAAACCAGGGTCTCCTACACTGCGGGTGGATTCTTTACCAACTGAACTATCAGGGAAGGCAGAGTAATGGCCCCTCAGAAATACTCATGTTAATCCCCAGAACCTGTGAATCTGGTAACTTACATGACAAAAGGCAGTTTAGGTAGCAGGGGAATTAAGGGTGTCAATCAGCTGACCTTGAGATGGGAAGGGCATCCTGGATTACCCCCCCCAATCATAAAGGTCTTTAAAAGTAGAAGAGGGAGGAAGCAAAGAGAGGCAGAGAGGGAGGTGACAACAGAAAGCGAGATCAGAGAGACGCATTGTGAGAACTCCGCCCTCTGTGGCTGGCTCTGAAGATGGAGAAGTGACCACAAGGAATGTGGGTTGGTTCTGGAAGCTGAAAAAAGCAAGGAAATAGAATCCTCCTTGGAGCTTCCAGAAAGGAGCACAGCCCTGAAGATACTGTTTTGGACTGCTAACCTAGGCAACTATAAGATAATAGATATGTGTTGTATTAAGGCGCTACATTTGTGGCAATTTGTTACTGCAGCAATAGAACGCTAATGCATCTGTCTGGCAGGGTTGTGAGGCTGATCTGATGTCTGGCAAACTGTAAAACTACTTTCTTATCTGGGGTGGTATTACCATCCGTGGGCACCTGCCATTCTCCAGACGTGGTAAGCGCCTCTCCCTGCAGAATGCTCACTTCTTCCCACTCTGCCCATCTCACCTAGCATCACAAGCCTCAGCTGAGCCCCAGCCCATTGCAGAAGCCTCCTCTCTTTCCTCTGCCCATGTGAGCTTTCTCCTCCGAACTCCCACTGCCCTGACAGCCTGGACCTCGCAATTTCGGACATAATTATACAGTGGGTAGAGCTACCTGCTGTTGCTGCAGGCGTGTTTATTTTGGTTCCAAAACTAAATTGAAACCTTGGTCTCAAACAGGAACTGTGTTTTGTCCTGTTGTTGTTTTTAAGGACCTGTACTTTTTTTTTTTTTTTTATTACAGTCCTGTTTTAACCACCTTTGACACAAAGAGGCACTGCCCAGGCATACATTTATAAGCAGATACTCAATCATTTGAATTGTTCCATGACTGGACACTAACTCGTCTTTCTATTTGTTTAGCAAAGTTTTCCATTTTCTAGCAGAGTTTACTGAAAGGCCTAAGGCCAGGTCGGACACAGACTAGAGAAGCAGGTTTAGTTTTTGACCACAGTGATTGGAGCTCCTCGTCATACCCTGATCTCAGCAGTCAGAGAGGAAGTGGGCAAGGTTGGAAATCACAGTAAAACTAGGAAAGAAGGCGGCCAGGCATGTGTCTCTCTTACCCCAGGACTGAGCACACAGCAGGCACTCAGTAACAGTCAGCTAGGTGACTGGCTGATGTGTATATATCATTTTTTCCTCTACCGTCTGCCTTTAATTCTGTAAGATGCCCCTCAACAAAGACATATCCATAAACAGGAGGCACAGCCCACTGACCCACCCTGGGAACATAGTTCCCACAAGAATGAGAGAAACAGACAAAAGAGTTCTCCCCGAGCATGTTTTTCGAGTCTCAAAATAAGATCCATCTCTCATTTCAAGGTACATTTATTTTAGTGAGGCAGGATAAGGATTTTGTGAATAAGCTGGTGTGTGGGAACAGGAATTAAAATAAGCATTGACTTGCTGCCTGCCGACGTGGATGTCCTCACATCCCACTGCCTTATTTTTGGTGCCATTCTGGTTTGTTTTCTTCTCTGGGGCTTTAAAATATGATAGGGAGGTTAGAAAGCAAGGCTGTGGATGACCATGGCTTCTGTTCACAAAGCTGGTCCTGTGTGCCGGGTCACTCATTACACTTCACTGAATCCCCACTACACTCATCTCAGGTGAGTGCTATCATTATCCCCATTGGAGAGGTGAGAAGACTGAGTTTATGACCGGGAAAATGACCGTGCTCAAAGCAACCCATGAACAGTGGCTGAGCACAATGTGAACTGAGGTGCTGGAGCCCAGAATGGGGCTCTGAGCCAATCGGCTCTACTGATCAAGGACCTGCCCCCCATCTCTCTCTCTCTCTCTCTTCAGGCGGAGCAGGTCCAGCCCCCAAGTTGCTAGGATAGTCTGGGACGCAGGAGCCTCCACCCTGGCTCTGGTTCTAGAAACTGGCGGTAGATAAGGAAGACTGAGAAGGGGAGGAGCTACGAGCTGTGTGTTTTTAAGTAAGACCACTTCCCCTCCCTGCCTGCCTGAAGCAACAGGATGAGTTAGAGAGATGTCAACAGAAAGCAGTAAACGTGGCTCAGTTACTCCCAACCCAGTCCTCAAATCCCCAAACCTCTCTAAAGGGTCAGCACAGAGGCAGAATAGCATAAGAAAGTGGGCATGACGTCAGACTAGATTTTGGGTAAGGAAGGCCTTCCCCCACTCCCAAGCTACAGAATCCTGGACAAGAGAGAGAGCTCCTCTGAGCCCGCATCTCCTTATCTGTAAAATGGGAAGATAATTCCTACTTTCCAGGTTTGCTCTAGGGACCAAGTTCACATATGCAAGGGTTTATCACAGGGCCCAGTGCATAGCACAACCGGAGTAAATACTAGCTGTTTTTATTAACAGACTGTCCAATGGACTAAGATGATGCATGCAAAAAAATAAAGACTGTACTATATAATATGCAACCATGTGTTAAGAGTAGGAAGTCAAATGTGATGCAAGTTATGCTCCAGAAAAGGTAAAGGCAGAGATGTGATGGTCGTTTCGCTTTTTATCCCCCACGGGGCCAGCTGCAGCACAGTCCTCTGCTCTCGACCTGGCTTCTGAGGTGTCAAAGAACCCACTTGCCAATGCAGGAGACATAAGAGATGCAGGATCGATCCCTGGGTGGGGAAGATTCCTTGGAGGAGGGCATGGCAACCCACTCCAGTATTCTTGCCTGGAGAATCCTATGGACAGAGGAGCCTGGCAGGCCATGGGGTCGTATAAAGTCGGACACGACTGAAATGTCCGACACGACTTAGCGTGGGCTCAAGAAGCATGTCGGAGAAAGCAATGGCGCCCGACTCCAGTACTCTTGCCTGGAAAATCCCATGGACGGAGCCTGGTGGGCTGCAATCCATGGGGTCACTAAGAGTTGGACATAACTGAGCGACTTCACTTTCACACGTTGGAGAAGGAAATGGCAACCCACTCCAGGGTTCTTACCTGGAGAATTCCAGGGATGGGGGAGCCTGGTCGGCTGCCGTCTATGGGGTCGCACAGAGTCAGATACAACTGAAGCGACTTAGCAGCCGCAAGAAGGATGTGCAGATTTGGGACAGACTTCAATTTTCCTGCATTTTGTCCTAAACCTCTGCCAGCAAACGCAGTACTTTTCATTTACTAAGAGGAGGGCAGCGCTTTCTGAAATGCCCTATTTAATGGAATTATTCCTTTTACTTTATAAGCCACACCTCATGGGAATGTTCATTTTATCTCTGGCAGCTCATCAGAACAATAATTGTTTCACGGTGCAATAACCTATGTATTAAATCACAATGGGGACCTCCTTGAAATATTACTATACTGATTTCTCTTCCATAACAGGCAGACCAGTTTTGGATTTCACCCAAGAGGCTTTGTCACCAAAGAACCAAAAGTATTTCATTAAATGTGTTTTCTCCTAAAAGAGGTGAAAGGTTATTAGTAGTTATTATTATCTCATAGCCTCAAAGGTTGTTGGTCTTTGTTTCCAGTTTCAATAGCACTTGAATCCCACAGAGGAGGAGGCTGAAGGGCTGCAGTCCATAGCATCACAGAGCTGGACATAATTGAAGTGAGTGAGCACTTATGCTTCCAAACATACTATATAATTTCCTTATTTATTAGGCTTTTTTTTTCCTGTTCTTCCCCCACTGCAATGTCAGAGGGTGGGATGCCGCCTACTTTATTCACTGTTGTTTCCTAATCATATGGAAAATGTACCTGGCACATAATAGCTGCTTTACAACATTGTTCAATTCGTGAGCAAATTAAAGCATATTTTAGAGCTTTTTTTTTTTTTTGAAAAGCAACTACAACTGAAATTGAGAAATCTGTATGCAGGTCAGGAAGCAACAGTTAGAACTGGACATGGAACAACAGACTGGTTCCAAATAGGAAAAGGAGTATGTCAAGGCTGTATATTGTCACCCTGCTTATTTAACTTCTATGCAGAGTACATCATGAGAAAGGCTGGACTGGAAGAAACACAAGCTGGAATCAAGATTGCCGGGAGAAATATCAATAACCTCAGATATGCACATGACACCACCCTTATGGCAGAAAGTGAAGAGGAACTCAAAAGCCTCTTGAGGAAAGTGAAAGAGGAGAGCGAAAAAGTTGGTTTAAAGCTCAATATTCAGAAAACGAAGATCATGGCATCTGGTCCCATCACTTCATGGGAAATAGATGGGGAAACAGTGGAAACAGTGTCAGACTTTATTTTGGGGGGCTCCAAAATCACTGCTGATGGTGACTGCAGCCATGAAATTAGAAGACGCTTACTCCTTGGAAGAAAAGCTATGTTCTCGATGGATGTGAGTCTGAGTGAACTCCGAGAGATGGTGATGAACAGGGAGGCCTGGCGTGCTGCGATTCATGGGGTCGCAAAGAGTCGGACACGACTGAGCGACTGAACGGAACTGAACTACAACTGAAGCAAAGCATCTCTCACTACTCTTCTCTTTTCTGTCCCTGCCCCTTTTTTTGTTTAATTGAAGTATAGTTGATTTACAATGTTGTACTTGTTTCTGGTGTACAGCAAAGTGATTTATCGGTGCACGTGTGCTAAGTTACTTCAGTTGTGTCAGACTCTTTGCAACCCCATGGATTGTAGCCCGCCAGGCTCCTCTGTCCATGGGATTCTCCAGGCAAGAATACTGGAGTGGGTTGCCATGCCCTCCTCCAGGGGATCTTCCCAACCCAGGGATCGAACCTGCATCTCTTATGCCTCCTGCACTGGCAGGCAGGTTCTTTACCACTAGTGCCATCTGGGAAGCCATATATATAATTTTTCATATTATTTTCCATGATAGTTTATTACAGGATATTAAATACAATTCCTTGTGCTATATAGTACATGTGTATGAAAGTGAAAGTGAAGTCACTCAGTCGTGTCCGACTCTTAGCGACCCCATGGACTGCAGCCTACCAGGCTCCTCCGTCCATGGGAGTCCCTAAGTCATGTCCAGCTCTTTGTGACCCATGTGGACTGTGGCTTGCCAGGCTCCTCTACCCATGGGATTTCCCAGACAAGAATACTGGAGTGGGTAGCCATTTCCTTCTCCAGAGGATCTTCCTGAAGCGGGGATCGAATGCATGACTCCTGTATTACAGGTAGATTCTTTACCACTGAGCCACCTGAGAAGCTCTGTGCTATATGGTAGGCCCTTGTTATTTATCTATTGTATATATAATAGTTTGTATATGCTAATCCCAAATTTCTAATTTATCTCTCCCCCAACCCCCTTTCCTCTTTCTTCCATTTTCCTGTTTGCGCAGATAGATTTTTACTAGACCAGAACCCCTCCAAAAGTCAGAATGACATCATCCACAAAAAGGAATGGGTTTTTACAAGATCTAAGTCCTCCTGATGGTGACTATTCAGGGAGACTTTCACTCACGCAAAAAAAGGAGACCTGGCTCCACACCAGGGGAGAGCCCTGCTGGCTGCAGAGAAGGGATGTCTCCACCGCAGTCAGGAAGGGGTCCCCTCCATCTCCCAGGAGCACAAGGGACCCTGACATCAAATTCAGGTTTGGGAAATGCATGGACTGGAAGGTAGTTTAAGTCCAAATCTCCCATTTTTCCAATGGGAAAACTGAGGGTCCAGAAAAGTAGTGTTTGTTTGAGTGCACAGAGGAAGTAGAGCCCAACCAAGAAGATAAGGCAGATTCCTTTTCTTCCTCCTCCCTTATTCTCCTTTCCCGCCCATCCTTCTCTCTCTTTCCCTCTTTCCCTCCCACTCTCTTCCTTCTCTCCCTTCCTTTGTCTGCTTGGGGTGTGTGTGTGTGTGCGTGTGTGTGTACGCACGCATCACAATGATGGTTTAGAAAGAGCTCTGGTTAACAGCCCATACATAACTTTGACCCAGGTATGCTGGTGATTAATTTCACTAACTTCCTAGTCCTCTACAACAACCAAGATCCGAAATTTTCTCAAAGTTCCCATGAACAATGCAAGAGGTTTAGAAATTTTCTGAAATGAAAGAATCTTCAAAGATCATCTAGCCCAACCTCTATTTCACCGGTGAGAAACAGCAGGTAGAGGGAAGAAAAGTGATTTCCTCATATCACAAGGCGGGCTCAGAGCTCAGCGGAAGCGGCCAGGATCTTGGGCATCAGAGCCATGAAAAGACACTCAGGACGCTTCTCACTTGGGTGTCTGGCTCCAACGGTCTCACCATGCTGGCCAAAGAATCCCATCTAAGACAGCACATCTCAGATCAAGGGCGAAAACATTCCCCTTGAGAAAGTAAATACGACTGAAATGAGAAAACTAGCAGAAAACAGAATCCACATGATAAACACACACATACATACACACAGTATGCATTACTGCACACATCATATATAAAAGATTCTTGTTTTAAAAGTACTTGATACTAGGTAGAATAAATTTACAGGACTAGCAAGGACATCAAAAGTGCCAAAAGAAGCATATTTTGACATAACATTTTTGAAAAGTTATCCATTAACATCTATAAACTAAAATACACATACTCTTTGATCCAGCAAGTCCTCTTCCAGGAACCTGGAATTCTCTCTAAAGATAGAACTGGATGGATATGGGGATGAGAGTGCTTACCAAACCACTGTTGATAGCAGAAAAGTAGACAGTCATGCGGTGCATCATTTGGGTGACGGCTGAATAAATGCGCTAGAGCAACGTATGGGATTTTGCACAACTGTCATAAAACGAATCATTACAGAGCTGAAGGGATGGCCATCACTTACTAGCAGTAAGAGAGTCAACTGCAGTGTGATGTGACTGATAACAATGATTTCATATGAAGACCGCCATCTCTAAAACACTGTGATGTGTGCACATCTGTGTTTGCTGGTGGTGAAATCAGCACAAAGGAAAGATGTGGAAGTCTAACACTGAGCATCCCAGGGAGAGGGTAGTGGTGGATGTGGGCAGAAGAGGTACTTAATATTTTCTTTATATATCTTTGACTATTGATGCTATTATCTATATATACGTTACTTTGAAGAAATAGGTTAAGACCAAAAATCTCTGAAAATAAAGTCAGAGGGAACCCACAAATAGTCCTCCAAGTCCTATTTCAGCCTCCCCCTTCCCCTGTACACTTGTGACAGCAAGAACATCGTGAGGAAATTCCTCAGTGTGGCAAAGAGAACCCAACAGCTGCCTCTCTAAACCTCTGGCCCCTTGACCATCCTCGGAGTTAGTTACTTTTCCCACTAAATTATCCTAGACTTGATACAGGAAGTGACCTGTCAAGCAAATACAGGAAGTGAGGTGCGAACACAGCTCCAGCCAAAGCTCCTCCATTAACACAGGGAAGAAGCTGGATCTTCCTCAAGGTGAAGGTGTCTTATCCCACCCCACAGAGGAGCTCACAATTTTAATTAAACCACACAGGGTCCAGCCATCACAAAACTGTGGAGCAGACAGAAGCTAACTCTGGCAGGCAGGCCTCCTGGGGCACCGGAACCAGTTACGTGGAAAGCTTTGTGCCCATTCTCTGTTGAATGGAGAGTAAGAGAACCATGAATGTAGAGGTTCTGGCTGGACCATGATGACCACTGGGCTTCAACAGTGACAGATCTGCATTCTCGGAAGCACTCACTGTTCACATTCTTCTTGGCCAGTGCTTGCTTCTGAGAGAAAACTCTCACCATCAACTTCTAAAACTCTGAGAGTTGTTCACACAAATCCAGGAAGGTTTCTTTCCGTGGATTCTCAGACCTCCAATGCATCCCAGATGCACCACCTTATATATTTCAGCCATGGCTCAGGAGCCAGTGAAAAAGAAGGGAGAGAGATCGACTTACCGAGCCAACTTCTGTTTAAGTACACAGACACAAACACAGGGGGGACCGTGAAGAAATCTACTACAGAGTTCACTTCAAGCCAGAACCATAGCTTATCGTTGGCTGCAATAAACTGGGGGAAAGAAAAAACAAGAGAGAGAGAGAGAAAAAAATGAGAAGCATGGTGCTGGCATGCAAACTATACTCTTTCTCCCCTCCGGCCCCCCAAAAAAACTTATTTATTTTTAGTTGAAGGAAAGTTGCTTCTCAGTATTGTGTTGGTCTCTGCCAAACATCAACATGAGTCAGCCATAGGTATACATGTGTCCCCTCTCCTTCTTAAGCCTCCCCACCACCTCTCACCTCTTCCCACCCTTCAATTCTAGAAAGTTGATTCTGATGAACCTATTTACAGGGCAACAATGGATATGCAGACATATAGAGAACAGACTTACGGACACGGGTATGGGGGAGGAAGGAGAGGGTGGGAGGAATGGAAAGAGTAACATGGAAGTATATATACTACCATATGTAAAAGAGATAGCCAGTGGGAATTTGCTGTATGACTCAGGGAACTCAAACTGGAGCTCTGCAACAAACTATACTCTTTCTTCCAAAGGGTACATTTCAGTTTTTCATGGGGGCCTAGAGGGAGATGTTATGTTCTTATATCTGCCTTAGAATTTGGATCCACAGTCTTTTCTAGAGATTGACTATACGCTCTGAGAGCCTTGGAGAAAGATCAGGGAGTACATTTTTCTGTGGTTTTCAAGAGCATCATAGGGCAGTTTGAGTGACCTCACCTTTCTTAAAGTCTCTACTGTAAATACTCACCCACACAGTCTCTGTACAGCTCCCTTTATAGACATGGTTTGGATAAATCCTCCAAGCCCTCAATTCTGCCAATTTACCCCCTTGATTCAACCCTCACAGCTCACTGTTCTCTCAGGATTCAGTTAAGTGAGCGCTGATAAACATAATTTTAAGAGCGGAAGGTTTTTCCTCCTGTTTAAGGCAACCATGCATTCGTGCGTGAATGGAGAGATGAGGACAGTAGACCAGGAAGGGTGTAAGAGTCATTTCAATCCTTATTTCTCCTGCTCAGAACAAAATTAACATATACATGAGGAAATGCTGACCCAAGGAAAGGGCTCTCTCACAAAATGAAAATCAGAATTCGGTCTCGTCTCCCCTGCAAACACTGGGCTTCATCTTGCCTGCGGGAGCAGATGCTGATGTGGAATGGTCCCTACATACAAAACTCACACGCTCCATTGTGATACTGAGCAGTGTTGTTCAAACTTACCCGCAAGCCAAAGTAGAGAAGGAAGAATACGTTGAAAGCCATGTCGATCTGTAATGTGAAATCTTTGTAGAAATTCTGGCAGGATTCTATTGGGCTATTAGACAGGAAGAAGAGAAAAGCAAGAGGTAAATGAAAAGCATCATCACACGTTCCACATCGCTGTGCAGTGACGGTGCTTAGGGAAGAGGACGAAATGAACATTCAAAAAATAAAACATTTGGTCTTTGTATCCCCTGTGATCATCAAGCAAGCATTGCCAAGGGGTCTTTCCATTCAACCATACAGTCTTCTGTTCTTTGTTTTTGTCATCTGATACATGTATTGTTTCCATCATCATTCAACTGTTGAGCTAAGAATCCAAAGAGGATCATGCAGGCACCTTGAAGGAAGGACAAGCAGAAGAGACCACCAAATTCCTCAATTTCACATTAACCCTTAAAGAACTAACTTCTTTGAGAGGACACAAACCTAAGCTAAAAGCAGTCCCTCCCACTCTCTAGCACATTAGAAATGAAGTCCATTTTCAATTAAACACAGTAGTTGTGTTTTGGACCTTTTAAAAGCCATTGGTTGATTAATGATAAAGGACCAGGAGCATCTCAGGAAAGCCGTGGAGGAGAGGATCCTGGTGGAGGTTCTGGTGAAACTAAATATGGACTCATATGCAGCATTCTGATCTGGGGAAAGAAGCATTGCCCAACTGGTAGAATTCAAGACCATTAAATCAATCTATTGAAGCAGTACTCTAAGGGTTAATTTTTATTTTTTTTTTGGCATGCAGGTTAATTGCCCTTGTGTGTGTCAAGCAGCCAATGCGAATCCCCAGCACATTCTAGTTTGCTTGAGAGTAGGCAGTTCAAAAGGGTACAACTATACAAACTGGTACGTGGCTTCCGTGTGCTTTCCTGCATCAAACTGATCAGAGGATCAGAGTGTGAAAAGTCCCAAAGTTTGGGCTGGATGGGAAGTAGGAAAGCCTCATAAGCCTTTCAAAGCTGTAAATGAAAATGTATAGGACACTGTTATCAGTAAGCCAATGGAACCACTCAGGCCAGGAATGTTAAGAAGGTGTGGTGAGGGAATGGATGGGGGAGGATGGGGAGAAGTAAAATACTTTCCCCAGATGGGACGCAACATGGACCTCCAGGATGGGAGAGGGCTAACTTGAGAGGCGCAGGATGGAGGATTTCCAAGGATCACCACTTTGGAAATTGCTGTACGCAATACCAGTTAGTATAGTTGTACTTCAGTAAGGGCAATTCTTGGTTGTTCAACAGGCAGGAATCTGTGCAGTACAGATATGCAGGGCCCACTTAAAGGTGACTCAGTCTGTGGGACTCTCCGATCATGTTACATGCACTGGATTTATCCATTCTTCATCGGTATGACAAGTCAAGCATGCCCTTTGTCATCTCCCAAATCACAGATATGTGGAAAACCCTACAGACAAGCCTGAAGAGGAATCTACATTTGCATTTACAAACTAAGCAGACTGAACGAAAAACAAACACTGCAAACCATTTGTATAAAGGAAATGGCAAGTACTCAGTTTTCACTAAGGTAAAGTGGGAGGAAAGATAGCATGGAATTTGCTTCCTCCAATGATGAAAGAAGGCAGGAGCAAAGGAGACTGGACCCCATAGCCTGCCACTGCTCTTTGCCTGCTCTCTTACTCAGATTCAATGAAAAAAGGAGAATCCAGGACAGGAGTTAACAAGTGACACTTCTGCAATCCTCAATCTATGAGGGAATTTTGTTTTAAGAGCAAGACCCACAGGGTCCACAGGTGTTAGAGTTCTTTGCTACTCCAGGTGCAGTGGAAAGAAGTATATGAACTAGGTTGACCAGAAGTCCACTATTGATCCCAAGGGATGAGGAGACTACGCATCTCTATCCTATGTAAGCTACAGGTATGATGTGCTACCAAAATACTGAAGAGTAAATGGTGTATGTGTGGATGTAGGTGTGGGTGTAGGTGTGTGCGTAAGAGTGAGCAAGAGATTGAGGATGGGGGCGGGGATCCTGCAGGGAAATACAATTTGTACTCATGTCTTCCCTTGTGCCAGCAGTGACTTAGCTGTGCCTTATAAACTTGTCCATATCAAGATTGATGTGTATATTACCAAGGGGACAGAGATGTCCCAAGTCTGTTATGGAAAACCCACCATCACTTCACCAAGGCCAAACGATCACCTTACTTATGGCCCTCACAATAGTCATTGGTGGCATATTTGGGGGTCCTTGTGAGTTCCTTAACTCCTATTAATTCCATGGCTTTGTGGTCAATTGCATAGTAACCTTGAAACACACTGAGTAGGGAAAGTATTTGCTAGGCTGTGGGAGAGAATGGAACAGTGGGGGAAGAGATGCTAGCTCAATACCATTGAAGATATTTTAGTTCAACATAAATGGAAGCAGATAATTAAGAGAGTATAAGGAATTAGGCTGTAGCAACTAATTTCCACTATCCTTTGCCTTCCTTGCCATTTTTGCTGCTGCTGCTGCTAAGTCACTTCAGTTGTGTCCGACTCTGTGCGACCCCATAGACAGCAGCCCACCAGACTCCTCCATCCCTGGGATTCTCCAGGCAAGAACATGGAGTGGATTGCCATTTCCTTCTCCAATGCATGAAAGTGAAAAGTGAAAGTGAAGTCGTTCAGTCATGTCCGACTCTTAGTGACCCCATGGACTGCAGGCTCCTCCGTCCATGGGATTTTCCAGGCAAGAGCACTGGAGTGGGGTGCCATTGCCTTCTCCAGTCATTTCTGCTACTTCCTCCTAGATTGCCCAACCCCAAAGGCAGCAATAAGAGAGCTTGATGGTAAAGAACACTATGCTGAAAAATATACCTCTACAACACCCTGATTTACAGAAACCAATGTTGAAATCATAATAGACCTTTTCTCTGGTCTTTCAGAATTTTAGAGAATTAATTTAATCACCTTTTGTATCATTCCTTGAGACTTATACTTTGAGCTGAAATAATAAAGGGAGTAAATTGTGCTGCTGGGCTGGCAGCTTTCCCTCTGGCTGAAGCTCACCAGTAATATGAGCCACTCCGCTAAGATGAAGTAGGAGAGAGACAGGAAATTCTGAGATGGAAGAGGCTGGCGCCTGGAACCCAGATAGGACCAGAGTGATCAGAC
The DNA here is from genome assembly GCA_006410635.1 of Cephalophus harveyi. Classification (NCBI taxonomy): domain Eukaryota; kingdom Metazoa; phylum Chordata; class Mammalia; order Artiodactyla; family Bovidae; genus Cephalophus; species Cephalophus harveyi. Next base: position 1,018,534 of record SJYT01056681.1, read on the forward strand.
AGTCTATTTTCTATCCCTCTCAGCTCTCTCCTGGTAGCATGAGAGCCCAAGGAGAAATCTCCTGCCTAGTTTTCTCAAGAGAGATCAGCACTGTTTGTCAGGATCCCCTCTGAGATAAATCCTCCGAGTGCCTTTAGTCCACAGACTCATACATCAAAGACCACGGAGCAGAGACTCTAAAGCCCCATCATTTCATTCCTCAGATGGAAACAACCCCCAGAGAAGTTCATTGATCTTATAAAAAGAAAACACAGAATTCAACAACAAAAGGGTTGGCCATACTAGCCAGGATTTATTTCCCTCCCAATGAGACTTTATCTTAATGATTAATGCTCATTATAGAATGGAGAATGAAATATAAACTCTTCTTCCTTTTTGTGTAAAACAGAAGAGTTCCTTGTCTAGAAGTTTTAGGAGCTAGAAAAGAAATCACTTTTTTTTTTTCCCCTACAAAGGGAAGTGACTCTGAATTACACACTTAAATTTGCATTGCCATTCTGATGAGGCACGCCCACATTAGAATAGGATTTTTACAGACATGTTGCCAACAGGAAAAAGAAGGAAGGTTTTAAAAACTGAAAACAACAGCAACAACAACAATAACACTAGTCCGGTGGTAGAGCTGACTTTCTGTCAATTGTTCTTGGTTAACTAGTAACTTACTAATTAGAGGACCTAAGACACTTGGTAAGTTGATAGACTGTTAATTACTAGGCTCCTACAGTCCATGGATCCAGCCTGGTACTAAAACTTTAGGCAAATTTAGCATTTTGATCAGGATACTATGATTGGGGCACCTTCAAAAGAACCTCAATAAAAAGCTCCTTCTGATGGGATATTCAGTGTAGAACAGAGACTGAAATACAAACCTCTGTTTCCTCTTGACCATCAAGTAAGTATATTCTTCGTATTCAGATGTCTCTAGAGAGGAGAAGGAGACGGACCAAAGTGGGAAATAAATCTTTTTCTCCACCTATTTAACAATACAGGTGAAGACCTTTGAGCAGGAAGATCCAACAGTCCTTGAAGACTGACTTAAGAACTTGTCTTTCCAAAGCATGAAGTAAGCAGTGACTGCCCAGGCTGTTTTTCAAAGGGTAGGGGACTAAGGACAAACTCTCCCTGCTGGCAGTTGTGATGTCTGGACTATCTCCAAGAAGGAAGCAATTGCCTCTCTTCTCAGGCTCTACACTTTTCCTAATGTTTTCTGAAGTCTATTTTCCTAACTCTCTGAGCCTGGCTGCCCAAACCTTTCAAAACATTTCCCCAGTACAGTGTTTCTAAAACTTTAGCATGTACCTAGCGGGCTGGGTAAGACACTGGTGGACCCCACTTTTCAGAGCTCCTGATCCAGTGGGCCTGGTATGGGACCCTAAGAATTTGCATTTCCCAGATGTTGCTGCTCATCCAGGAGCCACACTTTGAGAATCACGGCTCTTGAAGAACTCTTCTGCAACTCCACATTAGAGATAGGTGTCGCTGCTTGAGGTGATTCCCATTCAGACCTGAATGAAGAGGATTAAGCATTTGGGCCCATCCCTGGACAACCACCTGCCTACTATTTAATTAAGTGCTGAGATCAAGGGGTTAAAAGGAGACTTACAGTTTCAGATGTGAACAAGGTGGGTGGGGGTGGAGCGGAATTAAGACAATACAAGGAAGTAATTATTGGGTTGGCCAAAAAGTTCATTCAGGTTTTTCTGCAAGATTTTATGGAAAAACCCAAATGAACCTTTTGACCAACCCAATAAATACAACACCACCACGCAAGCTTCACCAATGACATTCCAGTTAACAACCAGAGAATGCCCGAGGAGCACACTTTTAGTTTAAGATTAAAAGTAAAAATAATGAGGGCTGGATGGGGAGAGGTTATGGAGAGTGTCATTTGTAAGAGATAAAGAAATGTTAAGCATCTTAGGAACAACAGCAGCAGCAGCAGACATTCGAAACTATTTAATCAACAGCTGCATGAGAGGGAAGGGACTAGCTGAGCAACAAAATAGCACCTTGGGAAATAATTTCCAACATTTACATTCTCCTCACTCCTGTGGCTAGTCCCTTTTTAAATTGGATGAAACCATCTCAATTCCCACCAGGATTACGGACCACGGGAGTTCAGGCCCACAGAACTGCAGACATGAATTAATACAATGAGTTTAATGATTCCAGACTCTCCTCCTGGTCTCACCTCTGCAATGTTGCCAGATTAATTTAATTAAAAGGTGACATCCATCCATTGTGGCTCTCTCCTGCCTAATGCATCAACTCCAAGTCTGACTGAGAAAAGCCTCTAAAACCCAGCCTCAGTCTACATCTCCTGTTTATTTTCTACCATGCTCCAGGCCAAAGCTCTTCCTACCACGAGCTGGTGCCTTCATCACTTCATGCATGTGACTCTCATATTCCTATTTCTAACTCTATGCTTTTGCTGTGAACTCTTCAAATGCGCCTTCCTCTTTGAGTTCAGAGCTCAGGCAGTCTTCAAGGCCAACCAGAAGGCATGCCTTGGCTTCTGCCATCCCTGAACTTTCCCATCTTGAATTCTCATAGCACTAAGAAAGAGTAAGGAATTCTAAACTGCTTTGGAATGTTGGTTCTTACTCAATATAATAATACTTGGCAACTGCATAGAGTTTACACATACTATTGCACTTGTCCTCACAACTTGGCAAAATCAAGTAGCAGATATTTTGGTCTATTCCCCATTTTTCATACAGAGAAGCAGAGGCTCAGAAACCTACCCAAGATCATGCAGCTATGTGGTAGAGGTGGGATAGAAAATCTCAATACCCTTCTGCCATACCACCTCCCTTCTCCAGACCAACTGCAGTATCCTTGGAGAGGAAGAAAGAAGCATAAGGCATAGTATCTGCCATCCACAGGGCCTGGCATGAAGCTTACATAAATCAATAGGAGTTGACAATGGGGGTGTGACTGATTTATGGAGGAGCTAAAACTGTCCTAGAAAAACATGTATGTGTTTGTGGAATGTTCTGGGAAAATTCAGAGGAAACTGAACTGTCCAAATTGTATCTAATCCTCCTCTGTAAAGACTGACATGTGAGATATTACTAATCCCCAAAAGGCCTTCCTGGGACCCTGCACAGTCGTGGTATCATGGAGCTTGACCTTAATTGCTAGGGTAAGTTCCTCTGCTTATAGAAAAATAAATCCTAGTTTTCCATAGTCTTAAAGATGGATACCTCAATTTTCTCTCAGCTTCTCTTATTCTAGAAGAACAAGAATGTATACAGCAATGGATGATAATCCTTAGATACTGTTAATACTTCTAATCATGGATTAGACAATGAATAAGTTTTGCATTCCATTCAATCAAAATACAGAAAAATTATATCGTATAGTCATGGATATGAAGAAACCTATCTGTGATGAAGAGGGAGTAAATCTAAGTGAACTGAGATTTTTTTAATATTGTTAGGATATATGGGATAAGTAAAATGCTTTGGTTTTCTTGCCCACAAAATAGAAATAAAAGCACCCAGCTAATCAGAATATTTGAGACCAAGAAATTTTAAAAGGGAGGCCAGATGTTACAATATACTCCAAATTAGAAATCAATGTTATAGTTCATATAATTTTCTGTCTCACAAAAGAGACCTAAAATCCATCCACCATTGTGGCTCTCTCCTGCTTCATGCATCAACTTGAAGTCTGGCTGAGAAAAATCTCTGAAACCCAGTCTCAGCCTACATCTCTAGTTTTATTTTCTACCATGCTCCAGGCCAAAGCTCTTCCTACCATGAGCTGGTACCTTGGGTCTCTTGCAAGAATTTTAGGTCTCTTGCAAGCTAATAACAATAGTGGATTTTGTGAATGGTATAATACTTATTCGTCAATGATAAAACAAGAATCTTTATGTAGAATATGGTCTTCTAAACTAGACAGCACCTCAGGAGTGCCCAGGTCTTGAATGGATCCAAGTTGAAGGCTTTCTATCTGTTTGCTTTTCTCAGTGTCAAGGCAATTAAAATTACCTTGACAGAGCTATGCACTTAAGAGCTAATCTTTCCAATTTTGGTGCTTTGGTGTTTATACTGGGTGGGGTAGGTATTCAGTAAGTTGTGTAGTTTTCACGAGTTTAACCAAACAGAAGTTGACCTGTTCTGTTCACCATCATTGTGACTTTATCATTGAACATCTTGAAGCTGTTATCTTCTAAGACGTTGTTACTGTTGATGGGTAAATTTGTTCATTTATTCGTTCATTTATTCATCAACACTAACAGTAGTAATAGAATAGAATAGGCCCTTTGTTTCATCTTAAAACACTTTTCTTAGATCTTGCAATGGCTCTAATGCACACAGAAAACATTTTTTGTTACTTGCAGTACTGCCATACCATGATCTCAAGCCAGCTGGTTAAATGGCTTTGTTGGGAAATCTTCGGTTATGGGTTTGTATCAATCGGCCTATTAATCTTTCTGACAGCAGCAGGCTTCTAATTATGCCTCTGCTCAACTGATGAGATGTAATCCAACAGCCACAAGCATATGCCTCATTAGGGTCATGTTGAAATGAATTGGAACAAATGGAGAGGTCGTGTATAAACCCTCACTACTCACTGGAATCCTACATGCTCTGTCTTCTTGAGCTTTGAGTGATCAGAGAACCTTCAACAATGGTAGCAGTAGACTTCAGAGTGGCTGTATGGCTCAGGGTGCCTACCTGAATGCTTAGCCCTAATAATTAAGCATTCTTCTAGGAGACAAAGGAAGTGACACAGATTGCGGATGGAGAGAACAAAACATGTCAGTTCCTTACACACTGGATTCTTCAATGAAACACACAGACAACTTGTCATCAGGAAGCCTCTGTCACTTTCTTATGCAGCTCTTCTGAATTTTCTCAGCGTTGCAATATGCTATCTGAGTTTAGGTTTTCTTTCTCATCTTCGTCTCTCCCGTCTTCTAACCCACTAAAGCACTTAAATCAGCAAATCAGAAGTGAAATGTGGGCATTATAAGTTGACTTCAAGAGTGGTTAGCAGTTGGGTAGTTTTAGACTTCAACAGAAGAGTTAAGATACCAACTCTCACTTGCTAGCCATACAGAATGGTAAGCACATGATCTGACCTCTCCAAGCCTTGGTTTTCTCATCTGTAAGCTGGATATAAGGCATAAGCCTCAAAGGTTGTTGTGAGAAAGAAATCAGATAACGAGTGAAGACTAATTACTGAACAAGTGATAGTTATCTTAAAAACAAAGATAATAGTAATAATAAGAAATGTTTGTAGAAAAATGCCCCAAAAGGCAATTATCCAAATGAACAAAAACAGACAGAATTAGTTATTTTACACTCTATTTTTTTTTTTGTATCTGCTTTATTGTCTCCTTATAAGGTGTTGCAATATAATTCAAATGCCAGTAGGATCTGCAGTGAGCTGACATCTGGTGTGATTCTATATATTACAACATTAACTTTGGGTAACATCGAAAAAAAGAAACACCGGGAAAAAGATATTTCCATGAAGGCAATCATACAAGTCTCATAAATACTAAATAATTAACCAAGATTTCCCAGCATAGAAGACCATGAGTCACTTTAATAAGGGGCCACAGGACATGTGTATTCTCCTTTTTTGGGTCTTGAAGAGAGGGAAGAGTTTCATTTACCTGGATGGCTTAGCATGGATCTGGAGGAAAGGGAGGGGGTTGAACCAGTCACAGGTCTTCTGAATATCTCTTCCAATTCTATGTCCATAAGATTATGTATTTCTTCAGTGCTGGACTCTCGAAATGATATCCAAGACAACCTACCCACTAACGCTTGTTTTCTGCAGTTTATTTACAGACTACAATTATTTCAATCACAGTTGTTACCAGAGTGGAATTACTATTTGTATTTGCCAGAAACTTTTATGTAATAAATCAGAGTTAAGCTACTGTGTTAAACAGAGTCTTGCCAAATGAGCACTGCCTCAGTTTTCACCAAACTGCCTGAAGAGGCTGACTGAATGATTCTTACTCCCTTATTTCTCTACCTCCACTGACTCGAGTCAGCTCCTCTGCAGTGAACTCTTATTTTTCTAGTAGAGGGACGTGATGGAGTACATGATTGAAACAGCCCTTGGCCCACAGACACTCACACACAGATACTGTGAAACAGAGTTCTTCAAGGGCTGGGTCAGTGAACCACGCACAGGCGTGGGATGGGCACATGCTCGTGCAGGTATCCACAGCCTTCCAGCAGCATGTCTGCTCTCTACCCAGCTCCAGCTTCACTCTGGGACCATCCACAACACCAGACAGCCTGGATGAGGTAATTAGAAATGGGGAGAAGAAAGGAGGAAAAAGAAGTCCCAGGTCTGCATGGAGAAGAAAGAATTCAGACATAGTGCCTGGCACAGGGGAAAGGGGATGGTCAGTAGCACCTCTGACTCCTGGAGCCCTATTCCGCTCACGTCTACAAAAGCTTAGACTTGAGAAAGGAAAAAATGAGCAGTCATCCCTCCACTGCCTTCTGCCTCCAATGTTTTTTTTTTTTTTTTTTTCTGGGTGTTAAACGTTTCAACATGTTTTAAGAGGCCCATAAACAATCATTTCTAACTAGTAATAACCAATCATCAGCTTGGAGACACTGGGGAGCAATTGTCTGGTGTGCGTGCTTCTTAAAGAGAGAGAAAGATTGAAGAATAGCCTGGGATAGTCTCAAGGCACTTCAGCCTCAAGGTTGCCCACAGAAGAAACTCTCCGGATTGCCAAAAGTCTTCTAGAAAAAGCATGAGCCCTCTATTTGCAAAAGCTGGCTCATCGGGGCAAGGTTGAGCAGGTGGGTTGGGATTTCCACAGTACAACAGGTTTCCAAATCATCGTGGAATCTCTTTGGGCTATTATTGGATATAGACTTCAAAATTCTTCTCTCTGACCCTTCTTCTTATATTTGTCTTAGCACTTCTTGGTCACTCATTTGTTTCCTACTTATTCAGCTTATGCCATATGCTTCCATCACTGTCTTCCTCCCTGACATAATCCTGATGCACCTGAACAGCCTGACCTTGGCAATGCCTCCTTGCTATGGGTCTACCTGCCAGGATTAGGGTGGGGAAGCCTGTACTGGGTACCAGTCTGGCAGTCTCATTTGATACATATAATAAGGGTGCATGAAATAGCTCCCTTTCCTATTCTCTTTGACAAAATTGAATATTCTATCAGCAGCCTAAAAGAACTACTACAGTTTCAACCCTGCTATTCACCCCAGCCACATCAGGACCCAAGCAGAATGGCAAGCACTCCCCTCCGTGGTTTCCTTCAAAGGGCTACCCTGATGAGGAATGCCAACACCAAGGGTCTGCCTGGCACTGACTGTTGGCGGTCCAAGGCCCTTTGGGGGACAGTAATGAGAAAAAATAATTGTTTAAAGAAACAGCTGCCCTCTTTATCTGCAACTTGACTTTGAAGAATAGAAAACACTGTCAGATAACATATATCCTCAACACCAGGACCCTGCCATTTGTCAAAAGCTACATACAAATTTTAAGTGATGCCAAAGGATAATGATGATACCTTTGTTTCTGACATCCTGAGTTTTGTTTTTTTTTTCTCTTTCATTTGTTTTCTGGTGTTTGATTTTTAAGAAGACAAAGAGAAAGACCTGGTACAAGTCTTTCTGACATCTGGCATACAGAACAATTATACCTTTATTACAAGGAAATAAAATAGCTGTATCTTAGCTCTGTCTTTGGCTGACAGCTGAGGCATGAAAGTTTCACAAGTATTCCTATTTAGGAATTTTGTTGAGAGCTCAGCAGCCTCACAGCCAAAAAGGAGAGTCTGAGATGCTGCCGATTAGAAGTCTTGAGTCTGCTGAGTACAAAGCAAGAAGAGTCACTCTTTAGGAATGTTATAAAGTGACCTGGGCCATGGAGACCAATGTCTCCATAGAATATCAAGTTGCCTTAGAAACAAATCATCATCACTAACAAGGAAAATGGTAACTTGTTAAATCCCATGATTTTACAACCATATCTTCAAGTATACACTCTTTTATACTATCCTTAACTACTTCATGAAAACAACTTATCTCTTAGAATATTTCTTTTCCTTCATTTAATTTCCTTTCTTGCTTATTTCCAGTTAGCATTGGATATCACTTATTTATCAAAATAGTCCTGCTCATGCCTCAGAAAAAAAAAAGCTCTTTCTATCCTATCAATCAATGGTGTCCCCATGATTTTGGATCCAAATTTAGTAATGAATATCATGAATGACATGTTCTATGGGGTGAAGTTTCTTTTTCCTTCCTTCCTTCTGCAGGTCCTCTTTTCAATTATATTGCTACATCTTTGATTTTTCCTTGAGAATTGTTTTCCCATCACTATAAAACCATCTCTGGGAAGGACTCAGGAAGACCCTGGAAATCTGATTCCTTACAATCTTCTCCTTTGTCTCCACGAATGGACCCACTTATCCTCACACTGTGTTGGGTTTCAGAAATCCTTTCATTTTATCCAGAAGCACTGTGGTTTTCAGAGAAAGAGGAATCAGTCTCTTTGCTGAAGAACCTGAAAAGAAGGATCAGTTGTTTTACTTGAACATTTAAGTTGAGTGTTTTCAAAAAACACTACAGTTTTGAACAAAACTATAATAGTCCGTACATTCATTTGGCAATTTTCTCTGAGGTTTTCCTTCTGTGACCTGCACTCTGCTGGTTTCAGGGACACAGATTGATATTCTCTAAAGTAACTGCTACCCGGCTCTTAGCAGACACTCAGGTAATGGTCAGGTACAGTTGGGAAGGCCTGTCTCTTATACACATCTCAATAATGCCATCTAAGCTCCTTTCAGAAAGGGAAATGCCTCCATTCAAAGGACCTTTACACTGGTGACCAAAAGGACATGTTGTGAAATTCTAAGCCAAGCCTATTTATATAGGGTGACTAGGATATGTTTAATAAAATAGGAGAAAATAGAAGTATGGTAAGAGCTTCAATCTACTAAATCCCCCAGATATAAAGAACTCACGATTCATGAGGGAAAACTAAAAACAAGATACAAAGCCTTCAATTTTGTGTCATTATGACTGCTCAGCGCATAGTTTTAATCTAAGGGGTGCCGCCAAGCTAGTACTGCCAAGAATCTCTAGGAATTCTTATTCTTACCCTAGGATTATCAGATGGAGAAGGAAATGGCAACCCACTCCAGTGTTCTTGCCTGGAGAATCCCAGGGATGACGGAGCCCAGTGGACTGCCATCTATGGGGTCGCACAGAGTCGGACACGACTGAAGCGACTTAGCAGCAGCAGCAGCAGGATTATCAGAAGTCTGCTAATGCCCACCTGTCATCCTAATCAATTTACAGCCACTGGAATCTAAAATGTCTCTATTTATATACAATAACAAAAAACTCTAGTAAGAAAACAGTTCCTGACAAGTACGCTTTATAAAAGTCCATTCTGAGAATAAAAGGGACTAAAAAAGAGGAAACAAAACATGCTTTTTTAAAAAAGAATACATTTAAAGAAAGTCCTAAGGCAAAATATATTTCAAAGAGAGAAAGCGATTGCAATTACTAATTAATAATGCAAATACAATGTCAACTTGTTTCAATGGCTATGATCGCCTTCTTCAGTACTACCAGTTCACATCTTTTAAAGCTGAATTAGTGGTATTCCTGTTAATACAATAATCTAAGAGAAAGATCCATGATCACACTCCCCAGGACATGTAGCTTAAGACGTACTTTTTAAATTCGGTATATAAATTTAGATCTAAGCAAAAGATTAGATCTAAGCAAAAGCAAATGAGGTAAGAGTCTTCAGAAAGATGTGATAAGGCACTGTAACTCTGGTTACTTTGGGCACATCTGTGCAGAGGTGGACATCTGTAAGACTGTAGGTAAAATGCTATTTGGAAAAATGACTCTCACTTCTAAATTCTTTGTTGTTAACTTTTGCTCAGCCTATCCCTAACAACAGCAGATTCATTTCTCTCTTTCCCAACTTTCTAGGCTTGATCTTTTAATGGACTGAGTGGCCTTGGTGATATCACAGCAAACTGGGGGCTCTCAAGGATAGGCAAAGAGAATCTTAGATCCTAGGACTTTAGTGTATCAGAATGTTCGCCACTTTGATTCCATGCATGCGCCCGGTGCTTACTACATTCAGGTCCAGGCCTGGCGGGGAAGCACGTGACATGCATGGGCAGTGCAGGGAAAGGATCTGGTTAACCTGGAGGCGACAACCGAAAGGGTGAGGTTGCATCATGCAATGAAAATCACAGCTTGGCCTTAGCTGCCATGCAGAAAAGACCTACATCAAAGAGTCTGCAGTGCGGCTCCTGGGTAAGAGTCGATATGAGAGAGGTGAGTTACTTCAGCAATGAAAGACACAGGCAGAAAAATGTTCAAACCACTCTAAACAAAACACTGTCCAGAGCACTGGCATTACACGCGAGGACAGGCAGCTCTGGGGCCAAGGAGGGGACAGACAGAGGGCGGAAGGCGGGGACAGAACTAGTCATTACTCGGATGAGAAGGTGTCCCTGGCCCACCCAATATATGCAAGTCTTTTTATAATGTATGTTGCACTGAACAAATAACTCATTGGACTCTTGAACATCATCCGTAATTGTCAATTCAATGCTTTGAAATTCAGGAGAAGCAAGGCATCGGTTACATGAAGATACACACCATGATTTCCTGGGTTACGGTTCGTTACGGATGCAGAGCTGAGCTGGTCTGATAAATATAGATGGTTAAGTGCCAAAATTCTTAACATACTAATTACAGAGCTCACGGTGACTCCCAGTGTGAAGCATGATATCGAAGGAACCCATCAGTTATGAAAACTCGGGTAGGTGCAAGGGTAGGTAACCCCTATGCTACTATGATCCCTGAAAGCCACCTATGAGCCTGACTTTAAACCCACTCCTGAGGGGAGCAGTCTTTTCATCATCTCAGCATGCATGACAGGTCAGAAGTGAGTTCACCCCATGTGTACCTTGACCACTTCACAGAACCTTAGTTACAGGTGAGATTTCCTAAAGGTGTTTCTATCAAAATCAGTTGAACAGCAAAAATGATAAAACAGAAGTTTAAAGTAGCTTTTAAAGAAACAAAAATACTACTGACTCAGCAGGGGCCTATCATGCCCCTCTCTGATATCAAGGCCACAGGCGACAGGAATGAACCCTGACAGATTGAACACAACTCAAAGGATGGTGCAATCTAGCCCAAACTCACACTTTCTCTCTCCTGGTTCTGACCAGAAATAGTAGTCCTCTTAAAATGTTCTGGACACATGAGCTTGACCTTCACCTTCCCTGCACCTGTGATTATAGCCGTGAATGGGCAGGGCATGCCCTCAACCTCACACGCTCAGAGAGAGCTGGACATCCGCCAGGATCCTTGGAATGTATGGACAGATGCCGGTAGAAATGAAATCCATTTTCCTCCCAGCACCTCTCCTCATGCCTCAAGGTGTAGTTGTTGCCACTTGATCGCAATTTATTCTCTTTCATTGATTACAAACTTGAACATTTAAGTTGAGTGTTTTCAAAAAACACTACAGTTTTGAACAAAACTATAATAGTCCGTACATTCATTTGGCAATTTTCTCTGAGGTTTTCCTTCTGTGACCTGCACTCTGCTGGTTTCAGGGACACAGATTGATATTCTCTAAAGTAACTGCTACCCGGCTCTTAGCAGACACTCAGGTAATGGTCAGGTACAGTTGGGAAGGCATCGCAGTGGGGCAGCCCCTGGACCAAGACCTCATTGCAAAAGATAATGTGATAGGTCTGTGTTCTTACTGTGAGTTTAGCTAATCATGTTTCTTTTTCACAAAGTCTGAGGGCAGAGGGTTGATTTTCTTCGTATTAGTATTTATACTCCTGTCCTGGCTTCATGAAAACTCCAAATTAGAATGAATTTGAAACAAATGAAAATCCACCAGACAAGCATGATCACATAGTCATAACAGTATGTAAACAAAACATGCCTGTTTCCGCTTCATCATCTAAGAGTACTAAGTCCCCACCATCCTTCTACAAGAAAGTTAAGTGAGCAGTGAGCATTCTGGGTAACTTCTAAAGGGAAAGTATACTATTAAAAGTGGTATTTTCCCTCTTGCTGTCTTGACTCAAACCAAAAGAAAACTACACAGCCCTCTCCCCAGAATTAGCATTCTTGAGCAACTTTCTGAGAAACCAACTGGAAAATCACAAGAGATAAGAGCTCCGACCGATGTTCCCAAGTATCTTCCCCAGCAGCTCAGTATCTCTGCTTCACCTGCTCCTGCCCAAACCTGTGTTCCTGCCAAGAAGTAGAGATAACTGTGTTCACACCCATATGCACCCATCCACCTGTGGAATCAGATCAACGGGACACAGTGAGAAGGATTTTTCCGTAGATAGCAAGTTTCCATCTTGATCAACAGAAGTGACCAAGGCTTTATCTGGAGAGGCTAAAAGAATGATTTAAACAAAAACCCACATATACCGTATTCACAAGTAGTCAACTGAATTACAATAGTTTTTAGTGGGATTTTAAACCTCAGTCTGTCATTTTGAAACAAGTACCATTTTAAAATTCATTAATGAGACCTTATGAAAATGTTGGTGTATATTTTTCAATTTATTGATATTTTTTTAAAGTTTGGCTTCTCACAATGGCATTTCTTTGTACTGATGGAAGAATTCTGTATTTTTACCGGAGACGTTAAAATATAAAAACATGCAATAAAGTATCCTCAAACTATACAGGAAAAAAAGTGTTTCTAAAAACCAGTAGAAAGCTAAAAAAGGTAGTATGTGAGGCAGCAATATTATGCCAATGTCAGTTTTCTGGTTTAAATAGCATACTATGGCTATGTAACAGACAGTACTCAACATACGGTACGCTCATTGGAGGAAATGTGCACAGTAACTTTGTATTGCTTTTGCAACTCCTTGAAACTATTTCAAAATCAAGTTATAATAGCAAAATAATCAGTTATTTTTGATTGCTTACATTTATCTCACCCAGGTGTCAGGCAGGTATTCTATTTATGGTGATCAGTTCAGTTCAGTTGCTCAGTCATGTCTGACTCTTTGCGACCCCATGAATCACAGCACGCCAGGCCTCCCTGTCCATCACCAACTCCCGGAGTTCACTCAGATTCATGTCCATCGAGTTGGCGATGCCATCCAACCATCTTTTCCTCTGTCGTCCCCTTCTCCTCCTGCCCTCAATCATTGCCAGCACCAGGGTCTTTTCCAATGAGTCAACTCTTCGCATGAGGTGGCCTAAGTATTGGAGTTTCAGCTTTAGCATCAGTCCTTCCAAAGAACACCCAGGACTGATTTCCTTTAGAATGGACTGGTTGGATCTCCTTGCAGTCCAAGGGACTCTCAAGAGTCTTCTCCAACACCACAGTTCAAAAACATCAATTCTTCAGCACTCAGCTTTCTTCACAGTCCAACTCTCACATCCATACATGACCACAGGAAAAACCATAGCCTTGACTAGACGGATCTTTGTCGGCAAAGTAATGTCTGCTTTTTTAATACACTCCTTAAAATATATATATATAAACTGATTTCTTTAGAAGTCATTTCTTTGGCACCTGTTATCTGTGTAGTAATGTGTTCAACTCCAAAAGATACAAAAGAGGTACAAGACAAGCTTGCAATGCCCATCAGTATTAACCAGCTTCCTTCCTTTCTCAGAGGAATATCAATTGGGGCAGAGATGTTGTTTATCTACTATGCAAATATTCACAGATGATCCCTCAAGACAAAATCAACTGTCAATAAATATCACTAATGTAATAAGGAAACTCCTAGATTAACCAGCAGGAATCTCCTCAGGTAGGCAGATGTTGGGTGACGAGCTATGTTGAGTGCTGCTGCTGCTGTTATGACAATCTCCTCTATTTAAAGCTTCTCCTGGACTAAGCTATCCTTTTGTTTGTTTTTTTCATCCTCATTTCCCTTCCTGGAGCTCAATACTTCCCATCCTAAGGAGCCAATAATTGAGACCTGGTGCAAGGTGATATGAAGAGATCAGTTCAGTTCAGTCGCTCAGTTGTGTCTGACTCTTTGTGACCCCATGGACTGCAGCACGCCCCACTTCCCTGTCCATTACCAACTCCAGAGCTTGCTCAAACTCATGTCCATCGAGTCAGTGGTACCATCCAACCATCTCGTCCTCTGTCATCCCCTTCTCCTCCTGCCTTCAATCTTTCCCAGCATCAGGGTCTTTTGCAAGGAGTCAGTTCTTCGCATCAGGTGGCCAAAGTATTGGAGCTTCAGCTTCAGGATCAGTCGTTCCAATGAATATTCAGGACTGATTTCCTTTAGGATGGGCTGATTTGATCTCCATGCAGTCCAAGGGGCTCTCAAGAGTCTTCTCTAACACCACAGTTCAAAAGCATCAATTCTTTGGTGCTCAATTTTCTTTATAGTCCAACTCTCACATCCATACATGACTACTGGAAAAACCATAGCTTTGAATAGATGGACCATTGTCGGCAAAGTAATGTCTCTGCTTTTTAATATGCTGTCTAGGTTGGGCATAGGTTTTCTTCCAAGAAGCAAGTATCTTTTAATTTCATGGCTGCAATCACCATCTGCAGTGATTTTGGAGCCCAAGAAAATAAAGTCTGTCACTGTTCCCATTTTTCCCCCATCTATTTGCCATGAAGTGATGGGACTGGATGCCATAATCTTCATTTTTTGAATGTTGAGTTTTAAGCCAGCTTTTCAAGTCTCCACTTTCACTTTCATCAAGAGACTCTTTAGTTCCTCTTCACTTTCTGCCATAAGGGTGGTGTCATCTGTGTATCTGAGGTTGTTGATATTTCTCCTGGCAATCTTGATTCCAGCTTTTACTTCATCCAGCCCGGCATTTCACATGACGCACTCTGCATATAAGTTAAATAAGCAGGGTGACAATATACAGCCTTGACATACGCTTTTCCCGATTTGGAACCAGTCTGTTGTTCCATGTCCGGTTCTAACTGTTGCTTCTTGACCTGCATACAGATTTCTCAGGAGGCAGGTAAGGTGGTCCAGTATTCCCATCTCTTGAAGAATTTTCCACAGTTTGCTGTTATCTACACAGTCAAAGGCTTTGGTATAATAAATAAAGCAGAAGTAGATGTTTTTCTGGAATTCTCTTGCTCTTTCTATGATCCATCAGATGTTGGTAATTTGATCTTTGGTTCCTCTGCCTTTTCTAAATTTAGCTTGAACATCTAACAAGATCTATGAAGAGATATTTAGATTTAAAAAAAAAATAACCTAAAACACTTTAAGAATGAATTTATAATTGAAGAATTATAAAATTCTAAATTGCAATTTAGAAAGAGATATTTTGGAGTAAAGGTTTTTGCAGCATCCTCCAAGTCACCCAAGGGTAACTATCCACTCTATCAAAATGATGTTGTCCTAGGTAATTCTACTGGAAGTAAAGTCAAACCAAAGTAAGGTGGTAAAGATAGATTCTTAAAATGTCAACGACTTTTCAAGAAATATGTCATCTGTTTTATCTAACACGTTTTCTCTAAAACAAAAGAAAAATGGAGAAACGTGCAAAGAATAAAATCTCCTGGAACTGAAGCCTCACAAACGAATATCTAGGAAGAGTCAATTCAGTCCTTCCTGAAATAGAAGATGTGGCCCTGCTGTTAACCTAACACTGTTATTACCTGCGGGTGGTTTGGGCTCTATGAAGCGTCTGAAACTTCCATCTTTCCCTAGTTGTTTAAAAGACAAACAATCAGAACAGCTCAAACTGGAAATAAATGAGTTATTCAAACCATTCCCTGAGGAGCCAGAAACTCCTACTATGAAGAAGGTCCTATCTTAACTGTGTTATATATATTTTTTTAAGAATTTGTTAACCAGTGGAAGATAGAAGACTCACAGAACTATCCAGCATCCATAAGAATGAACGCCAGCTAAGAAAGAATGCTCTGATGAAGTCAACTTTCTCTTTCATGCCTATGCTATTCGCTTGAAAACTCTTTCTCATTCACCTTGGAACACAGCTCAGTGTTTACCTCCTCCAGGAAGCTCTCTGTAATCCTTCCCTCACCTGGAAGGAGGTGAGCCATTTTCGGGTTTCCCGTGCTTCATGGATGTTTTCACTGTAGCACTCCTAACTCACTCAGTGGTCATTTATTTGTTTTCCCATCTCTCTCCCTTTTTTACTATAGATCCTGAGTCCCCTAAGAGGGACTGTGGGGTCATTTTTTGTGTGTCTGTGTTCCTGCTAGCAGAGTGCCCAAGAAGTAGGCCTCAACAAATGTTTAAGGAAGAGGCAAAGAAAAGAGCAAAGAAATGGATGGATCTGGGGACAATTGATCACAATCCATTAGCACCTAGATGAGTTGCCAAGCCTTCTAGAGAAATCCCAACCTCTCACTTGACTTTAAATGGGCCCAGAGTTACCATATGGACTGAGAACTTAATAGTAAAACAATAACTATTGTAGCCATGATGTTACTACAATGCCTAGTGGATGCAGTATCCTCAAAAGACTAATTCATGGATGCCTTCCATGTCCCACGAGAGTTACAGGTTATCTCCCCTAAGATGTATAAAGAGATTTTAAGCCTTAGAATGAGAATGGTCTTGGAGATAGCAAGGTTCACCACTCAGTGAGGTCAACTGACCCACTGGTTGTGAAAAGCCAAAGCTCCAAAAGGGACACAGGAGATTTTGAACCCTATAACGGAAAGGATCTCCATGGGGGCACTTGATTTCTCTGTGTCACTTAGGCATCCCAAAATGAAATGCCTAATGCCAGATTAAACCTCATTTCTCTCAAACTAATGAATCGGTATTTTTCTTTTTATAGAAGGATTATCTTCTGTCATAGGGAGCCCAGGATGGAAAGAATACATAGAGATGACTGGAGTCTCAATTCATTATTCTATTTTTTGTGCTCTAGATTAAGAAGGTGATCCAAACTTGGCATTAGCATGTTAGCAGCATAAACTGAAAATCTAGAGACGTCAATGCAGGTCACTCTGTCTGATCCACTTCTCTAGGAACCCAGTAAAGTGTTGAAGTAACAACAGACACAAAATGAGGATCTCCATAAAAACACAAAGCAGGGAGGCAAGAGTTTAGATGAGGATTTGAACCCAAAGGGTGTGTTGCAAACAGACCAGTTTTACTGGATATGCAACAACACACTCTGCTGCTGCTGCTGCTGCTGCTAAGTCGCTTCAGTCGTGTCCGACTCTGTGCGACCCCAGAGACGGCAGCCCACCAGGCTCCCCCGTCCCTGGGATTCTCCAGGCAAGAACACTGGAGTGGGTTGCCATTTCCTTCTGCAATGTGTGAAAGTGAAAAGTGAAAGCAAAGTTGCTCAGTCGTGTCCGACTCTTAGCGACCCCATGGACTGCAGCCCACCAGGCTCCTCCGTCCATGGGATTCTCCAGGCAAGAGTACTGGAGTGGGTTGCCATTGCCTTCTCCTAACAACATGCTCTACTGTTCACGTAATGCTGAATACAATGCATTCCAAACTTTGAAAAATACAGGAACACTTAATACAGTCTTACAGTGATGAAGATGGGGCCTATCACAGCTACTCCTCAATAATGCACATCTGGTAAAGGTCCACTTAGAGACTGTCTCTGAACCAAGTGTTCAAATCATTTAACATTGACTTTCCCTTTAATTTGTCCTCTCAAATCAGCATATATTTTGATGGACAGCTCCTTCTAGCCATGACTCTCCCTGAATAGTAAATTGATTTTAAAAAATCAGGATTATCTTCTCAAACTATATGAGATTGCCCCCCCCAAAAAAACAATAAGCTGTCACTAGCTCATGAAACACTGTGCTTTGTGTAAGCAATTCTAAAGACAATTTGCAGTTATGCGTGAGCTAACAGTAGTGAAGCAAAGATATGATATTCATTTATTCTGAGCAGCAACAAAATTCGATGAATCAAAACACCACTTTGGTTCAGACAAAACTATGAACAGCATGATATCATAGTGCGAACAGAGCAAACACAATAAACGGATCCATTTAGTAAACCCACTTGCAAATGAGCCAGTTCCACCATAAAGAGGGAGAACACTGGTTTAATTTCAAGCTTAAAAACAATCCCATTAAGTATAAAATACTTCTCTGCATTGAAAAAAAATGTATGCATGTATGTGTGTATGAGTGCTAAGGCCATTATATTAGAACAGCATCACCACTGTTTAAAACTGGAAAGAAAAAAAAAAAATCTTAATGTCATTGTGTCCTAACTCTGTTAATTCAATAAAAAGGATGTTTAGAATTATCAATCTGACATTGAATTCGTTGCTTTTCAACTTGATAGAGATGTTTTAAAATCCGGTGAATGGAGCTGTAAGGTTTCAATGAGTTAAAATGTGACAAGCACTTAGACAGTCACTGGCACCTAGTAAGCGCTCATTCGTTCACTTCTGTTGAAGATGTTAAACGTGAAGCCAGGAGCCAGGCCTCCATCTGCCTTGGGTAGGTTTCGCTGCACACTGGGCCACCTCTGCATCTGCATTAAGTTTCCTACTCCACATACCACTCTCTGTTGCCCACCAAGATCCAGTCATATGCATCTTCCTTTTGTCTCTTCAAATCCCCATGGTTTTGTCCAGTCATTGAAATGCAAGCTCCATGAAAGCAGGAAACGTGTTTGTTTTATTTTTCGCTTCACCAGAGCCCAAACAGTACCTTGAACATAGGACATGGTAGGACTCAATAAACTTTGCTACATGAATAGACAAATAAATGGAGGCCCAAAGGAAGGAACTGAAGGACTGAAAAAGGGGAGGGAGGAAAACAGCAAGTGAAGAAAAGAAGAGGAAAGTAAGAGCTAGGAAGAAAGAGGGAGAGGGAGAGCGGACTGAGGTCCTAGATCAACCTCATTAAGATTAAGTCTCTGGTTAATAATAGTGTTTCCCTTGTCGCACCATGATTATGAGCATGAGATTGCTGCCACCTCACTTCCCCTGTATATATGACGTTTGTACTCACATCAAAGGCTTTTCATCTCTCTTATTCCAACCTAAGGAGTTTCTTGATAATTTAACAGTCTATAATATATGCACCTGGAAAGATGTTTGACACCTAATTTTTGACTTACACTTAACTACATACTTCCAATCTCACTGGATGGCAAAACAGAACATTTCCTTGTCAACTGCTTTCCTAGGTTATGTGAAGAAGAAATTGCCAAAGCTCATCTTGTTATGTTCATTAATAAAGGAGTGTCCCAAAATAAATTTGAACCTACCCATGCAAATCTCCCACACTTTGAAAGTATGATTACAATGATAACTTATCCAGGATTCCACAGATATTGGTATATAACAGGATGTATCATCTTGGACTTAAGATAAAGAACTCTGGATTCAGACCAGAAGCTCACATTCTGGTCCCAGTTAGTAACTGTGTGACTTCAACCAAGTTATTTAAATTTGGTGAGGCTCCCTTTCTTCATCAGTCAAACGGAGAACATCACCATAGTGCTACTGAGTAATACAATGAGATCAGTTCGTCAAGGGCTTATCTTTGCACATAGTAAGTTCTCAATAAACACAGAAACCACTTACAGGCCTAGAGAGAGAATATAAGGACTAATGTCAGAATCCCTTAATGACAACAAGCTAAGTGGGTACCTGACACCCTGATTTTGGAAGGACTGATGTTGAAGCCGAAACTCCTATACTTAGGCCACCTATGTGAAGAACTGACTTATTTGGAAAGACCCTGCTGCTGGGAAAGATTGAAGGTGGGAGAAGAAGGGGATGACAGAGGATGAGATGTTGGATGGCATCACCGACTCAATGGACATGAGTGTGAGTAAACTCCGGGAGTTGGTGATGGACAGGGAGGCCTGGCTTGCTGCAGTCCATGGGGTCACAAAGAGTCAGACACAACTGAGTGACTGAACTGAACTGACCCCCTGATTATCTGATACGTATTGGCTGAAGGAATGGCTGCTTCCTTGTGACTGGCCATGTGGGGGCCCTCTCTTCTTTTCTTTGCTGATACCTGTTAAGGCTGTGTGGTGCTTCTGTGCTTGTGAGATGCCTTTTTGCAGACTCTCTTCCCTTGAGCCGATTATCCCAGAATTGCATACAAACGGTAGAAGCCTAGGTGGGGCAGTCTCTGTAAGACTCTGATGCTGGCTCCTTCTCAAGCCTTTAGCCATCAGCACAGTGCACTTTAATCTCTGCACTGGCATTTCTGGTTAGAAGAACAAGCCAGGAGTGGTGAGTGCTGGGCCAAGAATCTGGAGTGCAGATTATGACAGTTCGGCAAGTTGATTTGTGCAAACAGCTTACGTTTCTTTGGCTTTCATTTAGAAAACAGCTTTGGCTGCTTAATATCAGCACATCTTCCATTTCACACACTCTTAAGTTTCTGAGGGTGGAGAGTAGAATACCACACTGCTGCAAACCTGCTGATCGGCACTGCCGTAAGCTTATTGGAGCTGGTGGATTTGGGGAGATGTAGATGAGAGATTCGGAGAAGGCAATGGCGCCCCACTCCAGTACTCTTGCCTGGAAAATCCCATGGACGGAGGAGCCTGGTGGGCCGCAGTCCATGGGGTCGCGAAGAGTCGGACACAACTGAGCGACTTCACTTTCACTTTTTACTTTCATGCATTGGAGAAGGCAATGGCAACCCACTCCAGTGTTCTTGCCTGGAGAATCCCAAGGACGGGGGAGCCTGGTGAGCTGCCGTCTATGGGGTCACACAGAGTTGGACACGACTGAAGCAACTTAGCAGCCGTAGCAGAAGAAGAGAGATCTGGGCTCCAAAGTTCGAGCATGACTCCACTCTCTTAATTTCCAACATAACTGTACAGCCCTTTCCATAGCTGAGGGTTGAACTCGCTTCCCTGGTGGATCAGACAGTAAAGAATCTGCTTGCAACGTGGGACACCCAGGTTCAGGTTCGATCTCTTGGTCAGGAAGATCCCCTGGAGAAGGGAATGGTCACCCACTCCAGTATTTTTGCCCGCAGAATCCCATGGACAGAAGAGCCTGGTGGGCTACAGTCCATGGGGTTGCAAAGAATTGCGCTAACACTAGAAACTAGAAAACCTCCATGGAGGAAGGAATGCCCACCACAGTCACAGAGAAAGTAAAACACATTGCTGGGATTATCTAGAAACCAAAGGACAGATGAATATGTCTAGATTAAGGTCCCTTAGATTCCGCTGTATATATGGAGGCTTCCATAGAAGAACCCACGAGAGAAGAGAATGCATGACTATGCCTTTGTTTAGATTTAAATGCACACTTCCCTCCTCATTTGTGCTACTGTTAGCACAAATGCAGTTTGTTCATTTTTAACGCACAGGCAAGAGCTAACCCAGCACTCTGATCCCCCAATCTGACCTGCAATAGCATTAAGACTTATTTTTATAGCAGTGTCAACTACACGCACCAGCCATTATGTGTACGTTTAAAGTAATCCTCATCCTGTCAACCACTGTAAGATCCCAGAGCAGATGCTAAGCAAGCCTGGTGCTCAGTGGTTACGCAGTACTCAGCCAAGCCTAGTGGATAATTTTCCCTAAGTATATATGTGCTTAAATGGCACCTACCAATTATATCTCTTTGTTGAAGCACAAAGGCGGCGAGCCCACCCTCCCAGATGGGAGCAGTTCCCACCTCCACAAAGCACTCCCTGCCTCTCCTCTCTAGCAGCCCCAGGGTAGCACTTTTCCTGGGCACAGGAGAAGCTGGGAACACTGTGACATTTACCACTGTTCTCTACTCTGGCTCTGAGACCTGAGCCAGAGGAAACTTACTTTCAGACATGGCCGCTCCCTCTGGGCTGTCTCCATAGAAAGAAAGCTGGCCCCATGTGATACAGCGACCAGTTCAAGCCGACCTCGGCACCCCAGTTCAAAACTAGCCAACCACCCGAGAAAAGGCAAATGAAAAATGATAATGAGTGCCATATTTATTCCATAATCCATATTCCAAATATAGGCTATCTCCTCTATTAACCTCTGGTCTCACAAGTCTTGAAACAACCAGGCGCCTGTCCCTAAAGTTCTAACTTCAAATAACAATCTCAGGAGGAGTTTGATGAAACAAAGTTAAGGGTGAAAGAAAGCAAAAGTCAAAAATGCCAGGATGGAGTAGGCAAGGAGTAAGGTAGGATTCAAATAATAAATTGGGATTGTTCAAATTTATTTGATTCTGGAATCAACCAGTCCATTCTGAAGGAGATCAACCCTGGGATTTCTTTGGAAGGAATGATGCTAAAGCTGAAACTCCAGTACTTTGGCCACCTCATGCAAAGAGTTGACTCACTAGAAAAGACTCTGATGCTGGGAGAGATTGGGGCAGGAGGAGAAGGGGACGACCGAGGATGAGATGGCTGGATGGCATCACGGACTCGATGGACGTGAGTCTGAGTGAACTCCGGGAGATGGTGATGAACAGGGAGGCCTGGCGTGCTGCGATTCATGGGGTCGCAAAGAGTCGGACACGACTGAGCGACTGAACTGAACTGAACTGAATTTGATTCTGGGCTCTTTAAGTCATACTGCAGTGTTTTTAATCACTAAATGTCAAAATTGCTACCGTGTCTCTCTCTCTCATCAATCTTCTCTTTGCTCCCTCTTCCTCTCTCCCCTTCCCCCTTTCCTTATAAAGAAATAAAAACTATCTGCTCTTAAAGACACGGCAGAGGCAGATAAATATTCTTGCTTTGGACATCCTTAGTTCTTACCACCACACTTTGTTAGAAGAAAAACAGACAGGAAACTTCTAAACAAGGGGCTGCCCTGCCATGGTTCTCAAAGATCTGTCCCGGCCACACCATTCCTGTCACTTGCTAATTAGTTTCATAAGCCTTCTTCCTTCTCTTGTTTTCTTGTCTCATTTTTGGGGCAATTGCCAATGTAGGCACAGTGCTGGATTTTATTTTAAGTAATTTGTAGTTGACTATCGTTTATTTGCGCAATTGGTGTAATTAAATCTAATTACATAATTGGTGAAAGCTTGAGTAATCACATAATTAGAATGTACAATAATAACTGTTGAAATCCCATTGTTATGACATGCAATGATACAATTATGATGTGCAACAATGTGGCCTGATTCACAGGGCACCCTGCAAAAGAGCAAAAAGCTCTGGTCCTCCATGCGTGGAATACAGCTGAGGTTGGAGACCAGGAAGGTAGCTTTCA
Organism: Cephalophus harveyi; assembly: GCA_006410635.1. Classification (NCBI taxonomy): domain Eukaryota; kingdom Metazoa; phylum Chordata; class Mammalia; order Artiodactyla; family Bovidae; genus Cephalophus; species Cephalophus harveyi. The sequence goes on from SJYT01056681.1 coordinate 1,041,680, forward strand.
GCATCGAGGCTAGTACTTTCTATTCATCTTTCTCTTCTTAATCAAATCCTTGATGTTTATGTTCTATGCAAATCGAAGGCAGCAGCAGAAGAGGCCTGGAGCAGGCTCACGTGAGGGTAGAAGCACCCACAGCTCCAAGGACAGGCCACCCAAACAATCACCCTTAAAATATTCAAATAGGAGCTGTAAGGGACTAACTTGAATTTCTGAAACTTTGATGCCTGTACCTCGATATTAAACTTGAAGTTGTATTCAAGGCACAAGAAACAGGGTGGCAAAATGTATCCTGATCGCACACACAATTACAAGCGGGCGCAAAGGGAACTAAAGACCAGACTCCTGGCTCACAGTCTTCCCCATTCACGCCACTGCCTCTCTTCTTGTAATTACGACACGGATGGATCATCAGAAGAGCTAGCCTCTCAGTCCCTTGCTGTGCTCACCCCTGTGACCTTTCCCTGTACTGCATGCCCCCCACCCAACCCATGGCCACCGCTCTGGACCTGGCCAGTGACAGCAGCTGGGGCATATCTGATACCTAAACCCCAACCTCTTACCTCCTGGGCTCACTTGCTCGAGTCCCCACTGGCATCATTCTTCAACCTCAGGGAAGCCTCCAAACCCCCAGCCCCTGGCCAGCCATTCGCTCCTGCCTCACCTCATGCCCTACCTCATCTGGCCTAATTTCCACAATCCAGCCTTACCATCTGGAGCCACCCTCCATCTGTAACAAAAATCCTCCCCATGATGGTCTTAACTCTTCCCCTACACTACACGGGCTCCTGGGCAGCAAAATTTCCTGGATACAAACTACACAGGTTCACTTTACACGCATGATCTCATAAATCAAACTGACACTCATTATTAACTGACAAATGGCTATTTCTCTTAAAATGGTTTGCTTTCCAATTTCCCATTATTCCATAGTTTCTCTTCCCCCTGTAACTTCTCATATGCTTTTCTGCACCATCATCCCCAACTGAAGGTCTCACTGCATATTGTCATTAACAATAATACCTGAAATCAGACCAAGTTTCGCTCTTTCCCACCAGCAGCCCTCCGCGCCTGCACCCACAGGCACCCAGTCCCCCCCCTTTGCCTTCTCACTCAGTGGAGCAAGTTCCTCTCCTCCTACAAAAGGCCACGCCTTCCTTGCATGCTCCTTCAGCTTTGCTCTGTCTGTGCTTCCTTAGCTATCTCTCCGTCACTATTGGAACATGGGCACGAAAATACTTGCTCAGCTATCTTCCATTGCGTAAAACAAAACTTCCCTTGAGCCCAGATCCCACTCATATTCTCACTTCATTGCCCCTACAGACAAATTTCCAAAAGAGCTCCATCTTGGTCCCCCTCTCCCTACCACTTGCTAAGTCTGCCCTTGTCAGGGATACCAATGATACCTGTGTAGTCAACTCTGCAGATGACTGTGAACCCTAGTCCTCCCTGATGTCTCAGTGGCATCTGGCAGCAGACCATCTCCTCCTCCCTGAAAAACTCACATCCCTTGGCTTCCATCATCCCACCCTCCTGGGTCATGTTTTTTTCTCAGTTTCCCATCTAGGCTGCTCCTACTTTTCCAAGCCTCTAAATGTTGGCAGCCCTCCTCCCTCCACTTTGGGCCACTTTTTCCTTTCCTCTGCATGACCCCACCCATTCCCATGAGTTCAAAATCATATTTTTACTTCCTGATAATATAACTTCAATTCTGAACTCATTCATGAGAAAAAAATAACCAACATTTATCAAACAAGTGTTATTGGCTGGACGCTAGCTTCGTAGGTGACTTTGACTTTGAACACATCATTTATTTAATCTTCTACAGCTATTCTGTCAGGATAAGCATTATGTTCCATTTTACACAAGAAAATGGGCTGTGGAAAATTCCCATTGTTAGGACCTTGCAGAGCCAGGATTCTAAGCCCTGTGTCTAAGCCTTTTCTCTGCTGCAGCATCATAAATGAAAGGTTCACAGTGAAAACCTTGAGAGCAGAGGCCTTCCTTATGCTGGTGTTATTGATGTTTTAATAAAGCCTCCTTTTTCAGTATTGGCTATAGAGGTGTAGGGGGCTTCCCCGGTGACTCAGCAGTAAAGAACCCACCTGCAATGCAGGAGACACGGGTTTGATCCCTGGGTCAGGAAGAACCCTGGGGGAGGGCATGGCAACCCACTCCAGTATTCTTGCCTGGAGAATCCCCATGGACAGAGGAGCCTGGCGGGCTACAGTCCATAAGTAGCCAGTCTGCAAAGACTCAGACATGACTGAAGTGACTGAGCATGTATACAGAGAGATGTAGATGCCAGATCAGTCTCCATCATTTCATCCCCCACTTTTTCCTCGACCATCTCTTTCCAACAACTGGTACATAATAAAGAAAGGGGAATTATGATTCATTTATGATCCACTTATTCAATTATGGAGATCGTTTCTGGCCTTTCTTGGGCTTCCAACACTTAATTTGTGGGTTTGCTATGAAGTCTTCCAAAACTGTAAGGATGAAAACACAGAGCTACTTAAAGATGACACAGAACGAAGCAGAAAATGGAAAAAGAAAAGAGGTATGAAGTACAGCGGTGTACCTCAGTTCATGCTGCAGGTGTTTCGCTGAAAATTATGTGTAGATCAAACTGATTTATAAACTAAATCCTATTATAAATTCAACAAGAATACTGTGATGCAACCTTGGAATGGAAATTTTTACAATGAGAAAAGTCCTTTTGTGTTGGGAATAGTAAATTCCCAATCTCCATTTTGAATTCTGGTTTTGTTTCTTTTTTTTTCAAGGGGGGCCCATCTCTACATAAATACCGCGTAACTCCCCTGGTTCCTTAATGGACAGGAATGTCATGAGACCAAGAGATTTTTAAAAGACTTTGAAAGTATGCCCGTCTACTCTATTTATAATAGTAATTTCCATAATGTTTTAATGGGAGGGATGCAGGAATGCTGTCTGAAAAAGGATGAGAAAGTGTAAGCCCTGGGTAAGATTCTAGGACCACCACTTGAGGTGATGGGATGGAAAGGCTTGGAGAATAAGAGCACCTCCTTCAGATCCCCCAAAAGCTGTGAGCCCTTCGCTCTTGACAGCTGAGAGGGTGGTGGTAGAAGTTGAAGGAGTATAGCCCCCTGTTCCCAGGTGACACCTACGGTTGCCTTGCGCTTACAAAGTAACAAGCTCCCTGGTTTCCCTCTATAGTCAAAGGTTACTAGCCACCCATGTGGTTTTTCAAAATAAAAAGTACTGCATTAAAAAAAAAAAAAAAAAAGGACTGTATCTTCATAATCACTGGAATAAAAAGATCTGAAAGACTTGTTTCATGTTCCTACTGGGGATTAACTCACTACAGTTGAGTGCGTGTCCCCTGTAGACAAGTGACCCAGTCCCCACCACTCCTTATTGGATTACATCCCACCTGATTCCTGTGGGCATTTTCTGCTCAACCCGGAAGAAGGAAGAAGGCCCTTCAGAGCTAAGCCCCACCCTGTGGTTCAACCACATCAATAAGAGAGGCAGTCCAGCTTTGTCCATTCCCACCAATAGCCCACAAATACCTATGATCTCAGAAATCTTGCTCTACTCTCAGTCAGATTTCAACACTTATAAGACTGTTTCCCCCCCCCCCTTTTTTTTTTTAAAAAAAACAACAACAGATTTTTCTTTTTTTAGATCCATCCCCAAATCTTTGACACCCTCTGCTCTTCAAGTGCCTGCCAGGGTCTCTTTGTCTAGTGATCATCATTACTCTACACAGCTGCTGTCACCAGAATCAGCAGTGAAACCACGTCTCCAAAGCTTCTGCTTCACAGACATGCTTAATAAATTAACTTTGTCCTTTTAGCGCACAGAGCCTAGAGAGCAGCGCCGATTGTGTTTTTTCCTGCTTTACATCAGCATAATATAATCTTAAAATCATTCTTCAAAAAAGAACCCTACCTAATACACTCATTTCTTCAGAGCACTATTACCAGAAACTTAATCCACAAAGGATGCAGGCACTCGGGCCCACTGTGCCCAAATTGGGAGGTGGTGGATGGAGAAGTAAACCCCATACTCAGGCAGGCCTGGCATCTTGGGTACCAAGATGAGTGACATGCTGCCCCAGGCCTTGTATCTCAGGCACTGCCTGAAGCCACCCAGGACAGGAGAGGTCAAGATCAACATTTTAAGGGTTCTGACCTGCTACAGGTTTCTCAGCAAACACAAGTCTTAATCCGTGTGGGAACTGCCAAGACCTGCTGATCTGTTTCTTGTCACTGGGGTTACGACCACTGCTGCAAAAACTGATGAACATGAATGCTCCACCCAGCACAGTTCTACGCACACTGGCTGCATTTTCTTATCCTCCTCAAGACAGCCTCATTATCATCCGTGCCTTTCTATAAGGAGAACCTGAAACTTCGAGTCCAAAGGATAATAATAAAACTAAAATTCTTTAAGAACACTGTTCTAATCCTCTAAACACAGCAGGCACTGTTCTAAATGCCTCCATATGCTGGTTCAATTAATCCTCATAACAGCCTTAATTGTGTTACGATTTATGTCATTATCTTTCTATTACAGGGGAGGAAAGTGAGGCACAGGGAGGAGAGGAGGCCAAAGCCATGCTCACCAAGCCGGCGAGTGATCAGGAAGGATGTGAACTCAGGCAGTTGGCTGTCAAAGCTGTGTTTTAATCTCTAGCCTGTTTGGTCAAGGTCATACACTGGCCAGGGTGAGAGCATAGTGTCTACACCGCGTGGTCAGAATCTAGACCCACAACATAGCCATGTGCTCTGCAACTTCTCAAGATCACTGCAGTCAGGTCTCCTCTGCGGTCGTCTCCACTGACTGACCCACAGGCTCTGGGATGGATGCTCTGCCTCCTCAGGGCCAGGCTGAAAGACCTTTCCTAGTCTCATTTATTTCTGAAATCTCAAGAGAACCTCTAGCAGGGGAGATAAGCCATATGAAAGAATTCTGTGTCATGATGGTGCACTTTACATGGGCCACTCTCATAGTAGGGGACTCTCTCAAGGTGTCATCTCTAAATACAAGAAGCAGAATTGTATTAAGTTTCCTTCCTAGGGGGTTGGAATTCTATCTAGTACTGAAAGCTGATAGCTCAGTTGGTAAAGAATCCGCCTGCAATGTAGGAGACCTGGGCTCAATCCCTGGGTTGGGAAGATCTCCTGGAGAAGGGAAAGGCTACCCATTGCAGTATTCTGGCCTGGAGAATTCCCTGGACTAGTCCATGGGGTCGCAAAGAGTCGGACACGACTGAGTGACTTTCACACATCACACGTTGAAATCTAAAATTCCCCAAGCTCTTGGGTCTAACCCTTCTTACCCCATTTTAGCCATATATTCCAGTTTCTGTGAAAAAAAAAAAAAAGTGTGCCTGAAGACATATAATACACCCACACTCACAAGGTTACCTGTTTTCCCTTTTCAAAGGAACTAGAAATTCCGGGGCTCTGAGAAGTCTCTAGCTGTGACATGGTCACCTGCATCTGGGTCCGACAAACACTGGCCCCAGGGAGCACAATCAAATCATCAGCCACTCACCCCCAATGACATTAATAGAGAGTGGATAGGGGGAAAGTTTATAAATCAGGATGAATCATTTGGTTCACCGAGGGAAAAGACAAATAAACCAACACTCCAATTAATTTTAACCTGAAGAAAAAAGTGTTTGTGAATGGTGCTCCAGCCAAGTCCTTAGGGTCTGAACACCCTTAATTATTCACAATGCAAATTGCTTTTACTGCTTGTTGGATAATTCCTTAATGCCGTCTATCTTTCTTCCTCTTCCCTTCTCTCATCCCCTCTGCCTCCTCCCCTCTCCTTTCCTGCTCTTTATTCCTGAAGAACCAATAGGAAATTTCTGGAAAAGGCCTTCCAATCACCCAGTTGTTTTCTCCAAAAACTATTAATGAACCTTCTGCCTTCTGTATCTTTGGCCAACCCCAAGGAATGTGGGATCCCAGTTCTCTAACCAGGTATCGAGTTCAGTCTCCGGCAGTGAACGCACCTAGTCCCAACCAATGGACTGCCAGGGAATTCCCACGAATCTTTTAATGAAGCTTTCCAACCCCTAATCAGCTTATCCTGACATCCCAAGGCTCAAGTAGGCCTACATAATCCACAGATGGGGTCCATAGCCCCTTGGACTGCTGGAAATTGAGTGCAAAAGTGTAGAGTCTAGCTGTTTCCTGACTCTCTGCCTATCCAGGGGTCTACAATTTTCATAAAACTCTTCAGAAAGTCTATGTTCCCCACCACCTTCCAAAAAAGAGCATTAAGCATTAAAGAACTACTCCATACCTACCTAACCACTGTATCACAAGGACATTTAAGAGGCAGAATGGAAGAGTCTGGATTTTGGAGCCAGGCAGACTCAAATCCCAGCTCTGTCACTTACAAGGTGCATGAATTTAGACCAGTGTCCTAACTTCCCTCAGCCTCCTGTCCTCATCTCTAAAATGATGATAATAACATCTTCATTGCAGGATTACTGCTTGGTAAAACAAAATAATACATAAAGTACATAGCATTCATCTACAGAAGAAGCAAAACAAAAATCCTCTGTACAGGAGAAAAAAGGTATATCGAGGCTCATTTGTGGTAAACCTGCTCTCCTGTCTTTGGGAGGTGCATCCCAGGCTTTGTTACAGATAAAGGTCACTGCTCTGTAGAGATAATCAGGCTGGGATGGTCCCTAGGAAATCCACAGGAATCAGATAGTAGGAGACATCTTTTCTGAGCCTCATATTAGATTGTAATTCCTTTTATGGATTTCATAGTGAAATGCCCAATCTGAATTAAAATAAACTTCCAACCTTCTGCTTCTCCACCCACTTTAATCTATTGCCTCCGCGCCCCCCAACATGGTAAGCGAGGTCTGAATATTTCAATCATGTAAAATGTGACTCTGTATCACTGTAAAGACACTAAAGTGACTTGAGGGAGTCTGCACAGCCAGTCCCCAGGGGTCCTGCGGCAAGATTCACATCTCCTCCATCCCAAGGCAGCTCGGTCCTACCTGGGTCAGTTGACTCTCTGGGGTGAATGCCAATTGGATGATTCTAGATCCTTTGCCTGCTGGGGTTTCCAGGACAGCAGCGGTAGATTCCAGAAATATCTTGATTAGTTGGCTCCTGTTTTATTGGCCAGATTCCAAGGAGAGAGGGCCAGGAAAACACAGGGGATAAGGGGATAAGAAGAACCCACCTCTGCATTTCTGCTTCCCAAAACAAACTTGTCCTGACCGCCAGTGTTAAAAAAAAAAAAAAAAAGTCAACATCAACCTTCAGCCTAATTAGCTGAGACTAGGTCAGGGACTGGAACTGATGACTATTCTCTAGATATTTGATTTTATATTACAAACTGGATCTGGTGTGCGCTACTGCAGAGCTGAACTGCATTTAAATACTTATGGCATTCTCTTTGGCTGTGAGGAACTGTAATTTGGAAGCCATTTGTGGTGGTCACAGTTCTTTCTCATCAGACCATGTTGTGACAGAGACTGTGTTGGTTTTCTGGATGACACTGACCCTGCCACTTGCTCATCTTCTACTGCTCAGGTGATCCTTGCCCACTTGTATTGTCATCCTTAAAGTTCTAATTATCAGCCTCACTCTGCAGCTAAAGAAACTGTCTTTAACAAAACAAGTTTAAAAAAGAGTACAGGAGAGTGAGAGCATGGCTAGAATAAAGCAAGAATGAGAACCACGTGCCAGTGGTGACCTCCTGGGATACTTTCTTGACTGGACATGCATACGTGGTGGCAGGAAACGCAGAAAGCAGAAGGGTCAGGCCAAATGTTCTAAGAGCCACTGCCGGGGGAATCCCATGCTTCCCTTCCTTCCTCAGTTCTAGGAGGTTATCCCCTGACCAAGGGTCACTTCCCTAAGGCAGCACAGTTTCACCGAGAGTGAGCTTAGGCAGAGGACACGGGCAAAGTGAAGAGGAGCACCTTGATGATGCTGACTCACTTGCAGAAAGAATCAAACAGCCCAGTGAGCCAGGGAACCGGGGCAGTAAGTATACGGAAAGCGTCACTACTTGGTATATCCACCTGACATCACACAAGTTCCAGAAGAGGGCAGTCCTTGAGCATATCAGCTGCCTCTCCCAGCACAAACCTGGTGCCCACAGAAGGATTTGGACAGCTTTTTCTGCCATGCCTCTGCTATTGGCCTGCTGCTAACACTGGGGCACAGAGCTCTCCAAAGGGGAGCTTTCCATGAGCCAGTCTGTCTCGATCTCAGCCTCTGTCTCTCTCCTTTTGCCATATTTGCTATACATGTGGGATGTTATGGTTCCACAGACCCAGACCCACCTGGGGTTCTGCTCACCTAAGTGCTAGATGAGTCTGTTCCCAGAATAGAAAGTCAGTTATCCTAAGCTCCATTCTAACCAACAAGGCATGGACCAAGTTTGTGACTCTAAATCCCAAATTGGGAGAGGAGTCACATTCCTTCTGAAAGGTTCCTAGAAGACGTTTGATCCCACATGACAGTGACTTTGAAAGTCTGTTTTGAAAACAGAGCTGAGCACATGGGTATGCCTGTCTCTTCTCTGCATACAGCTCCCAAGTCTCTGGATCTAAAAGGAGCATACAGGGAAGCACATCTCCTTTGCAGGGCCCTCACACCACAAGAAAGGCTAGGGGGTAATCCAGCACCTAGAGCCTGAGCCTAGAGGATGATGCGAAAGACCAGGGTGCCCTGGGGAGACTCAGGACCCAGTTCAAGCATCAGCTCCCTAGAGCAGCTTTTGTTCACCCACCAAGTTGCTGACTGCTCCCTCCTCTTATGCTCATCCTGCCCTAGACCCACCTCTGCTGGAGTACCAATTGAGAGTGTCTAGCCCTGGAGCTGGAGCTCCTGAGACTCAGATGCTGGGGCTGGCCCCATTATCTGCCTAAGAAGCTTGTGACACCCCTATAGTTGGTCACAGACAGCTCACAGAGCTTGCCTGGGCTGTGGCCACCGCGTAACCACCACTGGAGAGGCACTGTGGCCCTCCTTCTGTGATTTCAGGAGGACCCTAGGGACTAAGACCCCGGAGGCAGTTGGGAAGCCATGGTGGCCACATGTCCACAAAAAGGAGGGTAGCAACCTCCTGTGGAACCGTAACTGCTGAGGTCCCGTTCACAGCTCAGACAGCACTGCGGACCCCTCCCAAGGGATCATTATCTCAATTATCTCACCTGGGCCATGACTAAACAACGCCGCGGTGCTTCCGCTGAGACCCCAGATTCTAGCTTAGAGGTAACTTCCCGCCAGTGCCCTTGGACTTCTGTTGCCAAGAGATATGAGACTGTCAGGCAGGAGGCCCATGTTCTCCCAGAATCTAGGGGAGGTAGGAGGGCTCTGAAAGGCTGGAATAGGCATGCTCTACCTGCCCTTTGTGATTTCAGACATGGTATTCAATCTCTCTTGAAATGCCAAATAATATCGAAGGAGCACATGCAATTTTTATGCTTTTTCAGGAAGGGTCACGGACTAGTAAGAGGTTGAGAACATTGCCTAGAGGGTCCATGCCCCCGCTGAGTACACAGTGCTGTTCTATTTATAACATATTAGTGGCCTTACTCCTAACATGGAAACAGCAGCAGAATCCAGAACTAGCAGATGTATCCACCACCGCAGTCTATCTACTTCTTCTCTCAGGTCTCGAGTATTCTGGATGTTCAGCTACAAGGTTGTTCACATCAGGAAAAAGGAACTGACCAAATGCACAGTCCAGAAATAAAGGCCCCTGGCCTTCTTTTGTCTTCATGTAGGAGATACCCAATTGGACCCATCCTGCCTGAAGACCCCAGCATCCCACACCCCTCCCACCACCCCGTCCCCAAGCAGGAGACAGCAACAGAAGGTCCCCGGCAGCCACAGACATGTGTCAGGGTGATTTGGTGAGATCCAGGACTGAAAGCAATTTCTTACTCAGAAAATCATTTATCATGCACAGTCTGTCGAAAACAATCTCATTTCAAACCCTTCCCAGGGAGAGAAGAACTGACAACGAGCACTAAGTAATCTACAACATGGCCACTGGGAGTCATTTATCTTTCCTTCTTTCCGCCCAGGACTTGATGCATTCAGGAGAGGAGAGCAGAGGACTGAGTCACACCGACTCTGAGGACACCCGTTCATCCTGTAAGGAGGGGCTTCAGATAAAAGGGTGGGATGCTATATTAGGACAGCCACACACTCCTGGGTGCATAACTGGAAATTTCTTATTTTCTCCATTTTACTAAGTCAATGCCCAGAAAACAATTTTAGTATCCTAAGAGAGAGTTGTACCTCCCTCATTGCAAAATATGCTCTTTTTGTACTTTCAGTTCGTCTTAAGAGCTAGAATTCTCCTTCTTAGGGAGTAATTAAGGAAAAGCTGGTTGCTTTTTCTATATAATCTGACTTTCCCTTTGCCTAGGGCAGTGTCTCCTTTGCCAGACCATAGCATGGAGTTTACGGCATATTAGATAATTATTTTGTGCATGCCATTAGCACTGACGTCAACACCCTGGAAACAGACAATCGAGCAATTTGAGGTCCATCGAGAAAAGCAGGTGGTGGAAAATTTTCCCTGTTAAGTTCCTGGCATTTTTTGGTAATTAGTTGCAGATAGGAAAAGCGATCAATCGCTTTCCTTGCAGAGTGTCTGACTAAATGAAGGTTCTGGTTTTGAGGTTCACCAGGCCCACAAAGATGCCTGTGAGCTTCAGAGCTCCATCCTTTCACAGCTGTGGTCAGCCAGTGACTTGGAAAGTCCTGCCGAATGCAAACTGTGACAGGGATGCTAACTTCCTAGGAACCAAATTAAACCAGAAACACCTTTTTAGATGCACCAGTTCTCAGAAAGATTTGCGTCATAGATACTTCATGACTGTAGCGATTTTGATTCTGAAATAAATCACAAGGATGTGTATACGTGCTGTTTTAGGATGAAACGGTCCCAACGCTGTTTTCATTTGCTATCGTTATCAGAGCATCTGAAATCCTGACTTTGAAAGAAATAATATGCAATTTTGCCCAAGACAAATGTAGGGATTAAAGTTAAAAATCTGGATTCAAATTCTCCTTGTGTCACATCCTAGCTGCCATTTCCAACCTCTCTGTGCCCTGGTTTCCTTACCTGTTTCTGGAGTGAGTTGCCATTTCCTACTTCAGGGGATTTTCCTGACCCAGGGATCGAAACCAGGTCTCCTGCATTGCAGGCAGATTCATTGCTGTCTGAGCTACCAGGGAAGCCTTCCTCACCTGTTAGGGGGTTAATACCGGTACCTACCTTACAGGCTGCTATGAGGATGAACTGAAGTGATGCAAGCAGCTTAGCACAATGCCTACCACAGAGTAAGTAAGCATTTCATTCAAAACTTTCTGGAAAATTCTCAGCCAGAGATGAATTAGGGGGTAGGCCAACTGGCCAGTTTCCTGGAGGTCAATGTTTAAGATGCCCAAGAAATCACTGGAAACATAACAAGATCAAAAAATGGGATTTTCAACAAGAGTACTTACCACACATGATTAGGAAGAACTGGGGCAAACCACTTGTGAGAAGGTAAGACTCTAAGGATAAATTCAAAGACCAACAGAGGGTCTCCGAACTCCTGGAGCAAGTGGCCAGGGCCTTAGGGGTATCTCTGTAATAGTTTTCTTCCTCCCCCTCCCTCTCTTCCCCAACAGGAAGCTCAGTCTCTTCACTAAAGAAGTATGTAATAAATTATAAAGAGTGTCAATCTGCAGGCAGGAACATTTATTAGCCTGTCCAGGTGTCTCCTTGGTCTGCCATGCTCTGAGCTATCTGGGCACTGGACCTAAACACTCTCTCTGCTCTTCCCATTCTCTTTCATTATTTAACCACCCATCAGTGGTCAGAAATTCCAGCTCAAGCCACCTGTAGGCAAGTCACAAGGCACCTCCCTCCACTGGGGCCAGACTCCAAGGGTGAAGTGACCCTCTACACTCGTGTGAAGACCTATAGCACTTAGATCAAGAAAAGAAAATCCACTATTAAAATATCTCTGGGACCTATCAGTGTTATTTAGAAGGTGTGGCTGAAATTTTTCTGTAGGGATGTAAGTTTACATTGTGAATAATATAAATAGTTGCTGACTTTTCCAAAGCTAATATAGCAGCCTGTGGTCCACAGTTTTTTTCATTTTGCTAGAATGATAAGAAGGCTATGGTCTGATCAATAACTACTTCAAGTCCATCCTGAATCATGGACACTGTGGAAAGTAAAACAAAGGTGGATCATCCACCTGGAGAATCTCAAAATCAAAAGGTAGCCCAGTTTATCTTCCTGATTTCATCATGAAGATTTATCTCCTTCACCCTCATCAACAGGTATACACAGAGGATCAGTTCAGTTCAGTCGCTCAGTCGTGTCCGACTCTTTGCGACCCCATGAATCACAGCACGCCAGGCCTCCCTGTCCATCACCATCTCCCGGAGTTCACTCAGATTCATGTCCATCAAGTCAGTGATGCCATCCAGCCATCTCATCCTCGGTCGTCCCCTTCTCCTCCTGCCCCCAATCCTTCCCAGCATCAGAGTCTTTTCCAATGAGTCAACTCTTCACATGAGGTGGCCAAAGTACTGGAGTTTCAGCTTTAGCATCATTCCTTCCAAAGAAATCCCAGGGCTGATCTCCTTCAGAATGGACTGGTTGGATCTCCTTGCAGTCCAAGGGACTCGAGAGTCCCTTTAGTCAAAGGCTTTGGCATAGTCAATAAAGCAGAAATAGATGTTTTTCTGGAACTCTCTTGCTTTTTCCATGATCCAGCGGATGTTGGCAATTTGATCTCTGGTTCCTCTGCCTTTTCTAAAACCAGCTTGAACATCAGGAAGTTCATGGTTCACGAATTGCTGAAGTCTGGCTTGGAGAATTCTGAGCATTATTAACATGTGAGATGAGTGCAATAGTGTGTAGCTTGAGCATTCTTTGGCATTGCCTTTCTTTGGGATTGGAATGAAACACAGGGGATAGATATATTAAATTTTCAATTGTTAATTTAATCAAGCATGATTTGACAGGGAACCCACTGCAAAGAGGGCACTCTATGATGAAGTCCAATACCAAAAATAGAGTTTAAAAGGAGATTATTTGAAATCCATCCCATTCTCGTTACTCATATTCATTGTTGAGAAAGAAGATCATTTATTCAGTCTACTATCTTCTAGGCACATGGAATGAAGTGACTCATTATCTTCACTCAGTGCTAAGGAAGGCAATATCATGGCCAGTGTACAGATAAAGCAGTCAAGACATACAGAGATCATAATTCGCCCAAGGGTGCACTCCTAGAAAGAGGCAGACCTGCGCTTCCCACATTGCCCTGCTGGCCCACTCCTAAACCTGTCATGGAAGATGGAGCAAGCTGCCTCACATGAACCAGGGTGGGTATCAAACGCGGAGCGCGAGCTGTTTCTATTCTAGAAATCAAAAAGGAATGACTATAAGCAAACAGAAACAAAAACAAAAGAATTGAAAATGACAAGTGTTGGCGAGGATGCGGACAAACTGCAATTTTCATACATTGTTGGTAGGAATGTAAAACTGTACAACTACCATGGAAAATACTTCAGTGATTCTTCATGAAGTTAAAACCGTTAGATAACCCAGCAAGTCTACTCCCAGATATATAAGAATTTTAAAAAGGAATGAAAACAAATGCTTGTGTACAAGTGTTTACAGCAGCAATTAGTCACAATAGCTAAAAGGTGAAAACAACACAAATGCCCATCAGCAGATGAAAGGATAAATAAAATGGGATATATCCATACAACAGGATATTATTCAGCCATAAAAGGGATGAAGCATGACGCAGGTACGACATGAATGAACCTTGAAAATATGCCCCGGGAAAGAAGCTAGACACAAAGGTCACATCTGTATCATTCTATTCATAGGAAGCATCCAGAAGAAGTGAATCCCCAGGGACAGAAAGTAGACTGGGAAATGTCAGGGGCAAGGAGGACAGGGAGGCAGGAAATGACTGTTTAATGGGTATGGGGTCTCCTTTTTGGGTGATGAAATGTCTTGGAACTAGACAGAGGTGATGACTGTATAACAGGAAATATACGGAATGCCACTGAATTGGACACTTTCATATGATTAATGGCTAATTTTATGTTGTATGAATTTTACCTCAATTAAAAAAAAAAAAAGACAACCAAGGGTGGTAAAGTGTAGCAAATGATCCCTCAATTTCTCTATCCCACTCTGTCCTCTGAGGGAGGAAAGGGAGCCACGCAGAGTTGCCTAACCCACAGTAAAGTCCTACAGTAAAGTTCCATTGGTGAACTTTACTGGGATTAGAAATGAGCCCTCTGTCAATTAATTTAACACAACTGGACAATGCAGCTGGATATTCCTGCTCCCCAAGGGCACTAGGGAAAGGAGAAAAATATTAAGGGAAATATATCTTCTTCAAGCATAACTGATTGTATCCCAACTCCTGTTTCTCTGGCTTAAGGCTAAGGTCCTCTAGGAAGGCTTTCTCCATCTCCAACCCAGGGAGAGAGGTCTTCTATTTTTATGTAAGCACCATCCTTGGAGAGTTCAGCATCATGAAACATTCTTGACTCCTCAACAGAGCGATTTACATGCTCAGAAAGAATCTGTTTCATTTGCTTTTGCTTGAAGTGAAGTGGATAATCTCTATTAACAAAATGATTACCGCTTTAATTTCCAGAGCTCTTATCCATTACTGAAGCCATGCTGTCTCTAGAGAAGAACCCTAAGTAACGTGAGTTTTAACACGCCCAGGATTGATGATTTACTAAGCCTGGGCTTTAGTTGGGGCCCAGTGACTGGAGGAATCATGGTTCTTTTATCCATTATTCTGCTGACATCAAAATCTCATAATACCAAAACCCTGAAATGACACTTTTCTCTCCTTTACTATTTGTACATGTGACTAGGAGAAAATTATGCTTGATGGACATGTTTAAGATACATAAATTCTCAAACACCTTCTTTCCTGCTTGCTCCGATCTGTTTCCACTGAACAAATCTGCATTGGTCTGAGAAGTCATGAGGCTCAGGGCTCATTCTTTCCGCGCTGGCTTGGCTTTCTGAAGTGTGTGGTTTTTACATCATCGCCTTGAATGCAAGCATGTCCATGTAAGGATGTATGAGTACGTGCATGTATACAGTGAATACTTTTCCCTGTTAAAGGTACAGTGAAATTGATGGTGGTAACACCTTGCTGCCCAGCTCTCTGAAAGTCTGTAGTCTTTAGGTCTGCCACTAATCCTCTCAACATTTCTACAGACTGGAACTGAAACTCTCGTCTTCTAGGAGGAAAATACTAGTTATTAAGATTCACAGCCTAGAAGTCATTCTTGAGTTCTATTTTCAACTAAACAGCATGTCTGTCCTCACAGACAGAATGTGCTCACCACCTCCACCCCTTCTAGCCCAAGAGATAACCTTCTAAGCTGGGACTAATGAAATATCAGCCTCCCAAATATTCTCTTTGTGAGATAAAAATCTTGGGCCTTATACTCTATCATTTGCATCATAGTCAAAAGGACTATTTTTGATAACAGCTCTATTGAGTTACGTACCACACAATTCGCCTATTTAAAGTGTACAACTCAATAGTTTTTAGTATATTCAGAGTTGTGCAACCATCACCACAATCAACTTCAGAACATTTTCACAACCTGAAAAAAAAACCTCTGTGTCCTTTAGCTGTCAATTGCCAATCTTCCCACTCTATAAGGCCTAAGGCTAACCCTAATCTATCCTGTCTCTATACACTTGCTTATTCTGAACTTCAACATGAATCAAGTCATATAATATGTAATCTTTTGGGATTGACTTCTTTCACTTAGCATAATGTTTTCAAGGTTCATACAAGTTGTGGCATATATCAGTACTGCATTCCTTTTCATGGCCTAATATTCCACTGCATACATATACCATGTTATATTAACCCCTTTGTCCATGGATGAGCATTTAGGTTGTTCTCATCTTCTGGTTCTTATAAGTAATGCGACTATGGACATTCAGGAACAAGTTTTAGTTCAGTTGCTCAGTCGTGTCTGACATATATTTTCATTTTTTTGGGGTATATACCTAGGAGTGGAATAACCATGTCTTATGGCAACTCCATGTTGAACTTTTTGAAGAAATGCCAGAATGTCTTCCAAAGCTACTGTATCATTTTACACTTCCATCAGCAGTTTACAAAGGTTGCAGTTTGTCCATATCTTCACCCTTGCCAACACTTGTTATGAGCTATGTTTTTTATTACAGCCATACTAATATGTGTGAAGTGGTATTTCATTGAAGTTTTGATTTACAATTCACTGATGACAAATGTGTTGATGAATCTCTCCTGGGCTCATTTTTTCATTGTCTTTTTATTACTGAGTTGTAGAGTTCTTTATGTAGTCTAGATACAAGTCTCTTATCAGATATACAATATGCAAATATATTCTCCCATTCTGTGCTGTCTTTTCACTTATTGATAGTGTCTTTTAAGAAACAAAGGTTTTAAATTCTGATGAGGTTCAATTTACGTATTTCTTTTCTTTTTTCGCTTATGCTTTTGGTATCATACTCAAGAATTAATTGCCAAATCTATTGTCACAAAGGTTTACCTCTATTTTCTCCTAAAGGTTAACAGTTTCTGCTCTTACGTCAGGTCTTTGATCTATTTTGAGTTAATTTTTAATATGATGTAAGGTAAAAGGTCAAACCTCATTCTTTTACATGTAGCTATACAGTTGTCCCAGCATCTTTTTGAAAAACATACTACTCTTTCAACAGTGAATGATTTTGGCACCTCATCAAAAATCAATCAACTCTAAATGTATGGGTTTTACTTTGAACTATGAGTTTTAGTTTGTTAACTTATACATCCAGAATGACTTTCAAAAGTAGAAATCACATGATTTTTCTCTCAATAAAACAGCTCACCCCCCATCACAAATCACACTCTATTCCAAAGGTTCTTGCCCAGGGGCCACAAATTATCAAGAGCTCCTAGGATAACATTCAGGAAGTCCACCAACTTGGATGAGAAAAGTTACACCTTTACTTTTATGAACCTCTAACTCAGATGTGGCATTTCTTTATAGTACATAAAAATGTGAGCAAACTAGAAAAGTATTCATCATACTTCTGACTTTGTTTGTTAGCAATAAAAACCCCAGATATTCACACGTAGGATTATAACTGATGCACATATCTCAAAATATCATTTACATTAATCCTACTTTAAAATTATAGGAGTGTATTAGAACCATTGCTCTTGATCTTCATAATAATGCACTAATCAAGAGGCACATTCAATAATGAACTTGTTTTTTTACATTACGATAACTGTATTTCAATATGATTGGTTTTCTTACAATCCAGTGTTTTTATATTACGCATTTATAAATATTCTGAGAGGTGGGGTCATAGTCTTCACAAGACCACCAAAGGACTCCTCAGCACATAACAAGCTAAGGAATCCCAATTGTTCCATTACCCATTTTACCTTCTTCACAGCAAGGATCATCAAGTTAAATTATTTATTTTTGGTTGACATGGTTATTGCCTGTGTTCCTCTGACTCTGCAATTGGTTAGTGCCTGGTACTTAACGTAGTGCCTGGCACATTACAGCCACTGAATAAATATTTATTGAGCTAATTACTGAATCATCAGTCATTTTCTAAACAAGAGTGAAATCATCATCTTAATGAAAACAAAAAGCACCCATAGCAAGCTAGTGATGTATAATTCATACTGAAAATAATTTCACATTTATATTATCATCATCAGATCCAGTAAGTGCCATCGTGTCCTTTGTCCTATAGCAAGCGCTTTATGTTCAGTGTCTGCTTTACCGTTCTCAGAACTAAGGAGCCAGAATCATTATTACCATATTTACAGTTGTGGAAATAAAGGCTCAGAGCAGTTATATTCTTCCCAAGGTCACAGAGCTAGTGGGTAACAGAGTCAGGATTCTGTAACCAGATCTACCTGGAACCTGTTCCATTATCAGTTTTTTTTTTTTTTTTAACTACAACAAGACACTTGTAGGGGGACTAAAATAGGAATTTCAGAGAAAAAGGGGTGGATATTTCTGATTGTCCAGTTGAGAAAGCTGAGATCCTGGAAAGTTAAGAAATATGCCCTAGGATGTACAATTTAGCAGAAATTTTCAATAAAATGTTCTTTCCAATGTCCTGTTTATGAGCCAGAGCAGAAAAACCCCTCAGCAAAAATATAGCAAAACTAGCTGCTAATGGATTGCCTCACATGAAAGGATGAATTTTTGAAAAGGTTTATTTTGCAAGCACAATTAATACTAATAGGCATTAAGCTGAAGTCTGTTCTTTGCTTTCCTGGGGTCCAGTTTGCTTCTCTAAATATTAGGGCTCGGCCTCATTCAGGACATTAAGCACTTCATTAAGCTGAAATCCAAGTTAATTTGATTGCACAATTACAAACTGTCCCTGGCTGGGGATTGTCTCGTTTGTCAGGTGGCAAGGGGGCAGCATGGCCTGATGATATGCCAGATCTGCATTTTATCCCCAGCTTGAGGTCTCAGTGTTCTCTGGTTTTGACCTCATCAAGCCTTATGGTAAGGAAGTTAAACTGGAGCAAGAAGACAGATGCTCTCCTTTCCAAATCTGCTGAGGGCACCTGAAGGCCCATCTACCGGGTCTGCAAAAGGACAGGGCCCAGCAAGAGTGTAGTCACTTTGAGATGGCAGCAAATGGGGTCAGACCAGGGGTCCCCGTGCCCAGGGCAGCTCAGTCACGTGAGGAGCATGCCTCCAGCAGCCCCCTTCCTGGCCCCTGTGCCCAGTCTCATTTTTACCAGCTGCAGCCTCACCAGACAAATTATTCAGCTTGGGTGTAGGTGGGTGCCAAGGAGATGGATAATCATGTTCACTGGTGATTTGCTGACATTAACAGACCCTGGAAACACCACATCTTGTAAAGTAGTATTTCCTTCTCCTCTGCTATTCATGGATGTAGTCAAAGGACCCACTCCCAGCCTTCTCCAAGAGAGACCCCTTCTCCAGCCAGCCCAGTCCCTCCACTGACTCAGCTGCAAAGATGTCAGCCTTGCCCAAGAGACGTCTGCCCTTGGCCGTCAGCTGCTGGGAGGCAATCTCTCAGCCCTTGGGATGTCATATCTGAACAAAGTCTTTTGAGGGTCTTGGGTCAGCCAGGTAGGAACAGTAAGATTGGAAGTAGGGAAAGGGTGGTAAACCACATGAGAAAGTCCAACAACGTGATATATGGTGGAGGCTTTGGGTCAGGTGGAAGCTGTCAAGCTCCAACGTGGCTGAAGAAGGTCAGCCAACACAAGTTGATGCGATTGAGTCCCAGTAAAAACTCTGAACACCAAGGCTCAACAAACTTCCCAAGTTTGCAGAATTCCTCACATGTTGTCACACATCAATGCTAGAAAGGGACCACTGTCATGACTCCAAAGGGAGAGAACAGTGTGGAAGCTCTGTGTTTAGTACATCCCTGGGCTGGTCTGCCCCATGTGCCTCTTCCCTTGGCTGATTTTAATCTATACCCTTTCCTTGTAGTAAATTGGTTGTGAGCATAACAGCTTTCAGTGAGTTCTATGGTCCTTCTCACAAGTCAGGGATGGTTTAGGGAGCTCCCTGAACTTGCAATTGGTGTCAGAAATGAGTGTCCTGTTGACAGCTCACCTTCCCCTCTTCTTCTGTATTATCTAAGCTCCACCTCTGCCTGGGGACCCAGATCTAGTGTTCTTTCCTACCTGAAGATGTCCTAAATTACTGCAGCCCAGAAAGCATGCCCTCTTCTGGACTTAAAGCTAGTGTTTCTCAAACCACTTTTTAGCAAAACCCAAATGAAGAAATATATCTTACATCATAAACCAGCACACACCTATGTTTATATATTATGTAGAGATCTGTGTACATAATTGAGAGAAAATTTTCATATAATCACATTGACCTTCCCAAGCAGTATTTTTATCTAAGTCTGTTCAATCTCCTTTAAAGAAAAAAAAAAAAAAACAAAAACGATGCTTGCTGTGTCCCACTCTATTGCTTTTACAAATTAGTAATGAATTGAGACTTGCAATTTTAAGCAACTCAGGTCTTGCCCACTACCTCGATAATTAACCACATGGCTGCTTTGTAATACATCTTGTTTTTTTCCCTTAACTTTAATGTGTTTACACTTTGTCCCTTTAAAGAAATGATTAAAAGTTTCAAAATAAACCTCAAAAAAGAAACAATAATATTTAATACATTTTTGGCCACGTTAATGCTAGGCAGCATACTAAGAGCTTTTACATGCATCACGTAATTCTTTCGGCACACTACTCCAAGGAAAGTAATATCATCATCCTTCATCACCATTTTCACCCCATTTCACAAGTTTGGAGAGGTTAACCAGCTTGCCCAAAGACATACAGCACTAAAGAGGCAAAGCAAGATGAAGCCCAGGAAGGCCAGATCCCAGAGCCTGCTGCTAATGACCAGGAAGCATGTCTTCCCTTTCCACCCATTCTCATTCCCAGCCAGAGCTCCCAGCTAACCCTGCTGCCCCTCAATGGACAGGGCATTCATACACACATGAATGCCGAGTCCTGGCCCAGTCAGCTCAGGGAAGAGAGAGCTGAAAAAAGTTTCCTCCTCAGTCAATGCTCTTTTTAAGCAAGGGTCAGTAACCTGCCTGCATGCAGCCCCGCATGCAGGCCTGTCCGTCACGGTTCCCCTCATTTATCTCCAGGAAATCTCTGTCTTCCAGAACTCCAGTCACCCCTGCCTGCTTCTCCCCACCCCTCCCGCCTTCCCCGCAGCAATTAAATGGTCATAGTCGACCAGCTTGGAGACAGGTTCAGGCAGCAAGGAATCTGAGGGAGGCAGGGAATTCAGGGGAGATGGGGCTTCTCTAAGAAGCTGCACTGCTGTTCTCTGTCAAACTGGTCTGAAGACAGGTTGTATGTGTCCACAATGATCCCCAGCGACTCTCCAGTAGTAGGGAAGAGTCACAGTCTTGCAGAGAGGTGGCAGCTGTTTTCTGCATCTGTTTGGGCACCCCAATGATGCCCAGGTCCTGTGCCCCAGAGCTGCATCTCAGGAGGAGTGGTTTTGACTGGAGATTATTTGCATATTTGACTCATAGCTCAAGGAGGAAATCTGCCCCTAAAAACAGGTGCTAACTCACAATGTATAAGAGAGGAGAACACACAGGGTTTAGGCTCTGCCCTTTAGATTCATCTCACTTTACACACTGCTTCCTGAGTTGCTTGGTATTAGCGGAATAGCTGGGAAGTCTAGGGCCTCCCTTCCCTAGTCACTTCAGCATTGCTCCTAGATTTTCAAGATTTCAAATGCAATGAGGGAAGGGGTATGACCCAAGGAGAGGTAAACACGACAGAGAGACTCACACAGAGGCTTGTCTTGTATGCCCAGGGAGGGGAGGGTTCCCAATCAATCTTTACTTTGAGTATGAAGACTGCCCTCTGCCATGTGATCTTAATGGCAGGAAAACAAACAAACAAACCAGAAAAAAAAAAAAAAAAAAAAACAGAGCGAGTGAGCAGGTAAGACTACCCCAACAGAGCAAGAATCCTTACCTTGGGTCCACGGACTAACTTGAGAATCCCTGACAAGCAAAAATTCCTATAGCACTCATCAAATCCCCCAAAGGGTGCTTGACCCACAAGAGAACCACCACCATCATGCATGGCAATGCACACACACTTTCTATCATTTGATTTGCGGCAGCTCCCAGCTCTCACCCATTTGTGCCTCCTTCAAGCATATACACACACAGGCACAAGACACATAGGCACCAAGCACCCTCTCCCTGCCTGTCTCCCAGCCTCGCCATGTACCTGGTAACAGATCGTGCTCGAAGGCACAGACAGGCTGCATGGCTCAATTATTAATGCTGCTCTTTACAGACCTTGTCTTATTATTGCTGTTCATGCTATTAGGAAGAGGGAAAAATCCTTAATGCAGTCCTCACCCATTTCCTCCCGCTGCTAGAAGAAAAAGCATGTGCCAGGTGGAGCCACCTAATAGCATCATGTTTTCACCTTTCTCTGCAGACAGTACCCGCAGTTTCCTCTAGGGCATCAAGATCAAGTGTATCTCCAACCGGGCTATGGGCTCATTTTCTGTGGGGACTGGGAAGGCAAGGTAAAAACACCAGCTCTCAAAGGAAGAAACGGGGACTCTGAAGAGGATGTCTGCATGAACAGGAACGTGGACAGAGTATGTTAACAGGTCGACCCTGGAGCCCTACCTATGGTTTCCTCCTGAGAGAATCACAGTCAGTGAAAACTCAGGAGATGGAGCCACAGCTCAGACTTGAGACCATATCTGGAGAGGAAGGTACAGAGATGCTATGCTATATTTTGTCCTTGAAGGGGTCACAGTGTAAGAATTTCATGAGCTGACCCTAATGCTCAGCAAATCGGGAACTTTAAGATTGATGAAACTGCACCCAGGGTTTATCTATGTTAACCCATGCTTTTATACCAACATATGTTAAAGATTAAACCAAGTTTCAAATGTGCCCATTTAGCCAAGTAAGTCAGCAAATAATCTTGAGAAATTATCACAGACACACTTAGTATAGCCAACTCTCTTTTGGTGAAGTAATACACTAGTAGAACAGACAGATTTGGGCCTTTATTTCTTATAAATAATCTGACAATTTAAGGGGGTTATGTTCGTTTCCATTTATGTCCTGGAAAATAGACTCTTGTGACTTAGCAACCATGTTTAAAAAGCTCTTGCAGTTCTTAAATAAACAGAGTGTATGTTTATGAGGTCCTAACGATGTTATTTTCAGGGATGACGTAGACTTACTGATATGTGTCTTTGGGGATTTACAGTAAGTTGTGGGTGATCTGTTGCTGCAACATACAGTATTTGTCTAGAGAAAGGTGGACATTCACTTATGCAGCATTTGGAAACATGTTAAACGGGAAACAAGCTGGGGCTTGTTCACCATGGAAAGAGAAGGGCCCCTTTTGGGGAATCAGAAGACCAAGAGTTAAGAATATTTTCTGGCACTCAGGGATCAGAGCTAATTCAAGACCAGAAAGAGAGACAGTTTAGAATAGAGATTGAAAACGGCCTACAGAGATGTTTTGTTTGGCCTGTAGAATACTTTTAAAAGTGCTAGAGTCATGGGCAATATTTTAAAACTGGAGATTCAACATGAAAGCCCAGTTTCTTATCTTTTCCTTGGAACAGGGAAGATTTGTCCGCACAAGTCTGCATTTTTGCTTGGGGACAATCAGTTGGGAAGTCATTTCAGGGATGGCTCAGGCTCTCAGCTCATCCTGGTCCTCACATATCTGCTAGCCTCATTTCTAACATCTGCCCACCCCTTTCCACTTGAGCCTGCACACCTCAGTATAGGAAATGTTCTTTTTTGACTGTGGCACTTTCAGTGAACAGATCTCTTATACTGGCAAGACTCATTTTCAGATATAAGGATGGACAAAGCACATGCGTCTTCAAAACTCAACAGAAAAGCAAGACTATTAGGTTTTTTTTTTTTTTAATGGGCATATCTATAGGGGTCATTTTTATTAAATGATATAAAATGACATTACTATTTTCCAAAGCCAAGCCATACGACATGGTTTGAAATGGAATGTTTGTTTTTATTTTCTCATCTGAAACAATTAGATGACACCGGGAAGGCTGTGGTATAAAGCATCTGTCTCTGGGCATGTTTTCTTATCTGTGAAATTTTCCAGACGGTTGGGACTGACAGGGAGGGAGGGAAGGGAGCCAACTTCTCCATCAGGCACTGCAGACACAGTGACGAGGGCCCACCATGCTTCCAGCGACCCACAAACATGGCTGAGTTCCAATTTCTTCAAAATCAGAAGAAAAAGAAATAATGAATATGTCATAAGGACTCTAGCCTGGATTATACTTATCTTTATAGAAAAACAGTAGTAAACTATAACTTTTAGTATTCTTTATAGAGAAATGGACTTAAGAATGCGCAAGCACCCAGAGCCCATGGAAATCACAGGGCAGCCCTCAGGCAGATGCTAGTCTCCAGCCCAGCATCTCAGGTTGAGCCGTGGTGGGTCTGCCCACAGCTCCACCTCCTTAGCCATGACTTCTGTCTCCCACCGCCTCTATGGATGCTCTGTGGCAGGTGGCAAATTCATGCGTGAGGCCCCTGTGGGGAATGTTACACCCAGACCTCAGTTTCAAAAAGATGGAACAGATGCCTTTCAGCCAGTCACTTCTGGAAATTTCTAAGAAGTGTCCAAAGGTTTTTCACCACACACAACTGGAGAAGAGTATTACTGCGACCAGGGACAGTTTGCTTTTCTGATTCTGTTCTGCCATCCTGAAAGCATTCTCAATTCTTAATCTCAGTGGCCAATTTCAAGGTAGGGCTTCACTGGACTCAGTACATACCGAAAAGAAAATCCAAGAAGCCCAAAAGCGCATGCCATAATGAAAGCCCCTTTTATGGATTACTTGAGTTGGTAAGGGGGACTGAGCTTTCTGTTTCCTCAGCACAAAATCGTCCCAGAGCCAAACACCCTATAAAACCCAGCTATCTTTTCAGCTTCTGAAACTTTAGCACTTGTTGTTAACAAAGCTCATTATTAGAAACTGATGCTATATAGCCTAGGGATAATCCGCTGGTTATCTTGTTTTGTTACCTTATTTTTCCTATGTTTATGGCCGTACCCTCGTGAAAATATTTATCATTTAAAAATCTCAATGGAAAAAATCTAGCTTCATACATAGTATTTGAAAACACCAGTATCTAGAAAAATACCTCACATACAATCAGTACTTAATAAGACATCTATTACTTGACTGATGGGCTTCCCTGGTGGCTCAGACGGTAATGAATTTGCTTGCCAGGCAGGAGACTCAGGTTTCATCCCTGGGTCGGGAAGATCCCCTGGAGAAAGAAATGGGCACCCACTCTATTATTTTTGCCTGGAGAATTCCAGGGACAGAGGAGCCTGGTGGGCTATATTTCATGGGGTCACAAAGAGTTCCTGATTGATAGCTTTAAGTTAGGTACACAGCTTTCAGCCCCATCTCTGTTATTATGATGAGACTGGGGGCTAATCCTTCCATGCTATACTTTCCCATCCATTTATAAATGAGACAAGATTGTCTCCTATATACACACATGCGTGCACACCCACACACAAACATATACACTTCCTTCTCCCAAATTCTGGGAACAGTGACATGTATATCCAAAAAGTCCCAAGGGCATCCTTGCTGCAAGGGACTCTATTTTTACTCCACAAATGACTCATCACTGACCAGGGTCTCCCCAAAGCTTCCTTTTGTCAGGCTGTCAGGAAGAAGGACAAGAGGAATAAAAGAAGAGGCAGAGGTCACATCTCCATTCCTGTCTGCAGCCCATAAACCCCATGATGAAGCTGTACCAGTCAACACCATGCCTCAGAACAACCATGGTTGTTAAGCATGCGATCTGCCCCTGTATTTGGATCAAACTGTTCTGAACTCTAATCTTTCCCTCCAGCTGGCTTTCACACTGATCTCTCAGCAGTTGCTGAACGCATGCCTGGCTGCAACTTTAGGTAAAGGACCAGAGCTGGGCAATGGGGAGACAATCCAGCCCTCTGGTGGTATAAACACACACTAGTTGCAGAAGACATAAATAACTAACTGGGTCTGAAAGGGAATGCATCTTCTTCATTTGCCCTAAAACAATTATTCCTTTTTTTTTTTTTTTTTTAAGCCAGAGGCCTAAAGGAGGGTCAGATAACCTGAGGTTTTCTTTTAAATTCTAGAGAGTAGTGAAAAGAGAAGAAATACTTCATTCTAATTTTGGAGAGTAGAGTACATATGGATTTATGGACACAGTTACGAGACAGTGTTTTCACAGAGGAAACAAATGAGCAGCAGGGCAAAATGTACTCAAAAGTTATGTGCAACAAATTCCAAACAGGCCAGACCAATGCATTCAGCCTTGTCAACCTCCCACAGCAGAGCCGGACTCTCACCACCTCTCTGAAATAGAACACACACACGCACAAAAAGAAAAAGCAGGATCTTAAATTAAAAAAAACCTCAAAGCCTCATGCCAATGGGAATGAAATAAACTAATCCCAAGCACCTACCTGGCTGGGTTTGCTCTTTTCCACCTGGGATTATCTCTGTTCTTTTCCACATTCCTAACATTTCCCCCAAGATGACACCCTGAAAGTCCAGAATTGTGTAAAAAGTCATTATTGCTTCTGCTAGTCAATGGATAATACTGTCACATCTTTATCTTTTATTTAGAAACCAAAAGATCAAGTAGAAAAGAGCCTGGCCTGGGAGGGAAGGACTTGGACTTCCAGCTCTAGTTCTGTCTGCGGTTGGTGGGGTGACCTTAAGAAGGTCACGTAGCCCTCAGTCGGTAGGAGAGGGTGCTGAGGCACAGAGAACAGTGAACTCTGTTCCGGGTGAACTCTGAAGCCTCGGCAAGCTCCAGCATTTTACTCTAAAGCTGTCTTTTGCAGCAAACCTGGAAGGTCTAGCTCCATCTTCCTTCCCACTCCTAACAGCCCTTGATTTTTGCCTCAGGAAATGCTGAAGACGAGCAGTTGCCTTGACGTTTCTAGCTGCTATTGCCCATGGTACCTCTGCTTCTCCTACACAGTGAGGAGCAAGCGAGAAAGCCTAGACCCTTGTACAGCATGGAAGATGGAAGGCACAAGGTCGCTTACCCTCTCAGCACATTCTCCACCTGTCTTCTCTACCAGGCTTACAGCTCACTGATATAAAAAGGGCAATTTGCAAAAACCACGTAGAGAATGGAGGGTTGCTATTAAGGTTAAATTGCAAAGGAGGACAGGACTTCCCATTGGAAGTTATTTGCAGCCTCTTTGCCCCTAAGGCGTCTCCTCTCCCCCAGCCCTCTTTTTGTGGGCTGGCCGCTCCACCATCTGACCCGCCATGCTTTCAACATCTGCTGGCTCTCCTGTTGCGTTCCCTTCACAGATGTGCGTGCTGTTCTGAACGTCCTGCCCTTGAACTTTCCCTACCCATAATTTTCCAAACCAAAGCCTGGCAATAAAAATGTCAGTGAGGGCTGGAGAAAATTGGGGGGAGTATTTAAAAAGGAAAAGGGAAAAATAGGGAGATGCTTCACACACACAGGGATCTGTGCTGACTTCCTCCACAAAGGTTTAAATGCATGCTACGATGTCTTGAAAAGGGCACGAAGGTGGGGAGCTGGAGCCAGTTTTTCAGAACGTTACCTAGAAAGACCAGGTTCCATAAAGGAGCTGGGTCCAGAATAAATGGTGAGCTTCCTTTGCGGTGCCACAGGCTGGCCAGCTGCTCCTGCTGGGGGGACGGGGGGTGTGCTACTGGCGACAAGGAAAGTGGCATTCGTGGTTCTTTACAGGTTCCAGCTACTGTTGTGGGAGTAACGTACATGGTCCTCACAGTTCTGCCAGGTGCCTGCTCGAGGTCAACACCTGTGTGTGTGATGGGCAATAACAAGACCAGAACTGGAAGCTAGATATCTTACATGGTTTTGAAGACCTACACAGAAACCTACCTGGAATCAAATTTTCCTAAAGTCCACCAGTTTGATGTACACACAATGCTCTAATGAACTCTGAAGCACACAACGCAGAACTGTAACAGATTAACTCTATCCTGAAACCCTCTAAAGAGATAAAAGAAACTAATGGGGAAGCAGAGCCTCTCTGATTATCTCCTCTTAACCTGCCGAATAACAGGCTCACAGACCTAGGTAAGGATGGGAGGGCAAAGGGACTTTCCACCAGGAAAGAATTCAATTAGTGGGAGGGGCCTTTAAGAAACAATCAGCTTTCCTTGTTCTTTGCTAACTTGATCTTATTCCATCACAAAATGCTGCCTCTCGACTGAAAGAGAAGACATTCTTTTTTGAGCCATAGTTTAGAAAGAAATGAATCAAGGCTCAAGCAGACATCAGACAGTGCATGGTCCAAACACCGCATGTCCCATTGAGGAAGCTCACAGGACCCTTGTAAGCATGGCTGCCTTGGAGACTTGGCCCCAAAGGTGCGGAACAGGGAGATGGAGAAAGAAACAAGAAACAATGAGTTGGCAGGACAAGGCGATGTGAACTCTCCTATAACATCTACTGAACCCACGGAGACACTTCCACATCTGGAATTTTACTCCTTGACTTGGAAGTGAGGTGACTTTAGACGTGTGGATTCAAATCCTAGCTCCAAGATTCACTAGCTACGTGGTTTCATCTGTAAAGGGGAAAAGGTCACAGTCCCCACCCTATCAAGTTCTCAGGACAATTCAATGAGATTGCACATATAATTAATTCTGAAGGCTGCTAAGTCACTTCAGTCATGTCCAACTCTGTGCGACCCCATAGACGGCAGCCCACCAGGCTCCGCCGTCCCTGGGATTCTCCAGGCAAGAACACTGGAGTGGGTTGCCATTTCCTTCTCCAATGCATGAAAGTGAAAAGCGAAAGTGAAGTCGCTCAGTCATGTCCGACTCTTAGCGACCCCATGGACTGCAGCCTACCAGGCTTCTCCATCCATGGGATTTCCCAGGCAAGAGTACTGGAGTGGGGTGCCATTGCCTTCTCCGAATTCTGAAGGGCTTAGCGCCATACCTCAGCACACAGCACAGGATCAGTGAATGTTCCTCCGCCCTCTCTCTCCTTTTAAGGAGAATTTCTAGGCAAAGGGATTAGAGGCCTGGCTGTGTAAAGATTCAGGTAGGTAGGTAACTAGCCAGTTCTACTAAAGCTCTGGGTATCCCCATTACATCAATGATGCCCGTGCTATTTTTAGAGACTATGAAAACAGTCTGGTCAATTTCTACTGCAGTCTAGTTTTCCCTAACCATACCTAACCGTAAGCAATTTGGCCATGTGGAAAATATTTCATCGTGATCACAATGAAGTTGTCTCGAATGAATGAATTGAATATAAAATGAATGAATAACTGAGTACTAACAATATTCTACGGGCTGGGGGAAGGCCATTCTCACATTGTAACACCACTGTTTTCCTGGAATCTGGCCCTTGGATCAGATGCTCTCCCAAACACGTGCCGCTGTCCCCACCCCCTGCCGCCTAATGTCCACAGCCCTCCGGAACAGCACTTCTGACACCAGAAGCAGAGAGCAAAGACCGATGAAATCAGCAGGTACCCCCCTCTGTGCACCAGCCATTCTGGAACAGATAAAGTCATTAAGGAAAATTTTAACAATGCATAACCTTTCAGCCTTACTCTGCTCACGGCAGGTAGCCTGCCTTTTTAGAGACACAAGCCAGCAATGAAGTCACCAGTGAGCAGGACTTGACCTTCATTTTCAGTGTGTGCAACGTTAAATATTCATAATCCACCTAACTGCAACGCAAGAAGTAGTGGAGTTTAAACACGAATCAAAGGAATAAATATCTTCACACAGGTTGAGTCATCTTTCCAAGAATGCCCTTGGAAAAAATGCAAATACCCAGGCCCCTAAGTCTCAGCCTCAGTTCCCTTGGAATTCTAGAAGCAGCAGGAACTTATACATTATGCAATCCGTGGATCCTGCCCTCATACTGACATCTTTGGGTCTTTTTTTTTTAGAGAAGAATTACTGTTCCCATGTCAAAGGGAGGAACTAGACAGGGATGGGACCAGCAACAGTGACATTATCACCCACGGGAGGTCCAGGGGCACTTTTGACTACATTGTACAATTCTTTAAAAAGTCTTTGCTTCACAGATGATCAGAGTGTGTAGGAGTAAAAGGGACGTGGGTATGGAGAGACATCAGAATTAGGAGCTGAAGCGCCTTAAATCAGGTACCTTTTAAAAAATGAAAGTCGTTAACAGTCAATCCTAAGAGTGCTCATCACAAGGAAGAAAAATGGTTTTTCTTTAATTTTGTATCTATATGAGATAATGGGTATTCACTAAACTTATTGGGGGTAACTGTTTAATGATGTACATTAAGTCAAATCATTATGCTGTACACCTTAACTTACATAGGGCTGTGTGTCAATCATATCTCAATAACACTAGGAGGAGAAAAAGAAGGAAAAAGAAATGGAGTTCTCTGGGACAGTATCTGCCTCGTGTGGCCATTCAGTGTTTTGAGGGGAGGTGCAATTACTGTGTGCGGTGGGCTTAATGTTTCTCTGTGTCTGTTAAGGAACTGACATCTGTGTGCATCCAATCATTGGGTGGAATGTCTCCCTCTGCTTGGCTGATTTCTTAAGACACTGTTGCTGGGGTAGTGAAACATGTTAACACAGTTTCATGTATAATTCTCTTTGGCTTTCCAGACCAGGAGCTCTGAGCACAATCTGTCTCGAGCAGATAGTAATCACTTGAGGCTGCACAAGTGATTCATTCTTCTGTGGTGACCACTCTAAGAAAATTAAACCCAATGAAGGGCTTCCCAAACCCCTGAATGAAAAAGACCTGTTTGGGGATCCATCTTGGCTTAACAATGGAAAAAGAAAGAAGTGTAGCAATCGTCTTTGGAAATGACTTACCCACTGCCTCTTGATGGTGAAATAAGCTTTGAAAGGTTAAGAAGATTATAAACCCACCGATGACGATATTTATCTGAACTGCCTGTTTATTCATACCACCTGGACTGACGGTCCTGCCTTGACACCAAGTCAGCCACGATGACCAGCGGAGCCTGCTTTCTATGTTAACGTGTATTTCTTGCGTGATTTAAAGAGCCAGGTGCAGAGACCCACACATCTTGAACTTGAGCATTCCCCAACATGTTGGTTAAAACTCACTCAGACAAGCCATTTTATGGACCATTCATTGTCTCCCCAATTAGGTTCACACAAGGGAAAGCCTATGCATTGCCTTTTATTTACTTGAACGGTATAAATACTATAACTGAAATTCATCTGAAGAATACGAGACACTTTTTTCCAGGGTGATGATTTAGCATAACTTCCAAGAGATGCTTAAAGCTCTCTTTCCAAGATGCCCAGATGGCCAGGCAAACCACGAGTGTGTAAAACTGGGGACAGTTTTGAATGAAAGGGAAGCATTTTAAGAATTTATATTCTGCCTTCTTACTCGCTTTTCATTTGCATCTTATATATGGATAGAACTTTTTATCTTGCTTACTATGGTTAATTATAATTTGTCTAATGGACTTTCTTTTTATTCTTGGGAATGAATCTGTGGCTTATTATAGAGGTTACCTTATAGCTTCTGCTTTAATTCATCCCCCTACTTACAGGGAGCATCTTTGCTGACTTTCCCCAGGGAAAGAGTAGACCCTTGGTATCAACTCTACTGAAGAGGTCACCCATAGACAGACTCCTGAGGTTCGATTTCAGAACCCAGTGCAGTAATTCCAATGAAAAGTAGAAAGGGCTACACAAATCAACATAAGATCGTCTTATAAATAAAGCCTCGCTATGCCAACCACACAGTTTAGTGACAGAAGAAAGACTGAAGTTAGGACGAGGCTAAAATAGTCCCCAGGGAGAGTGAGGACAGTCTTGGTTCTAAGATTCTTGGCACTTTCGCTTGGAAAAACTGAACACAGAAGCAGAGGTCTATCCATGGAGCAGACTCTTTGCAAGTCCATGAAGGAAACCAGAACCAGAGAGGGTTCCCAGGGCTGGCTTTCCCAGGCTCAGCAGAATCACAGCTAAATCCAAAGGACACTGAGGTGGTGCAGGGGGCATCCAGGAAAGAGGGCTTTGCCTTGGGGAATTCTAGTCCCTTCCATCCTCTCACATGGAGCTGAGAACACCACACCCGACAGAGCCAAAGACCATTCCACAGTGGACACTGTAAAAAAGGACACAAGTCAAATCCATTTTACAAGAGCATTTTATTTCTGAGAAATACAGAGGAGCCAAAAAGGAGAGACAAGGAAAGAAGGCGCCAAGGTCCTTCTGACCGATCACCCCATTCACTTCCACGTACGGGTTTGCCTGTCTGGGGCTCACAGACTACATGCCTGAAACTGCTTCCTGAGCCCTGGCATGGAAGCGGACACAGGGTGCACTCCAAGACTTTTGAGAACACTCCTCAGCCCTGGGGGAGAAAATGCAGAAATAAGACAAGCAGCTCCAGAAGATATTCGGTTCAATTCAAATATGATCCAGAATTATGAAGAGGAGATATTTAAATGAGGCTTACCTTCAATGACATACCAATTGGAGTTTTCCAAACTTAAAAAGCTCTTTTCTCTCTTGGCCAGGAAGAGCTGACGGCAAAGTGCATGGAATCTCAATCCTGGAGAACATTTAAGAGTCCACCTGTGGTGGGCGAGGGCAGTCCAGCCTTGTGCATGCGGATGGGCTTAGGACCGCTGATACTCTAGGTACGGCCAATTCCCAGAGACAGGTGATGAGAGGAGATGTTTTCTTTATCTTCCCTGACATGATTTTGGCTCAGCACCCAAATGCATAAAATCCTTTGGCTGGTGACCAGTAACTCTGAGAAATTCAGAGTTTAGGCATGCATTAAATTACTACCATCCTGAGCCACAGAAAAAGAACACTAAGCTCAGAATTCAGGCACACCTGGCTCTGAGCCAAAAGGGACACCAAGTAGGTTTCCTCAGATCAAACTCAAGCACCGAGGCGTACCAGGCTGAGAGTTCAGGGAATCAAAAACACTCTCACAGTGGACAATGCAGGCAAAGAGCCTAAGGCCACCGTCAGGTGTCAGGCTCGTGTCCCCACAGAAGGGAGTCAAACCAGCTCAGCTCCAGTTTCCCAGATGCTGTCAATTTCAAGCCTGCGACAGAACAGTTGCAACAAATGACGTACAAGTGGGAGTCGGGGCAGCACCTGCCGGATCCAGGGCAGAACTGGCCACCCCTGAGCAGCTTTGCTCAGCGCCCTCTTCTGCCTCAAACCAAACCTTTTCTGTGTGAGACACAGACAGACCCCACCCAGAGCACCAGTCCCCTCAGCTGGCACCCCAGGCGTCTGCATGAGTGTCCACTCTAGGAATTCTCAGGTAGCCATGGGCCTCCACTCTGGGAGTTATCACAAACTCCTCTGTCCCGTCTCCTTACCTTCACAGGTCAAGAAGCACCAGCCGGCGATGCTTCAGTTGAATATTCAACTACCAGTGCAAAGGATAGCATCATGCTTTCTAAGTTGACCTCCAAGAAGAGTAACGCATTGGCAACCCTAATAAGAAAAGGACTCTAAACTGCCACGGCAAGCATGGCTCACACCCTCACTGGTTGGACACCATGACCCTCTCAGAGGCTGCAAATTCACATCAGAGCCCTCTTGACTTCTTTCTACCTTCAGCGCAAATACTGCAGTAATAGCCAGCAAGAAAGCTTGATGACCCCAGATTCTTCTCTCACCCTCCTAGGACAGTATAATCAAAGTAGTCTTTCTCATGAGAGCTTGCTTTCCCATTCAGAAAATTAACACAGACAGCCCTGCCTTCCTCCAGAAGTCTTCCACACTCAAGGAGGCTCTTGCAAAGGCTGGTGTTAAAGATCAGTGTAAAAGTCTGTGATTGTTTTAGAAAAGAGGGCAAGAAATCATATTGAATACTCACTTTGATGAATCTATGAAGTATATTACAAGTGCACCAATGCTGAGAGCAAAGACTAAGACAACCTGCAAAAGAAGAGAAAAACACCATCACTTAAGAGCTGAACCCTGGGATGTTTGTTTATTTTGTGGAACACCCACCTGCAGCCTGGAAACATGGTACTTTCGGGGGCCTGGTTGGCAGTGCCGTCCCCTTCCTGCACCCACAGACCCCCCTCCTTGCTGTTGGCTCCTCACATCACAGTGGACAGCAACCTCGCTGCTGGCCAACAGAGGTCAGGGCAGACTTCTGTATCCCCTGGCACCAGGTTTTATCTGGCCCTGTTATCCCAGAGTCCGACTTCTCCACAGCTGAAGTCAACAGACCTCAGTGGGAAAAGAGCAGGTAAAAACAACTGCAGTGATACAATTTTTCCTATTATATGTAACTTAGGTGCCAAAGGAACTCAAAGATAGGGATATCAACTTTTAACAGCTTTGCTGAGATAATTTACATACCATAAACACTCCCATTTTAAGTGTACAATTCAATAACTTTGAGTAAATTTATCAAGTTGTGCAGCCAGTATTTCATCTACTTTCAGAACATTTTCAACAACCCAGTAAGATCCCTCATGTCCATTACAGTTAATACCTGTTCCTACCCCCAATCCTAAGTGAAGTGAAAGCGTTAGTCACTTCGTCGTGTCCGACTCCGCAACCCCATGATTTGTCCATGGAATTCATTAGGCAAGAATACTATAGTGGGTTGCCATTCCTTTCTCCAGGGGATCTTCCCAACTCGGGGGTCAAACACAGGTCTACTGCATTGTAGGCAGATTCCTTATCATCTGAGCTACCAGGGAAGCCCAATCCCTAACAAACAATAATTTACTAACAAAAAAAATAATAATTTACTAACTTACTTTCAGTTTCTATACAAGTAATTTTAATCAAAAAGCATAAATTTGGTGTCTGTACAAAAGTCCATACATGCATGCTTGTATGCATGCATATTTATATTCACTGCCTCTGTGTGTATGTGTGTGTGTGTGCACGCGCATGTGGTTATACGACTTCTCAAGTGTTCTGGAGATAGTTTAAGTGCAGAAAGCCAACTTAGGTAATATGATCGGCCAGGTATATGACAACCCTTGTTCTTCTTTATGCTCTTCACTCAAAATTAATCACCACGGATTCAAAAGACGGTTTTGGCATCTCCTTCAAAGAATACCTGTCACGCTAAAGTCTATCAAATGAATATGTGGATGAGGCTGATGCTGATGCTTCTGTCCTCACTCAACATTCCAATTTACTTATTCTTTCATAAAGGAGACTAGGAGTGCAACTAAAAGAATGTACAAAAATAAAAACGATGCCAAGAACCAACAATGAAGTTTGAGAACAAAAAATAAACAACACCATCACATACAATGCCTGAGGCGGGGATGGGGGGTGGGCTGTGAAATAAGTACCTGGCAGATGTGCTAATGTCCTAAAGGGGCTGTGGGGTGAAGGGTGTCAAGAGGTGTCAGCCTCCTCAGCCTATCTACAAACTGACATCCCTGTAGCATTAGCAGGTGGATGGATGTGAATCTAGATTTACGTGATGATGAAACATAATTGAGTCATGTGTGTGTGTATGTATGCACGTGCCAAATAGGCTGATAGAAACTGAACTCTGCATACATATTCACTTAAAACATTATAAAATTTTGTGGAGCTATGTCCATTCATCCCATGGATGGTGGGCTACAAAGCAGACAACTGACAGCTGAAGCAACCAGACATCATAAAAGGAGTACGCACTTTCATAGCATCTGAGGAATTCTCCTTATGAAAGGAACCACTAAAATAATACACTACTGGAGCTAACTTTATCCTTCCTTTTTGTTTTCAAAACTAAAACAGGCTCCAGTTGAATTGAAGGAAACTCCAGCAGTCTGTCAGTAATTACCTGTGGCCCAGGGCTAATCCCCCTGCGCTCCCCCTCCACCCTGCCCCTGCCAGCAGGCTCACTTCAGTCCCCTCACACATTCATCCATTCATTTCTTGCACAGTTATACATAAAAGCAAACAAAAACATCAACGGGTCTCTGCTCTTCCCTCTATTATCTGAATGAGGCAGCAAATCAAATAGCTTAAGATTAATTTTGATCTGTGCTGCTATTTCAGAGACATAAGCAGTTAGTTCCGGGCCCTGACCTCATTCTCATAATGCTGCAAAGAGAAGGGGTGTGGCCACATCAGAGGGAAAGGCCCTGCTCTTCATTCATAAACAGTTGACGCAAGACTAATTTCTATCAATTTGTCTGTGCTTGTGTGTGTGCGTGTGTGTGCGTGTGCGCGTGTGCACACCTGTGAGTGCAGTTTCTGTCAGAGTGGCTATCCAGGCCTAGGCCATTAAAGCTGGAGAGAGGATGAGGGGAAAGGATGGGAGAGACAGGAGGAGAGGAAGGAAAGAAGAAAGAAAAAGGAAAGGATAAAATTCTCGCAAGCCGTTATCTACATCATTTTGAAATAAGCTCAGTATCTAAGCTCTCCTGCAATGGTGATGACGTCCCAGCATCAGGGCAGAGGAGGTGGGGACAAAGTAGCTGACACTAATGTATCCCAGATACCCCAGCTTGGCCTCTGTGATGTGGACACTGTGTAGCTTATTTAAGCAAATCAGCCAGTGAGTGACTGGAGGGGAGCACTCTTCCTGGCCTCTTCATAGGCAAACTCAAGTATCAGCAAGTTAGGATCAGGGAGAGAGAAAAGTTCAGGAAGAAAAGGACTCAAAAGCTCCCAGGAGCTGAAGATTCTGAGAAGTGGACCTATTCGTGGGTCCACATGTTCAGCAGGAAAGCTTTAAGGCTTTCTCTCAATGAGGTTCTGGGTATTCAAACTGCCCCACCCCGCCATCCCCGACCCACCTGCCTCCAGACACAGGATCTGCTTCTCTCTGATCAATTGCCTCTATTGAGGCAACCAAGCATGCAGTTTTCAAACTTGCTAAGTGGCTCTTTGTCAGGCTTCATTACACTATCATCCCAGATCCAGGTGCTGCAGAAAAGGAATCAACCCTTTGGATGTGGCCATGAAAAGAGGAACCCAACAGAGATGAATCTTCACCAGGGCCCTAGCAAAGGGCTAGTTCTCTCTCGCATCTTTCATTGTCTGAGAATCCTACTCTAAATATGAAAACATTCAGTCCAACTACACAAAATGACTAGATTTTAGCCTAAGTGGTAATGGTTATGTTAGAGAGTACACCCAAATATTCATCTATTTATTTCACATTTGCTATGCATAAGGCCTTAGGAAAAATGAAAGATGCCCACTTAGAGTCACAAAATAATGCTCTTTTTCTGGAGTAACACTTAAATAGATGAATCCTAGGCTATTATGTAGGTCAGGAAGCAACAGTTAGAATGGGACATGGAACAACAGACTGGTTCCAAATAGGAAAAGGAGTACGTCAAGGCTGTATATCGTCACCCCGCTTATTTAACTTATATGCAGAGTACATCATTAGAAACACTGGGCTGGAGGAAGCACAAGCTGGAATCAAGATTGCCGAGAGAAACGTCAATAACCTCAGATATGCAGGTGATACCATGCTTATGGCAGAAAGTGAAGAACTAAAGAGCCTCTTGATGAAAGTGAAAGAGGAGAGTGAAAAAGTTGGCTTAAAGCTCAACATTCAGAAAACGAAGATCATGGTATCTGGTCGCATCACTTCATGGCAAATAGATGGGGAAACAGTGGAAACAATGGCTGACTTTATTTTTCTGGGCTCCAAAATCACTGCAGATGGTGATTGCAGCCATGAAATTAAAAGACGCTTACTCCTTGGAAGGAAAGCTATGACCAACCTAGACAGCATATTCAAAAGCAGAGACGTTACTTTGCCAACAAAGGTCCATCTAGTCAAGGCTATGGTTTTTCCAGTAGTCATGTATGGATGTGAGAGTTGGACTATAAAGAAAGCTGAGCGCCAAAGAAGTGATGCTTTTGAACTGTGTGTTGGAGAAGACTCTTGAGAGTCCCTTGGACTGCAAGGAGATCCAACCAGTACATCCTAAAGGAGACCAGTCCTGGGTGTTCATTGGAAGGACTGATGTTGAAGCTGAAACTCCAATACTTTTGGCCACCTCATGCGAAGAGCTGACTCATTTGAAAAGACCCTGATGCTGGGAAAGATTAAGGGCAGGAGAAGGGGACAACAGAGGATGAGATGGTTGGATGGCATTGCCGACTCGATGGACATGGGTTTGGGTAGACTCCGGGAGATGATGATGGACAGGGAGGCCTGGCGTGCTGTGGTTCATGGGGTCGCAAAGAGTCAGACACAACTGAGCGACTGAACTGAACTGAGGCTACTATGCAATTGGTGCTCAACTGTACGGTACATGTAGAGTCAATATATAGTAAGATATTGAGTAGGTGGTACATACATAAATGGAGTAGCTAGGGAAGGGTGGAAACAATAGGAGTTCTTGTCTCAACAGCCAATTCTTTCTCAAAGCTTCCTTTCCTCCGACATGTTATGGCTACTTTAGTATCTCTTCAGTGATGAGGAGAGCCAATAGGAATTCCTCCATGAACTTCTATAGTTCCAGGGATCAGGGCCCTGCAGCCCAAGGGACATGGTAAGATGAGACCAAGAAAAGCACAAAAGTTGAGATCAGGAAACACTTGCCCTTCAGCAGCTGAGTCACAGAACACTCCTTACAGTAACCACGCACTTCACAAAGAACCATCCCAAACAAGAGTGTGTGGACACAGCTTGACACACAGGATGAGGCGAGTTGTCCCTCTCAGCGTAGCTTACGCCTGCCACGAGAGCCCCATCAGCCTTCCTCACTTTTCAGCATTCACCAAATCACCTGGACTGCCTTGCGTAGTGCTAACTGCCGTATTCTTAGGGTTACTGCAAACACCCATATGCTGTGTTGTGGTAGAGTCCCGAGTGATATTTATATAGCGCCAGATTCCTAAAAACAAAAGCGGTCTGATAAATGTCACCGGAACAATGGTGCCCGTGAGTCATCTATTTTCAAAACTCCAAGATCAAACATGACGTGTATTTGCACAGAAGAATGCTAGGAACATACACAAAGAGTGTACTAAAAGAATGTCTATCCCCTAACACCTGGTACCAGGAGCCTGATGATCCATGGGGAGCAAAGAGATGGAAGCCACGGCCATTTTCACGGTGGAAATTCTAGCGGGCCCTGACGACCTTCCAAATGTCTCAGCAAGTTCAGAACAATGCAAAGCAGTATGACAAAGCATGTGGAATATCCTCTCAGGTCACCAGAACTCCCCAAGGAAAAGACAGACCCATGGGTGTGGTATGGAGGAGAATGTAGCTGGAAAGCTGGCTCTTCAGATACATTGTCTGTTCTTAAACCTGGTTTTCAAGCTGTCGGGTTTAGGCCCAAAAGCTTTGAATCCACACCTGAGGCTACACAGGCCTTCAGACATGGATTTGGAGCAGAGGTTCAGGAAGGTGGCTGCCACTCCAATCTGATCACCCGAGGAGCTTTCCTTAAAACAGAGATGGCTTCACTTCACCCGGGGAACAGAGGGTTGATAGCTGAGGGGAGGAGAAAGCTGGGTATCTCTATTTTTAACAAGCTCCTCCAATGAATCTGATGTGTGGCCAAGAATGGGAGTCATTGAATTAAACCCATTAGGGAAAACCACTTAGCTCAAGTCAGAGATTAATTTTCAAATGTCCCCTTAACAATTGGCCCATTAGAACATATGTATAAGGCCTGCAGGCTTTGAGATTCATGCAAGGAGTACTCTAAAAAGTACAGAGAGGAGAATGCATTAATTCTCTCCTGAGCAGATTTTACACATTCTGCTCAGCTCATGGCAGAACAAATGACCCTAATTAATGATTCTGCACGTCTGATAGGGGCTTAGCCAGCTACTGGCAGCAGCGACCCCTCAGAAAATAAACAATTTTAGATACAGGATCCCAAAGGCACATTACATTTTTTTTATTATTGAGATATAATTTATACACAATAAAATTCACTGTATTTTAAAAAAAAAAAAAGACATAAGGACTTCCAAAGCAAAACAATTTGGGGACGGTTTGTTTATGAGGATAACATCATTCTAGGATCCAAATTATAATGTTTGGTCTGGCAAATTTAACAACCCTACAATCAACTTTTATTGAACTCCTCTACAGAAGGCCCAGAGGGAGAGAGAGGGATTCAGAAAACCAAAATTGCTAAGTCAGGCCTGATCTTTGCCCTCAAGGATCGTGGAATCCACAAGTTTAAATTACTCAGGAGTCCTTGTGAATTTCATAAATGCTACACAAATAAATAGACCTTTCTGCGATGTCCAAGGAAGGGGAGGGTGGCTAGAAGTAACACCACTGCCAACTCCCACAGGGAAACGGGAAGAAGGGAATGGAAAACCAACAAGGAGGGAGAATTCCTGATGTTCCAGGCCCGCTTGGCTGGCCCAGGGAAGGACAGGCACCAGTTGTACTGGGTGTTTGGCACAAGACTCCAGTCAGGAAGCCCTCCTGGGTTTGAATCTCACCTCTGCCACAACAAGCAACATACTCTTCAGCATATCATACAACATCCCTGGGACTCAGTTTTCCAATCTGTGAAATGGTGGTATCACAACAGGTGTATCCAGTGGGGACCTTGATAGGTGACTCTAGATGGTGAAAGAATGAAAACATTTGGCTCGAAAAGGCAGAGCTCTTTTATGCCAACTGCGTGTCCTTTGTGCCTAATTATAATTCAGCGTGACGTCAACAGTGTGTGACACTGATCTGTGTCAGAGAGCCTTGCTTCCTTCAAAAAACCACAAGCAAGGACTCCACGGACACCCAGGTTCAGAGTCTGCATTTCCAGTAGCACGCTTAGTTGTTCCTGTAGCTTTTCCTACCACAAAACTAACATCCTGAGCCAGCCTCTTGGAGAAGGAAATGGCAACCCACTTCAGTGTTCTTGCTTGGAGAATCCCAGGGATGGGGGAGCCTGGAGGCTGCCGTCTATGGGATCGCACAGAGTCGGACATGACTGAAGCGACTTAGCAGCAGCAGCAGAGCCAGCCTCTGCCATCTCCTGGCTCTGCCACCTCCATGCCCCAACCCTGCCATTGCTACAGGGCACTGAGTGGCGGTTTGCTGCAGCCCCTCTCCTCCCACCTCTGTGATTCTCTAGAAACTGGTTTCTGCCAGTTTTATCCCAAGAAGCTCACACCCTGAGTCTCAATGCTTTCTCAAGGGAGAGGGGGATGGATTTCTTTTTCTTCACTATCTGGCAAGATTAGTATATTTTTCTCATCCCTGAACTATTAGTGGTTCTCAGTAGGAGAAGACATCATCTTGCTACCAAAAAAGGTGTTTTTGTTATCCTAAATAACAAAAGATTTGTAAAGTACAAAACCAATATTTTGACAGTGCCAGTTAAACAGCTGAAGAGCCCCCTAAGTTTCCAACCTAACATTTTGGCACATTACATTGGACTTATGCAAGTGCTTACCCAAAAATGCCATAAATGGGTTCATTGGAAACCAAGACTCCAAACAATGGCTGAAGTATAGATGTAGTCAAGATCAAAGAAAGGAAGGAGAAAAAGAAAGCTTTCAGGAGTTGGTATTTAGAATTACAGCATTAAAATAAAATACATGGGACTTCCAGATAAAAGTAAAACTGTGATTTATTCAAATGTAAGGAAGCCTAGTAAAAACACCTGTGATTTTTGTGGGGTGTCTCAAAAAATGCAATACGTAAAGTGTAGAATGAACTGGATTTTCAGGACACATAATATAAAATTCCAAAGGCCTCCCTCAATTACTGTAAATGACTTCCACAGCTTTTGGTATGAAGAAAAACATCCTTGGCACAGCTTAAAAGACCCTGAAAACTGACCATTTTCCTCCTCTCTGGCTTTATCTCATACACTTTCCCTTTCTAAACTCCAATTAATGGAGATTTGAGTATTTATTCACACACACGCACACACACCCCCCAAGCACAGGGTCTTTGCACAAGTACTCTCTTCCTCCTGGAAGACTTACTTCCGCTCAGACTATTCATCCTTCAGATCTCAACTCCGCTGCCACTTCCCTGCTCACATAAGGGGAGAAGGTCTGCATGAGTACAGTCTGTACCTGGTGGCACTTCTCACAGGGGCAATTTGAAATTTTATATTTCTTTATGTAATCATGTGATTAACTCCTCTCTCCTCTACTGGAATGCAAATTCTATGAAGACAGGGTCCATATCCATTTGTACTCATGATTAAATTTCCAGGAGCCAGCAAAGTGTCTCAATCAACATTTGTTCAATAAAGCAGCACATGGAGAAAAGACTGAAGAATGAGCTGGAGACTGGATGCAGTGAAAGCAAAAGAAAGCCAGAAGATATGAACCCTCACCTAGTGGGGCTCCAGAATTTAAAGCCCTCTCTGCAATGGCAGGGTGTGGGAGCCCTGCTGAAGTGCCGTGGGGCTGAACAGCATTGCAGTGAGGAGGATCAGGAGCCAGCTATGATATTCAAGTGCACAGACTGGAAGGTGATGGCCAGAGGGACCTGGAGGTAGGTAGAGGACAGCAGCAGGGAGAGTAGATAGAATGAGGATTTAGGCAGATGGCCAGGACCTCAAGAGGAAAGGTTTAAACAGCATGGAAGAGACAATGGAGGACCAGAGTGTCCAGTGATCCCTGGACTATAAAGAAACAAGTCAACTCCAACAGAAAAGTAGGGGAAACTATAACTCCACTGAAATTCAGTTTGTTAGGAGTGTTACATGAAAAGACTAAGAATTTAGATTAAGACAAGGATTAGGAAGGAACCCTGTAGGAACAAAGGGTAGCCCATGTCCCGAGGAAGTGTGATACGGAATAACATAGATATACAAATGGTGTCAGTCACTCAGTCACGTCCGACTCTTTGTGAACCCATGGACCGTAGGCCGCTAGGCTCACCTGTCCATGGAATTCTCCAGGCAAGAATACTGGAGTAGCTTGCCATTTCCTTCTCCACAGGATCTTCCCAAGCCAGGGATCGAACATGGCTTTCCCACACTACAGGCAGACTCTTTACCCACTGAGGCACCAGGGAAGCCCTGTACGTGAATATATGTGCATGTACTGGGTTCTAAAAATCTCTGTGGACAGTGACTGCAGCCATGAAATTAAAAGACATTTACTCCTTGGAAGAAAAGCAATGACAAACCTAGACAGAATATTAAAAAGTAGCCGACAAAGGTCCATATAGTCAAAGCTATTGGTTTTTCCAGTAGTCATGTATGAATGTGAGAGTTGGACCATAAAAAAGGCTGAGTACCGAAGAATTGATACTTTTAACCCATGGTGCTGGAGATTTTTGACAGTCTCTTGGACAGCAAGGAGATCAAACCAGTCTAACCTAAAGGAAATCAACCTTGAATATTCACTGGAAGAACTGACGCTGAAGCTCCCCACAGATGCGAAGAGCCGACTCATTGGAAAAGACCCGGATGCTGGGAAAGATTGAATGCAGGAAGAGAAGCGGGCAACAGAAAATGAGATGATTGGATAGCATCAATGATCAATGGACATGAGTTTAGCAAATTCCAGGAGATAGTGCAAGACAGGGAAGACTGGCATGCTGCAGTCCATGGAATCGCAAAGAGTCAGACTTGACTTAGCAACTGAACAATGACAACAGCAACATACACATACACAAACACACATAAACAAATTGCAAAGAATACAGAGATAAAGGGGTAGTCCACAGATCAATCACAAATGCTGGATCTCTACCAATATTGATTAAGCAACTACATTCCCAGCAACGTGTCTCTGTCCATTTTCAAATTAGGTAGCAATTTCAAAATGACTGTAGATTCAGAGAAGCCCTAGAAAATAATAGGGCTCCTTCTCACTGTAAGCTAAGAACTCATTTATTATAAACTATGTGTCTGTTGGAAAACAGTCAAATTAAGTACAATAGTGGGTTTTCTAGAAAGGGTGGAGAAGAAATTGATTAATATAGTAGATATACAGGGGCTGGGTTCTCCTTGGCTTGCTATGTTCTTCAAAGAAGAATCTGGAATGTAAGTGATAAGTCAATTGCCTCCTCTCTTCTCCTCTGAGGATCCATGTTGGGGGCCAGTTCTGTGAACTTATGGAGGTTAGTGTCCTCAGTTGTCACAGGAGGATCATCTGTCTTATATCCTGGATTTCACTAACCATGCTCATCTCATTCTGTGCAACTTAAAAATACAGAAGAGTTCAATGTGTTCCTCTAAGGTCTAAATGTATTACAATTGAAACAAGAAACTGAAATGATGGAAAGCAATAGTAACAATAAGACAGAAAAGTTTCCCTAAACTGTCTCCTTCCTGAGAGTTGAGATTTAATGACATTGAAACTTTAGGTCATTGCATCATAAAATTCAAAAGGTTGATTTCTGCATAGTTTTACCAATGGCATTAAAACTGATGTCTTGACAAAGAAGACAAAAATCTTCCATTCGAGGCCTAAAGTTTGAAAGAGCTTTCCTGTCTAATCATTGAAAA
The DNA here is from genome assembly GCA_006410635.1 of Cephalophus harveyi. Classification (NCBI taxonomy): domain Eukaryota; kingdom Metazoa; phylum Chordata; class Mammalia; order Artiodactyla; family Bovidae; genus Cephalophus; species Cephalophus harveyi. The sequence goes on from SJYT01056681.1 coordinate 1,085,691, forward strand.
ATCCAAGGGAAAACCTTCCATCTGCTGGTGGAGTTTCCAATTTTGCAGCTAATGAGCTTTTTAAAAAATTGTTTGGCTTAAAAGCATGTGAGCTTGGCCAATTGGACTGTTAATTTAATTAGGTTTACAGGATGAGAAAACTTCTGGGGCACTATCAGGTCACCAGTTGCCACTTATTGTCACCAAAGACTAAATTTATGGCCATCATGCAAAGAGGTGACTCATTGGAAAAGACCCTGATGCTGGGAGGGATTGGGGACAGGAGGAGAAGGGGACGACAGAGGATGAGATGGCTGGATGGCATCACCAACTTGATGCACATGAGTTTGGGTGGACTCCAGGAGTTGGTGATGGACAGGGAGGCCTGGTGTGCTGCGATTCATGGGGTCACAAAGAGTCGGACACGACTGAGTGACTGAACTGAACTTGCCCAACTTTTCAAATTTTGCCAGTTTTTATGGTTTATTAAAGACAAAAATAGAAGTGAAAGCAGGGACTCTAACAGATACCTGTACACTCAAGTTCATAGCAGACAAAAGGCAGAAGCATGCAAGTGTCCACTGATAGATGAATGGATAAACATAATGGGATCTATACACACAATAGAATGTTATTCAGTCTTAAAAAGGAAGGAAATTCTAGGGGACTTCCCTGCTGGTCCAATGGTCAAGATTCCATGCTTCCAATTCAGGAGGCATGGGTTTGATCCCTGGTCAGGGAAATAAGATCCCACATGCTGGGCAGCACAACCAAAAATATTTTTTAAAAAGAAAGTGAATTCTAGCACATGTTACAACCTGGATAACAATTGAGGACATTCTGCTAAGTGAAATAAGCCAAACACAGAAGGACAAATATTGCATGATTCTACTTATCTGAGGTACCTAGTATAGTTAGATTCACAGAGACAGAACTGGGATGACAGTTGCCAGGACCTAGAAGGGGTGGGGATGGATATATGTGGTTTAGTGTGTATAGAATTTCTGTTTGTTCTTCTGTAAAGGGCTGAATAGTCAATATTTTAGGTCAGCAGGCTACATGGTCTCTGTTACAACTACTCAAGTCTGATACTATAGTGCAAAAGGCAACAGAGACAGCACATAAATAAATGGGAATGTCTGTTGCCAAAAAACTTTACTTATAAAACCAGCGGAAAAAAAAGAATTTCTGTTTGTGTCAATGAAAAAGAAATTGACAATAATAATGGTTGTAAACACTGCTAATGCACTTAAGCCACAGAATTGTATTGGCTAAAATAATATATCTTATTGTATATATATTAAAGGAAAAAATGGAAGAAAAATTCAGAAAACGTGTAAGTGGAATCCAGCAGTATACTTATATTTCAAATCTCAAACTTAATCACCTTCTCAGGGGGATACAAATGTCTCTCCTTTCAATAGCAGTGGCTATCTCCAAGAAACTTGTATTCCATACATGAGATTCTTTCCTCTCTGGGATGTTTGATCTTATCCCTTAGTTAATTCAAATTTCTCCTTTAGATTCCAGAATCTCTCCCCATTGAGCCATAGAGACCTTATATGGGTCCCTACCTTCCCCTTCTTCTCCCATCCTCATCTTTAACTGATACACAAAGTGGGCTATGACTTTCTTAGGAACTAGGGGTGACTGCTGAACCCATTCTAGAGATTCTAATTCTGAGGATCTGAAGAGTTGAGAATTTGCATCTTTAAAGATCCAGGGGAGGACTTCCTTGGTAGTTAAGACTTCCTTCCAGGAGTTAAGACTGCCTTCCAATGCAGCTGGTGCAAGTTATATCCCTAGTCAGGGAGTTAAGATCCCATATGTCTCATAGCCAAACAACCAAAACATAAAACAGAAGCAATATTGTAAGAAACTCAATAAAGATTAAAAAAAAAAAAAAAAGACCCAAGTGAGGCTGAGGCTCTCAGTTTAACATATGTTGAGAATATTTTGACCCTATTTTGAGAATCCCTGCTTTAAAATCCTCATAAAATAAAAAGTTTTCCTTTTCAGGACATTCTTTCTTTTTGAATAAGGATGTAAAAACACCTTAAATTAATTATTTTAGGTATGCACTGTTTGCACAAAATTCCCTTAAAATATCTATAAAAACATACTTCAAAGACTTCTGGAAGGAAAAATAAATGGCTACAACTCTATCTTGAAACATTATTCAAAACCATTTTCACACTCTAGCTCGATGAACTAGACAATGTCAGAAAGATATTGTTGTTATTTTTGAATTAAGGTGATATATCTTGCCCCATAGAAAGCTACCTCATGAATTTAGATATAATGTCACTACTGCTAATAAGAAGACTGAGTGCCAAATAACTGATGCCTTTGAACTGTGGTGCTGGAGAAGACTCTTGAGAGTCCTTTGGACAACAAGGAGATCAAACCAGTCAATCCTAAAGGAAATCAACGCTTAATATTCACTGGAAGGACTGATGCTGAAGCTCCAATACTTAGGCCAGCTGAATGCAAAGGGCCAACTCACTGGAAAAGACATTGATGCTGGGAAGATTGAAGGCAACAGGAGAAGGGGGTGAGAGAGAATAAGATGGTTGGATGGCATCACTGAATCAATGGACGTGAGTTTGAGCAAACTCTGGGAGATGGTGAAGGATAGGGAAGCATGGCATGCTGCAGTTCATGGGGTAGCAGAGTTGGACACGATTTAGTGACTGAACAACAACAACTGCTAATAAAATGATTAAAACCCTCATTTCCAATATATAGGCTTAGCTACCTGAAGTCCTAGTTCCACACAGGAGTTCAGTTCAGTTGCTCGGTCATGTCCAACTCTTTGCAACCCCATGAATCACAGCACGCCAGGCCTCCCTGTCCATCACCAACTCCCGGAGTTCACTCAGACTCATGTCCATCGAGTCAGTGATGCCATCCAGCCTCTCATCCTCTGTCATCCCCTTCTCCTCCTGCCCCCAATCCCTCCCAGCATCAGAGTCTTTTCCAATGAGTCAACTCTTCGCATGAGGTGGCCAAAGTACTGGAGTTTCAGCTTCAGCATCATTCCCTCCAAAGAAATCCCAGGGCTGATCTCCTTCAGAATGGACTGGTTGGATCTCCTTGCAGTCCAAGGAAATAAATGGCTAAGATATTGGGACACTCAAGAGTCTTCTCCAACACCACAGTTCAAAAGCATCAATTCTTCGGTGCTCAGCCTTCTTCACAGTCCAACTCTCACATCCAGACATGACCACTGGAAAAATCATAGCCTTGACTACAGGGACCTTTGTTGGCAAAACAATGTCTCTGCTTTTCAATGTGCTATCTAGGTTGGTCATAACTTTTCTTCCAAGGAGTACAGATTTGTAAAGGCTAAGGAGACTTGGTTTCCAAAGATAGTACCAAATAGAAGATGGGAGCTCATCAATAAATGATGTCCTCTATTGTTCAGAAGAAATAGTGCAAAAGAAAAAGCCCTCATAGCCTCTAAAAACAAAGGGACCAAAGGCTGTGGTTCTGTGCGTTTTCTCCCTGGAAGTGTCTAAGATAGAGGGAGGCCAGAACAATGCCTTCTGTTTGGGCTTCACCCCTGCAAGAACCTTCTGGCGGTCATTTGGCTGCCCTATCTTCATTAGAATGCAGGCCTGCTTGGCACCATCTCTCCAACAGCAGTCACTTTATCATCTCGAGTAGCTATTCTAGATTTTGTTGTACGTGCTATTCAATAACACAGGATGGTTGAATGTTTTTAAGCCTTGTTTCTTTTTCTTTTTTGCTTATTTCTACTACTGAAAAATCAAGCCACTCAGATGCACGTGGAGTGACACCTCGTAGTCTTTCTTCCAAAAGTACCTTCCTCTGCTGCCCTGTTGAGGGGGCCTCTGAAGGAGCCTGGGGAGATGTCAAGCATTTTTTCCTATTCTGTACTAATCACTAGTTTTCTTCTCAGTCTCCCAAATACAATTTCCCTGAGGGTATAAAGTGTGCTGTTCACATCTGAGTACTCACCATTCCCTTATTTATTCCACAAACATGTAATGAGTACAGTAAACATTTACTGCTGCAGAGCAAGCTTTGTGCAATGCCTGGACATACAGCAGAAAATAAAAATGGGCCCTGCCCTCATGTAAATCATTGGTAGAGTCAACCAGTGGTCACATGAATGAGTAAAAACTGTATGTGGTAAGAAGGGCGCTAAGGAGGAGGAGATGAGCTTTGTTGATTGTGGGGTCCATGAAGATGTCCCCAAAGAAGAAGGATGAGAAAGAATTAACTAGAGGAAGATGAACATTTCACACACAGAAAACAGCACAGCCAAAGGTCCTGAGCAACCATCCTGTTTGTGTTTGCTGAGTGAATGGAGGGACCAGGAAGGTGCTACTCACTCAGCATGGCAGCTGGAGGTGAGGGCAGAGGGAACACTGGCTGCAATGAGTTGAATGGAGACCCATTGTCCTCAAGAAGAAAGAGGGCAACTCCATTCTGAAGGTGGACAAACTGAGGCATGGGGAGCTTAAATGTCTTGTGCAACAGGCAGAGCTTTATTGAGGTGTAATTGACAAAAATTATATATATTTAAGGTGTACAGCATAATAATTTGATATATGCGTGCACTGTCAAAATGATTACCTCAGTCAAACTAACACATCTATCCCATTATATAGTTACCATTTTCTTGTGTGTGTGGTGAGAACATTGAAGACCTACTCCCTCAGCAAATTTAAAATATGCAATACAGCATTATTATCTATTGTTTACATGCTAACACTGTGTCTCAAGAAGCTATTCATCTTATAACTCAAAGCTGTACTCTGAGACCAACATCTCCCCCACCATCACCCAGCCCCTAAAAACCATCATTCTACTCTCTCTGCTTTTGTAAGTTAGACTTTTTAGGTTCCATGTATCAGTGAGATCATGAAGTATTTGTCTTCATGGGTCTGGCTTATTCCACTTAGCAGTGTCCTCCAGATTCAGTCATGTTATTAACAAATAGCAGGATTTCCTTCTTTCTTGTGAGTGAGTAATATTCCATTGACGACAGACATACAAATATAGACATATATTACATTTTCCTTATCCATCCAACCATCAGTAGAGACTTCAGTTGTTTCCACATCTTGGCTATTGTGAATAACTCTGCAATGAGCATAGAGGTGCAGATATCTATTCGATTCACGGAAGCTGTTTGTTAAAAATACACTGCCAAATATTCTGATTCCAAATACTCTGATTGGCCCATTTACTGCCACCTGAACACCAGTAGCCTGAGTAGTTTCAGCAAACTGGCCCTTGGCTCTGCAGGGTCCTTGGAGCAAGCACAGCCATCTCATCTCTTGCTCCTTGGCACCTCTGGGGCCAGGTACAGGGTTTGGCCCTCGAGTATTCAGATGGGTAGACAGCTGTTTCTTGCCAGTGGCAATGCAGGCCTTGCTCAGTCCTTCCCAAGAAACAGGCAAGAGTAGAAGGTATAAGTAGGACCTGGTTCAGAGATCCCACAACTCAAACCAAATCCACATCTTTCTCAGCAAAATAAAGGTGATGTAAATGCATAAGTTTCCACAAACTTCTAACTTGTGTCAATCCCTTGGCAAAACTTTAGTAACAATATCATATGTTGATCCCTGAGAATCTGGGACAAGAAAGAGGATGGAGAGGACCCAGGAGTCCCTGGAGAACCTGTCACTGGGATGATGGCTCAGTGTCCATCCAAACACAATAGCTAGTTCCTATCTGATCCAACACCCTATCCAGTGGCATGAGGGCAAAATGTAGGCCAGCACCATGCAACAGAAATAGAATTCAAGCCACATCTGTAACTTTTAACTTCCTAATACCCATTTTAAAAAATTAAAGCAATATTCACATTTTAAATATTTCATGTTTAACTCAATATATCCAAAGCACTTAAGGGCATTAAGAGGAAAGTGAAAGTAGCTCAGTTGTGTCTGATTCTTTGCAACCCCATGGACTATACAGTCCATGGAATTCTCCAGGCCAGAATACTGGAGTGGGTAGCCGTTCCCTTCTCCAGGGGATCTTCCCAACCCAGGGATCAAACTCAGGTCTCCCGCATTGCAGGCGGATTCTTTACCAGCTGAGTCACAGGGAAGCCCAAGAATACTGGAGTGAGTAGTCTATCCCTTCTCTAGCAGATCTTCCCAACCCAGGAATCGAACCGGGGTCTCCTGCATTGCAGGCAGATTCTTTATCAACTGAGCTATCAGGGAAGCCCTATTAAGAGGAATGTAACATTCAAAACAGAGCCTCAAGGACTTTGTGGTATTGCAGTGGCTGTGCTGGGTATACAAGTTGTGTTAGTAGTCCAGCTGGGAAGATAAAACATATACACAAAAAACAGTTAAACATATATATTAAATTGTATGGAATAGAGTGTCCTCAAAATGTGAAAAATGATATGTGCTTTGGAACATCAAGCAAGGAGAAGCAGGGAAATCTATACATCAAGGAGGAAATTCATTCATTCACTTATTCATTACGTCAACATGAACCAGGGTCTCCTGCATTGTAGGCAGATTCACCTGCTGAGCTACCAGTGAAGCTCAACATGCAAGTATTATTAAAAATTATTAATGAGATACTAAACACAACCTGTGCACCCCATACAGCCACTTCAACACCACAATGTCTTTTGTGATGCCACAGTTGTTGCGTTTAGTGAAAAGCCGTCTCACTAAAACAACAAAGTAGTGCTTGGCAGAAAAATATTTTGTATTGCCTTAGTTTTGAGGTTTATATTGAGATTAATTGAGGTTAAATTGAAAATGCAGTTCTTTGGTGGTACTAGCCACATGTCAAAAGCTTGATAGACACATGCTATCACTTTCACTTTTCACGTTCATGCATTGGAGAAGGAAATGGCAACCCACTCCAGTGTTCTTGCCGGGAGAATCCCAGGGGCAACAGAGCCTGGTGGGCTGCCGTCTCAGGGGTCGCACAGAGTCGGACGCGACTGAAGCAACTTAGCAGCAGCAGCAGCAGCAGTATGCACTGGATTGGGCAGCACCCAGATGGAACATTTCCTTTCTTGCAGAGAATTCTTTGGGGTAGCACAGCTCTAGACTTTTAAACAATTAGAAAAGGTCCCATTCTCTTTCTACCAGCCTGGGATGACAATGCTTGGAAGTATCCTGAGTGACATGGATGCTCCCTCCTGTCGTGGCAAGGAACCTGAAGGTTAAGGGCTAGAAGTGTGCACTCACTCACCACCACCACGTGACCTTGAACAGATCACACTCTGTGCCTCAATTCCCATATCTGCTAGAAGGGAATAAGAAGAGCAGCTACCTCAAAGAATTATGAGGATGAAATAAGTTAATAACTGTAAGACACTTAAGTCTTTACCTTTGCCACGGAGTAAGTGCACTATAAACATGTTAAAGAAATAACTTTTTAGCATGATGTCCACTGATTGGGCGGTGAGCACACTGATACAGTGCATTCCAGGATGCTCTTACTGGAAGATGCAAAAATATCTCTCATCTGTCAATAGCTACCAACCTTCTAGATGGCAGTATCATTCATTGATTCACTCAAGGAATATTTACTGAGTTCTTACTTTATGCCAAGGACAGCAGCCTCAGGCTCAGATGTGTTCCAGACCGTGAGTCCCTTTCCCATCCTCCAAACTGTATCCTCCTAGTTCTCCAAGGCCAGGATAGAATGCCACCCTCTTCAGGCTCCCTTCCTTATTCAGGTCTGAGCTCAGGTAGGCTCCTCCTAGAAGCCTTTCCTGACTGTACTTCCTAAAGCTGTGTCATGGGTGTGCAAGCAAGCAGGCCTGTGCACATAGGTACACACTGCACAGCCTGCCCCTCACACCATTCACATCCTTTGCTGGCTTATCATTCCCTGAAATTACTTCGCCTGTTTACTTCTTTACTTGTTCACTGCTTACCTAACCTCAAGAGAAGATAAATTCTATAAGAAGAGAGACCTGGTCTGTTTTGTCCTTGCTACACTCCTTGACACAGATCAGTGGCTGAAAAATAGTAGCTGCTTTATATAAAATTGTTGAATGAATTCCCCCCTTGATTGTAGATTCTCCTGCTTCTTCTAGCTTGATGTTCCAATGCACATATTTTTCACATTCTGAGGACACTCTATTCCATACTACTTGATATAGATGACTAACTATTTTTGTGTAAATATCTTGTTTCCCCAACTAGAGGTCAAGCCCCTTGAGGCTATGTACTGAATGTTAAATTCCTCTTAATGCCCAGCATAAGGCACACCTTCAATGAATATTTGTTGATGAATGAATGGGAAGGACAAAGCATAGTCCCTAAACTAAATTTTTTGGTCACACAGAGTGGACTATTTCTACAAATAATAATTTGTAAAATGAAGTAAATATATATATGCATATAGCTATATGTGTGTTATGTTTCACATTCTAATTAAAGGAAGCTATTTTTACAACTGCTTTCCAGTCCAAGAGTAAAACTGTAAAGAATAATATTAAATGTTAGATCATTAAGTCGGCTTTCTTTAATTATATGGCAGTGTTTCAAAAAAGCTTTGAGTCATCTTTAAGATTCTTTGCCAAGGGTACAGCACGCTACATTTAAAATGGCATTTATCTTAGTGTATGCACTTCTACTGCAAATGATTTGTTCCAACAAAGCAAATCCTTGGCAAAGAGCTGCCATACCTTTCAAACCCCCTATCAAGAAGAGATCCATGGGAACATTATAAGGACCAGAGATGAGAAAGCTTGGGAAGTTCTCTTTACCAGAAATTACCAGGATACACTTTTAACAGAAGCATCAGTGTGTCCACCCTCTTCAATTTCCAATCCTATGACACTTATTTTTTTGTAAATATTTTCTATAAGATAGCTGCAAGTCCTCAGAACTTATAATAAAAACTTATGGATATCAATATACATCCATATTTTCTTTCTCTCTCTTTCATTCCCCTTCTTTCTGCCTCCCTTCCATTTTTCTTCTCTGTTTTTCTAAAACAGAAATCAGGAGGTCAGTCCCATTTGTTCTTGAACAATTAAGCGCACAGGCCAATCGTTTGAAGCAGAAAAAAAAATCCTATAAAGGCTAAATTATGTTCTGATGTACTTATTACATGAAGAGTCTATTATGATTAACTATTATACATGGGAGATGAATTGAATTCACATTTATGCACCTCATCTATTCCTAGAGAAAAGCAAATAAAAATTTTATAGCAACCTGAAACGTTTGTGAAAATGGATCTTAAAAAAGATCAATACTATAAGGTTTTAATGTCAAATTGAGACCAGAGAAAAGATGGTCCACAGCAAGGGCTCGATTTCCAACAAAAAAATTTAAAGTTAATCAGGTGAGCAGAGGAGAGCGTGGTCATTCAGGTGGGAGCTGTTGAGAAAGGAGCTGGTAGAACTCTGGTTAAGCTAGTAAGGAATAATGGGCAGAACTGGAGGGCGGAAAACAGTTCACCTATGACTTCATTTATCCGTGCCTATGTATTGACCTCCTGTTATATTTGAGATAACATTTCCAGCAGAAGGGACATCACATAGAACAAGGGACAGACAGAGGCCCCTTTCTAGAAGTTAGTTTTGACAAGGTATGCACAATGTGATTTTTGCATATGCATACAGGACAGGGAACGATTTTTATTTATTTATATTTTTATGTTGCCTTTCTCTTGAGTATTGAATGTTTACCTTTATGATGACATCTAGAATTTCTCTAGGCTTTGTGAGATTTGCATTGCAACAAGGAGCTTCCTCTCATGGAGCCTGTCTCATCCTTTCTCCTTCCCTCTTGCCATTATTAATCAGGGGATACAGTTAATGACCCTGACAAATCATAAAAGATTTCTCCTAACTTCTTCAAGTGTGACTACCCTGGTCAGAGCCTGCAAGTACACCCAGCTGTGAACCACATGCTATTTATAGGCTTAAAACCCAGGCGGAATTTGTATCACACACAATGAAAATGCCAGCCTCTCACAGGACCCAGGATCTGAAACAAATCACTTCTTCCCTAAACCTCCAAAGGATGCCCACATGATTCCTCCCAGATATGTGTTCAATCAGAATCCCCTCCTCCCCTGCAATCAAGGAACACACAATTACTGAGCTAATCATTTAAATGATGCTAGTGAGAAACAAAGCCATTTTCCTTGTTAAAAATGTGTTTGCTGTCCTATCCATTTATCTGTTTTCTTGGCAGTGCTCTGCATTAATTTATTGCTCAATAAAGCACAGACACCAGCAGACTTGCTGAGCCATGCCTAGTAGAAAGCCCACTATTTCATCCTACAAGACAGCCTGTGAGCCAAAGGCAGAAACAAAAGCACACTGGGCCTCACCAACCCTGGCTGGTTAATCCTGGCTCCATTTACTCTCCAGAGACTCGAAAGGGAGGCAGGTGTACAGCACTAGCAGCTTCCTCTCATGGAGCCTGTCTCATCCTTTCTCCTTCCCTCTTGCCATTATTAATCAGGGGATACAGTTAATGATCCTGACAAATCATAAAAGATTTCTCCTAACTTCTTCAAGTGTGACTACCCTGGTCAGAGCCTGCAAGTACACCCAGCTGTGAACCACATGCTATTTATAGGCTTAAAACCCAGGCGGAATTTGTATCACACACAATGAAAATGCCAGCCTCTCACAGGACCCAGGATCTGAAACAAATCACTTCTTCCCTAAACCTCCAAAGGATGCCCACATGATTCCTCCCAGATATGTGTTCAATCAGAATCCCCTCCTCCCCTGCAATCAAGGAACACACAATTACTGAGCTAATCATTTAAATGATGCTAGTGAGAAACAAAGCCATTTTCCTTGTTAAAAATGTGTTTGCTGTCCTATCCATTTATCTGTTTTCTTGGCAGTGCTCTGCATTAATTTATTGCTCAATAAAGCACAGACACCAGCAGACTTGCTGAGCCATGCCTAGTAGAAAGCCCACTATTTCATCCTACAAGACAGCCTGTGAGCCAAAGGCAGAAACAAAAGCACACTGGGCCTCACCAACCCTGGCTGGTTAATCCTGGCTCCATTTACTCTCCAGAGACTCGAAAGGGAGGCAGGTGTACAGCACCTCTGGGAGAATGCGGGTAACTAAACAGTTAGCGATTGTCAGAGGAAATGGAGTAAGTTTGGTCTGTGAGCCAAGTGCCATTGGGTTTCCTTTCTGTTGGCTGGTAAACCTCACTGTCACAAGTGATCTTGCGGTGAGCTTTGACGGGAGAGAAGCTAAGAAGGGAAATGATGAAGATGAAGACAGGGAGGGACTTGGCTTGCCAAAGTGTCTGTCCTTCCAGGAGATTCTCCCTTTAAATGAAAGTGATGCTTGCGGCTTCCTTTGCAGTTAAGGTACAGGGACTAATCACAAGGCTACTGTTCAGATCTTTGCTTCAGTGCAGAACCTTGGCCATGATTAGCCTGTGTGTGGAAGGGTTTATCATCTAAGAATCTCTTTCACGGGTGATCACTGGATGATCAAGCATGGTCAACCACATAGACACAGGTACTTTCTATTTGAAGGCTTTGACCTCGGAGAGCTAAAGGTTCAACAGAGAATTGAAGGGATGGCCACAAGCGACAGGATTCCCTTCCAGACTTCTTATCCAGCACCAGTCTAGCAGGAGGTTTCCAAGGAGACTGAGCCCAGGAAATCTGGGCTTTGGCTCAGGAACCTAATAGTGAAGGAAGATGTTTCAGAGTCAAGAAAACTCAGCACCAAGGATAATTCCAAGGACTCAAAAAAGTCATTGACTGTTAACTTTGATCATCTTGTCCTGGGCCTGAATTTTAGGGGAGAGAACTGGGACCGAGAGAAACTGATTTGTCCAGAGTCCTTCAATGAGTCAGTGGTAAAATTAGGAGGATGGATGACAAAGAAGGAGGGGAAATGCACAAAGGGTCTGCCTTCAACTCAGTGGTTGCTGCCCCAGAGAAGGCACACCTGGCCAAACTACTCACAAGCAAGAGACACAAAACCGTAACAAAACCCACAAAACAGATGGACACCCTTCCTCTCTGCAGGCAGTTCTCAGCAGGCTACACTGTATTATCATTACTCAGCAGAAATACAAGAAGGAGAAGAGAGCCACATGTAACACTGTCACCAGGAAAGAAAAAATGCCAAGGGAGGTCCTGCACGTGCCCAGCTCCAATCTATGCATGCAAGCCCGTTTCTGCACCTCGCTGCATTAATAGTAAAGGGTGAGGAGATGCTGCCTTCTGTCTCTGCCCAAGGGGCCCCTTAGTGAAAGCACAGGAAGGCCATGAGAAACAGACACTGAGTTTGCAAGGTCTTCAGTTCACCAGGGGAAGGGGGGAAATGCCAGCAGGGGTCCTCACCACCCCAGTCACATGCCATAGTCCTTTCGCCTCTGAACCTTTTTCGAAGGGTGCCCCCATGCACAGTGTCCTCGTCACTCTCCTCCACAATCACACACCCTACCAGTCTGTGTAGCTCTGTTCATGAACCTTCCTCTAGCCATTCCTGTCCCCACGACAACATCCTCTTCTGAGTGTGGACAACCTCAGCGGTTAACTGGGCTGCTTTTCAGAGCAGACATGGCAGATAAACACAGAATTTGTACCTGCTATGTATTTTTATTTAATAAGATGATCACTTCCACAATCAGACTGCTTGGGAGCTGGGGTCATCCTTTATATGCCTCCCACCATGCGCCTGGAGTAAGCTCTGAAGCTAACATGTAGATACTGCAAACAGAATCTGCATCCAGGTCGAAAATAACAGCCTCAGAGTGCCTCCCACTGCAACGGGTGGACAGAGGACACGAGAGAACACCGACCTCGCATAGTCACCACTGACCATGGAGAGGGGCCTTGGGGCCAGGAGACCTGGTCTTAATCCTGCAGATACTGCAGGCATATGGCTCATGGATGTGAAGCTTCCTGCACAGATCCAGGTTTAAGTGGTACTCACTTCCAGGGGTTTGTATGAGGAGTGAAATCTGTATAGCATACACAGAGATCAATCCAGGAACTCCCTTTCGTTATGGTGACATAACGAAAGGCTAGTGACAGCCTGGTGTGGGAGTATACTAATAACATAATAACCCTATAATAACTTAATATACCAATATAAAACTGATGACATAATAAATTAATAATAGAGTATTACCAGCAGCACCATATATATGATATGTATTTTGTGCTAGGCATTCTTCTATATATTTTACTTGTAGTAACTCATTTAATCAAATCAAAATATTTTAGAAGATAAGTACTATTACTATCATATCTACATTATAAGCTGGGAAACTAAGGCCCAGGACTCTTGGGTCATCGGCCCAACATCCCGCAGCAGTTAAATGGCACAGAAGTGATGTTCTGATAACCGCTCCTCCTTCCTGAGACAGAAGCCGGCTGCATGGTTCATCTTCTCTCCTCCACAATCACACACCCTACCAGTCTGTGTAGCTCTGTTCATGAACCTTCCTCTAGCCATTCCTGTCCCCACGACAACATCCTCTTCTGAGTGTGGACAACCTCAGCGGTTAACTGGGCTGCTTTTCAGAGCAGACACGGCAGATATACACAGAATTTGTACCCGCTATGTACTTTTATTTAATAAGATGATCACTTCCACAATCAGACTGCTTGGGAGCTGGGGTCATCCTTTATAAAAATACCTCCCACCACGCGCCTGGAGTAAGCTCTGAAGCTAACATGTAGATACTGCAAACAGAATCTGCATCCAGGTCAAAAATAACAGCCTCAGAGTGCCTCCCACTGCAACGGGTGGACAGAGGACACGAGAGAACACCGACCTCGCATAGTCACCACTGACCGTGGAGAGGGGCCTTGGGGCCAGGAGACCTGGTCTTAATCCTGCAGATACTGCAGGCATATGGCTCATGGATGTGAAGTTTCCTGCACAGATCCAGGTTTAAGTGGTACTCACTTCCAGGGGTTTGTATGAGGAGTGAAATCTGTGTAGCATACACAGAGATCAATCCAGGAACTCCCTTGAACCAAAACCATAATGAAAGGCTAGTGACAGCATGGTGTGGGAGTATACTAATAACATAATAACCCTATAATAACTTAATATACCAATATAAAACTGATGACATAATAAATTAATAATAGAGTATTACCAGCAGCACCATATATATGATATGTATTTTGTGCTAGGCATTCTTCTATATATTTTACTTGTAGTAACTCATTTAATCAAATCAAAATATTTTAGAAGATAAGTACTATTACTATCATATCTACATTATAAGCTGGGAAACTAAGGCCCAGGACTCTTGGGTCATCGGCCCAACATCCCGCAGCAGTTAAATGGCACAGAAGTGATGTTCTGATAACCGCTCCTCCTTCCTGAGACAGAAGCCGGCTGCATGGTTCATCTTCTCTCTTTGGGTCTCTGCTGTGAGATCTGCAAAGATGTTCTCAGCAAGCGGTCCCTGCCAAATAGAGAGCTCTGACTTCCCCTGGAAAAAGCCCTCTGTCCCCCAGGGGAACAGAGGAGGAGGTGAGAAGCTGCTATCTCAGTCTATTCCACCCACCAGCAGGGTTTGCAGGGCTGGGCTCCAGGCCATATCTTAACAGGAAGAACCATCCCTGGACCTCTATGCCAGGAGCACAGAGTCCTAGCCCCACCCAATGAAGAAGGTGCTTAATGCAAAATGCAGAGGTGGTGCCTGGTAAGCTTTCCCATGATGTGGCCAAGTTCTGGATGAAGGGACTGCCGATTAGCCGATGAGTTTTTAAACTTCTGAATGATTTATGTTGTCTCCGCAAGCAGAGGAATTATTAATAGATGAAACGATCACACTGTCCTCGTGCCAAGCCGACAAAGAACCTGGGACCACAACACGGACACCGGCGCCCAAGATCTGCCCCTGACAACCCACCGCCAAGAACAGGGAGTGTCTTCAAAGTGAGGGTGACATTCCTCCTGCGGCTTATTCTCTGCGTCCCGGAATCACCACAAAGGGCCTGATCACTGTTCACCACGTAACTGGCTCTACCCTTTATTTATTTTTTTACTTTACTTTACAATACTGTATTGGTTTTGCCATACATCAACATGAATCTGCCATGGGTATACACGTGTTCCCAATCCTGAACCCCTGCTTGGGAGCTGGGGTCATCCTTTATATGCCTCCAGGGGGGAGGCATACCCCATACCATCTCTCTGGGTTGTCCCAGTGCACCAGCCCCAAACATCCTGTATCCTGCATCGAACCTGGACTGGCGATTCGTTTCTTACATGATATTATACATGTTTCAATGCCATTCTCCCAAATCATCCCACCCTCTCCCTCTCCCACAGAGTCCAAAAGACTGTTCTATAAATCTGTGTCTCTTTTGCTGTCTCACATACAGGGTTATCGTTACCATCTTTCTAAATTCCATATATATACATTAGTATACTGTATTGGTGTTTTGCTTTCTGGCTTACTTCACTCTGTAATCGGCTCCAGTTTCATCCACCTCATTAGAACTGATTCAAATGTATTCTTTTTAATGGCTGAGTAATACTCCATTGTGGATATGTACCACGGCTTTCTTATCCATTCATCTGCTGATGGACATCTAGGTTGCTTCCATGTCCTGGTTATTATAAACAGTGCTGCGATGAACATTGGGGTACACGTGTCTCTTTCAGTTCTGGTTTCCTCGGTGTGTATGCCCAGCAGTGGGATTGCTGAGTCATAAGGCAGTTCTATTTCCAGTTTTTTTTAGGAATCTCCACACTGTTCTCCATAGTGGCTGTACTAGTTTGCATTCCCACCAACAGTGTAAGAGGGTTCCCTTTTCTCTACCCTTTAAATAGATTCAACAGATCACATTTCTCACCACACATTGCACCAAACTGAGTCCAAGGCACCAGATTCTTCCACTAATCTACTAACTAATCATCCTAATTCTATGCTTGACTTCAAGCACTGTGGGTCACTGGGCCAGTATTGATTTTCAAAGCTGCCTGAGAAATTGACAGTTATCCCTATGGAAATGAGTTGTCGAGTCCTTTTGGTTTCTAAGGGTCCCTCCACAAGACAAAAGGATGTTGGAGATATTTCCTTTCCATCTAAACAGTTAAAAGGTTATACCCTGCCATGGAAGGATGGCATCACCAATTCAATGGACATGAACTTGGGCAACCTCCAGGAGATGGTGAGGGACAGGGAAGCCTGGCATGCTGCAGTCTGTGGGGACACAAAGAGTCGGACACGACTTGGTGACTGAACAACGAACAACCCTTTGGTTAAGCAATGCCATCCAACTCAATCACGTGGACTTCAACACCATTCAGAAATAAGCATGGCTTATTTCTCAAGTCAGTCTTGCTGACCATACGTATATGATCAGTGTGCTTTGACCTTTGTGACAGACAGTCTGCTTAACTCAGTGCACATCTAGCCAATGCAATCTGCATTTAAGAATTTGAAAAAAGTTGGCTCAGCATCTGTGGTAACTTGGGCTACCTGCTAGGTGCTGTAGAGAACGAAAGGGAAACATACAATATGATTCTCTCTTAATGAATACATATGTCCCATGGGCTGACGAAATGAACACTCAACAAACAGCCTGACAATCATAACAGATTGTGTACAGTTAAAAGGAACTATCGGTAAGAGAGATAATAAAAGGAACTGAGAAGCAGATGATCAGTGTGGCTACAATGGCTGGAGAAATAATCTATCAGAAGTAACAAAGGTGATAAATGTGAGAAATGTAATCCTAACTGCACTGTGTCCTGTAAAGCAAAAACATTCAGAGCACTCAATTAAAATGCTGCTGCTGTTCCTCACTCCTGCATTTGTCTGGAAACCACAAAAAGAAAGTGAAAGTCACTCAGTCGTGACTGACTCTTTGCAATCCCACGGGTTCCTCTGTCCGTGGAATTCTCCACGCAAGAATACTGGAGTGAGTAGCAGTCTCCAAAATCCAGCTTCATCAGAGCATTTGGGAAACCTGTCAAGGTGATGAAGACAAAAATAACCCCTTCGCCACCACCATAATGGGTCATCCAAAGCAATTTAGGAGCTAAAGCCAGGTACAAGTGATTGGATGTGGTAGAAGTTAAGAATTGTGTGACTCAATTTGTAAAAGAATATAACCTCAGCTTCCCAGATAGCACAGTGGTAAAAAATTCCTCCAGCCAATGCAGGAGATGCGAGAGACAAGGGTTCCACCCCTGGGTCGGGAAGATCCCCTAGAGTAGGAAATGGCAACCCACTCTAGTATTCTTGCCTGGAAAATTTCATAGACAGAGGAGCCTGTCCATGGGGTCACAAAGAGTTGGACAGAACTGAGCACGCACACACGTGACCTCAGTCCAGTGGGAAAACTGAAGGACAGCAAAGTTACTAAAGCTGCACAGCGAAAAGGAAAATAGCCTTCCAGCCACTCTTCTCTATCCCATGGCTAGTCAGCTTTGTTACTGGAAGCTGATTGAGTAGACACACCACACATGAAACTGTGAGTGCTATAGACATTCCTAAATCCTTTTTCTCATAGAGTAAAAATATGCCTGAAGACTCCCTTGTGATTTATAGGAATGGAGTCAATTCTAGGCTCATAGATCTCAGAAATGTTCCCTTTTTTATTTTTGGAAGCTTCAGCATTTTCCTTTCTACCACCTGCAGCACCGGGACAGGAGAGGCTTGCCTGGTGGAGCTGAAGAATTCCATTAAGCTGTGACAAGACTAATTTTGAATTTATAGCAAGTCTTCTAAGACAACGTGACACTCTACTACATTTAGAATAATTATCCCATCGACTATTTACTTAAACATTTTAAAGGAAAGGAAAGAAACTGAGGTGGGTGTTTTACGCTTTATTCTAACAGATTTTTTTGAGGGTAAATAGAAAAATCCCAAAGCAGCCATTGAAAATATTTAATCCCATGATGGGGGCCTCACTTGTTACAGTGGAAATTAATGATGGAGAGAGAGAAGCAATGGAAGACAAATCGACCCAGCAGGAATACAAAGGGCAAGCCTGGACAAATTAATAACACCACTTCCCAGCTAACTGGTACTTTTCATCAGGGAACCTCAACGCACTTTACAGAGAATACTTATTTTCCTGTCTCAAAGAGGCAGGGAGATAAATGGCAAGCCCAAAGGTCATATGGGAAGTGTGTAATGATTTTGAGAATAAAATTCAGCCTTATTCCCCAGTCTCTGGTCAAACAGGTTCCTCCCTTCAAACTCCCCTGTGCCTTTCACCCTTGTTCTTTCAACCAACCACAGTGCCTTTGAAAACATTTTTGTTCCTCTAACAAAGGACACTATACACCAGGGGCCACTTGAGACCTAAGAAAACATTGTCCTCATCTTGGAATCTAATCTATACTCACCAATGTCCCAGAGATAGCATGAATCACCAGAGGAGGGGGAAATGTGTGGCTCCTTAGAAGAAGATGCACTGTCAGACCCTGGAGAACACCCCTTTGGGTTATCTGATTCTGATTGTTTGGAAGCCACTTTGCAATTCTATAAATTGTAGATAAGTGATAGAAATGCAAATACTTCCTGTCTATAGACATGTAAATTCTGTCCTGTCCAGGAGAAGGCCAATTGACTTCTCCCTCCCCCTGTGGAGAAAACAGTTTTTGCACATTTGCACATTCATTCTAATATTTCTGATCTACAAAATGTGTCTGTTCTTTTCAATAGGTTATAACATCTGCCTGATTCCCTGATTAGGAAATAGAATAAAATCTTTAGCATGCATTCATTTTGCTATCTGACAGTCATGATTTTACCCTTGTTGTGAAAATTATTTTTTAACACCAATTCAACCACAGAAATGATGTACCCCAAAGTTAGAAACACAGATGGGAACAGCATGAGATGTCAGAACTCAGATGAGAACCGATGAAAAAAATAGAGAGGTTGAAAATTCCTCTTGCTCATGGTACAGCTGTAGAGCTCTAAATATTGGGTTGATCAAAAAGTTTGAGTTTTCCGTAACATCTTATGGAAAGACCTGAACAAACTTTTTGGCTAATCCAATATAGATTAAGGGATGTTTCTCTTTTGGGAACAAATCCATAAATTTAAAAACCCCTAGGGACTTCCTTGATGGTCCAGTGGTTAAGAATCTGCCTTCCAAAAATAAAAAAGAATCACCCTCCCAATGCAGGGAATGCAGGTTCAGTCCTTCATCAGGGAACTAAGACCACATCTGTTGCCAAGCAACTAAACCTGCACCTTAACTAGAGAGCCTGCGTACCACAATTAAGACCCAACAAGAAATAAATGTGTACATATATTGAAAAGCAGAGACATTAATTTGCCGACTAAGGTCCGTCTAGTCAAGGCTATGGTTTTTCCTGTGGTCATGTATGGATGTGAGAGTTGGACTGTGAAGAAAGCTGAGCACCGAAGAATTGATGCTTTTGAACTGTGGTGTTGGAGAAAACTCTTGAGAGTCCCTTGGACTGCAAGGAGATCCAACCAGTCCATCCTGAAGGAGATCAGCCCTGGGTGTTCATTGGAAGGACTGATGCTAAAGCTGAAACTCCAATACTTTGGCCATTTCATGGAAGAGTTGACTCATTGGAAAAGACTCTGATGCTGGGAGGGATTGGGGGCAGGAGGAGAAGGGGACGACAGAGGATGAGATGGCTGGATGGCAACACCGACTCGATGGATGCGAGTCTGAG
Organism: Cephalophus harveyi; assembly: GCA_006410635.1. Lineage (NCBI taxonomy): Eukaryota > Metazoa > Chordata > Mammalia > Artiodactyla > Bovidae > Cephalophus > Cephalophus harveyi. The sequence goes on from SJYT01056681.1 coordinate 1,105,289, forward strand.
TGAACTCCGGGAGTTGGTGATGGACAGGGAGGCCTGGCATGCTGCGATTCATGGGATCGCAAAGAGTCGGACATGACTGAGCGACTGAACTGAAATGATATATATATATATAAAATATCTGTAGATCCAATATTTCATCCTCTATCTTCAGTTCAGTTCAGTCGCTCAGTCGTGTCTGACTCTTTGCGACCCCATAAATCGCACCACGCCAGGCCTCCTTGTCCATCACCATCTCCTGGAGTTCACTCAGATTCATGTCCATCGAGTCAGTGATGCCATCCAGCCATCTCATCCTCGGTCGTCCCCTTCTCCTCCTGCCCCCAATCCTTCCCAGCATCAGAGTCTTTTCCAATGAGTCAACTCTTCTCATGAGGTGGCCAAAGTACTAGAGTTTCAGCTTTAGCATCATTCCTTCCAAAGAAATCCCAGGGCTGATCTCCTTCAGAATGGACTGGTTGGATCTCCTTGCAGTCCAAGGGACTCTCAAGAGTCTTCTCC